>OY856187.1:217653768-217715090 GCA_963693315.1 Diogma glabrata | reverse complement strand
GTTGATGTTAAATTTCCTCCGACATGACTTGTTGTGTTTTACAGCGGCTGGTTTAATTTTGAATGTTGCAATTACCAGTTGATGGTCGCTGTGTATGTCTGCTCCTCGCTTTGCTCTGACGTCTTGTAGTGAGGATAGAAACTTCTTATTCACCAGTACGTGATCAATTTGATTCTTGGTTCTTCCATTTGGTGATGTCCAAGTGTATTTGTCTATGTTCTTGTGTGGGAACTTGCTGCCTCCTATGAATAGTTGATGTGGACACAACAATCGATGAGCTTGTCTCCATTATTGTTACGTGTTGATTCTACATGTTTGCCCATGGCTGATTCCATTCCGGGGTGTTGTCGGTTCCAATTTTGGCATTGAAATCACCTTGTATTATTTTGATGTCATTTCGGTGTGCACTAGCCATTGTTGCTTGGAGCTGTTCGTAGAATTCATCTTTTGTCGCATCATCAGCTTCTTCGGTAGGTGCATAGCACTGTATGATCGTTGTATTTCTAATTTTCGATTGGAATCTTGCTGTTATTATTCTGCTACTGATTGGTTTCCATTCGAGAAGTGCTTTCTTTGCGTTAGGTGTTGTTAATATTGCTACGCCTTGTTCATGTGTGTTGGATTTACCAGAGAACATCATGTAATTTCCTTTACTTGTTGTTAGCTCTCCGTTGTTTTTCCATCTTACTTCACTGAGTCCTAGTATCTCGATATTATATTCTTCCATTACTTTCTCAACTTATGCTAACCTCGATGTTTCTCTATCAGAGTTCTGACATTCCAGTTTCCTACTCGTGTCCGGGTACGGTAGCCAAGGGTCGATATTTGATTTTTCCGGTTTGTTTTGTTTTGTTTCTTTCTAGTGTACGTTTCTTTAATCATTTGTATTTCGAATTCACCTTGCGGATTAACGGGTGATTGGGCCATCGAATCCTAGCCAGTTTCCAGCGCTGCTGGATAAGGTATACTGGCATACCGTGGGCGAGATATTCCTGCTTCAATGTGCTACAATCATATTTCCATATTTTTTCTGATGAAGTTCCCAAGCGGTCACCCGTTTAAGTTGTGATACTTCCCAGTGTTGCTTAACTTCCTTGTAAGTGATGATGTTGACTTATCCACTTCTCCATCTCGCCCCATTTCGAAAAGTTACTCGTCCATTATTTGTTTGATTTCTTCCCGATTAACAACTAATTGCTGGTTTATTGTTACACTAATTTCGTTTTTGGTAGAAGTCATATTATTATTGGCTATTTCGCAGCTGTTGATTGATGTTAAAGCTGATTTCTTCTTTTATATGGCATTTTTTGCTTCTAAGTTTTTATTCATATTCAAATTCATCTGTTACATCATTTCCATTAACTGCATGAAATCATAATTTGCATATGATAATGAATTTATTGTTTCAGACTCAGAAACATTTAGCTCACTTAAAAAAGCCATTAATTATAGCTTACTAATCTACCGTTGTCACCATTGTTATCTTTTCCCATCTTACTTCGAATTGGTCTATCTCTCAGTTCGATAAACATTATTCCCAAATTTTTTTCTGGATTCGATCACTGATTAGTAAGCAAAAACTCCAGATTTTATTAAGTATTCAACACCTTATTTGTTTCGCAACAACAGGATACCGCAAACAGTATATTTGTCTAGAATATTACTTCAATAGTGCTAGAAACTACAACAGTTGTTCGTAGAAATTGCCAGCGCAAACACTGTAGTCAGAATTATACACAAAATATTTCGATTAAGCAAAAGCAAAATCTTTTTGTTTACACATAAAAATTACACGATTTTATGTTCACGATGTTATGTTTCGTTTACAATTAATTTATTCCGTCTAAAAAACCTGTTTAAATAGTATGCCGTGTGATCTAGAAGAATCGATCGGATTTTAAGATTCGTTTATCCGGAATGTTTTTAAAACAAAATAATTAAAAAAAAATTTTAATTATATTTTTAGTTTCTTGAGATTAATTGAGCTCACAAAAAGCCCTAATCAAGAAAACAAATTTTGTATATGTTTCATAATCATTCTAGCGATGATGATGATTAATATTATGCACTGAAAAAACATGTTCTATTCCCAATCGAAATGTGGTTGTCTTAACCGCACCGCGAGGGCGGGTATGTAGAATCGGACTACAAAATTGATTCAATAACTCTTCAGGTACAGAACGTCTGAGGCAACCGCACGTAATGTTTATGTGAAATTTAAATGTAGTTCAATTAATTTCAAATACTTCTATTTGAAGAAAAACGTGTTCTAGACCGAGTTGTGAAAACTTGACCATTTTTGGTTTTCCTGAAACTTGGCATATAACTATAAGTAGTATGGACAAAATAAAAAATATGACTCATTTTGCAATTTTTTTAAAGTGCATAGTTTAAGTAATAAGTTTTGGGCATAGGGCACCTCAAAATGCATGAAAAATAAAAATTCTACCAATCCGATGTAACTTTGTAATTAAATTTCTCAAGAACGGCTATACCGATTTCATCAAACTATTTTTGTTTGATAGATGGTAAAATAATAGTTTGAAAAAAAATTTAATTATTGTTGTTGTAATTAATTTTAAAATAAAAATAATAAATATTCAAAAAACTTTTTTAAAAATGGCGCTTTAAATAGTTCTATCCTTACTCTAAAATATTTCAAATTTACAAAGAGGCGTTAATTCGTGTTCTTGAGATATTTAATTTTAAAGCTTTTTAGTCCAACTAAAATTCTAATTGTTCATTATTTTTTCGAATAATTTTTATCAACAAAAAATTTTAACCACAGAAGTTCGCAAAAATGAAATTTTTACTAGAGCAGTCAATAGGATTAAAATTGTATTTTAACAATAGCTTTTGAAAAACGATAAAATTAATTTTAAACATAAAATTGTGTAAATAAAAGAAAAGTGAATTTTAGTTGTGAATAAGTTTTATTGAAAAATAGAAATATTGTGTGTATTACCTTTAAGGAATTACGTTTCGAATTGAGGATTATACCAATTCAAAGAAGGGTAAACGTGTCAATAGCAATAATAAAAAGCATATAAAACACTTGAATTCATAAGAGTACCGATCCGTACATGAATTGCTATCGTGTCCAGAGAAATTACCGTAATAGTCAATTCACATACCTTATTTGAATCGATTTCACATAAATCAAAATCTTTTAATATAAACATAAAAGAAAATGTCAATATGACAAATGTCATCTATTCTCTATCTTGTAACATAAAACAACTTAAGTAAACAAATTTAAATGTTACCATTAATGAAATGTATACATTACTGATTACGCTATGTAAGTTTAATTATAATATAAATTAAAACTACAATTTTGTTTGTTGGTTTTATTATTTCGTTTGTAATAGTTTTGTAGACGTACTAGAATACAAAATGTGGATACAAATGAATACATAAAACAATAAAAAATGTAATTCGTCGAACGTGTGATCTATTTTAAGATAGAGATGGACTTAAAGCAACGGTTAATATACTATAAATCATTTTTATTTCTTTTGAATTTCAATTGATTTGCTTGAATTAATTAAAAAAATTTGATGAATAAGATTTTTTTTTGATTTATAATGGCTGGTTCATTGATTTTAATTGAACGAATCAGTACATTTTATGTTTGTTGAAATGGAAATAAAAAATTTATGAACTTCTT
Organism: Diogma glabrata; assembly: GCA_963693315.1. Taxonomy (NCBI): domain Eukaryota; kingdom Metazoa; phylum Arthropoda; class Insecta; order Diptera; family Cylindrotomidae; genus Diogma; species Diogma glabrata. The sequence continues at coordinate 217,711,420 of OY856187.1, read as the reverse complement.
TATGTGTCTGTGAAATCTATGCTACGTAATTTTATTTTTGTACAGGTAACAAAACATTATGGCTCGAAGAAATGAGAAGTTAACTAGAAAAAGAATGGCGATAGACAATTTGTAATCGATGGTACTCCATGGTCATGGATCTGAAATTCTAATTGCATTTTGCAGCTCTGTATGACCAGAAATTAGTAGATAATTGCAACATTTTTTAAGCAGTTTTAAAGATATAATTGATATAGAAATTGGCGACATTGTTGGCGTAAATTGACGAAAATCTGAAGTTTACTACAAACAGAAAAACCTTAAAATAGTTTCCGAATAGTAGATGGAGTGTATTTACTGTTAGTCAGGTTGAATTTTGATTGATGATTCGAAATGATATAATCGACAGCATGTCTGAAAGGCTCTTGGAAGTCGCACTATCAATTTAAAAATATTAGAAGAATTATATTGTTTTTTGAAATTTTTCAAGTTCAATAGCAACACTTTTTGGCATGTGTGCCAGGACTGTAGGCAGCTCGGGACCAAAAATAAAACGAATTTTCTAAAAGTTCTTCACAAAGTCTCACAGGGACAGTAACGGCAAAAGGTATATCGAAGAAAGAATAAGATTTGTAAGGATTGCACTTTCTAAAGAAAGAAGATTTGTGGTGTCTTGTGGTTATCCACTCCCTGGGTACATTTGTTTAATCATTTTTATTTTATATAATTAATATAATGAAAGTAAATTTTAATTGTTTGCAGTATCAATTTTCGGTTTTTAATAGTGTCACGTTTTTCGACCTTACTTCGAATTTGTCTTGCTCTTAATTCGATAAACGTAAATCCCAAATTACCTTCTGGATTTGATCACTGATTAGTAAGCGAAAACAACAGGTTTTATTAAGTATTCCACAATTTGTTTCACAACAGCAAACAATATTCTACAATACAGCAATAGACCAGTCAAATTAGCTTTTTTTGAGGAAAATATTGGTAATAGGATGAAAACTATTGGATAAATAAGAAAATATTGCGCAAATGATGGGAAACAAAAACTAAAGGTGTTTCGAGTTGCGGTGGTGAAATGTTGTGAGCTTTTAGGGGTAGAAAATGGTTTTTCATGATTTTCAGCGAAACTAGACCTTCTATCGAAAAAAGTTTAAAGCAAAAGTTGTAGGTAATAAAAAGGTCTATTACTTTTATACAAAGCGTTTTTTCACATAACCTAAAATTTGCCGTGAAAATAGAAAAAACAGAGGAAAAAAGGTCTTTTCGTTTTTAATTTCTATCTCCCACAAAACAACTTTTTTTTCCTCACAATTTGGTGAAAACATGCCTTATTATGTCCCTAATACGCTGTAATTTTTTGGAACCAAAATATTTATTTTTACGTTCGATTTTGATTTTAAACCAAAAATGTGACCTCATTTTCACACGAAAATTCACCTGTATAGAAAACAGTTTTTTCAAAAAAAAAGCATTTATCGTTATCCAAAACTGGTTTCAGAATTGCAATATTCTTACTATTCATCCAGTTATTTGAGTTTAACTACTCACAAGTTTTTCATTATAAAATTTATCGTTATGTTTGTTGGAACGTCTACTTTTAGATGGTGTAAGATGCGAAAAATTGAAACAAACTGGATTTTAAACTGAAAAAACTTGATTTTTAAGAGTTATTTTTTAATGATTGTTTAAAAATATTCATTATTTGTTCAAATTTACCGCCGAAATCCTTGAAAAATATAAACTTTTGCCATGGTAATGTATGCCATGGTAACGTACTGGCAACTCTCAAATTATTCGATAATGCAAACTCAGTCATTCTCTCACCATTATCATTCGGATTCCAATGCAGGGTGTTGGGATCCACCACATTTCCATAAGAGATATCTCTTCCAACCGGCCCATTAAAGTCACCAAGAACCGTAATGAAGTCGCGTGTTGGTGTTTGTTTCATAACCTCTTCCAGTGCTATGTAGAAAGTATCCATCTCGTCGACGGTCTTAGCTTCAGTAGGTGCATGAACGGCAATAAGAGAAATATTGGTGTATGTACCGCGTACACGTAGGTAACAGATCCTCTCATTGACCGGGATGAATTTCATTACGGCTTCTTGTATGCGTGCACCAACAAGAAAACCAGTACCAAGTTCTCTTCGAGAAGGATGACCACTACAGTATAGAGAGTGGCTATCTAGATCTTGTTTTCCGATTATTGGCTGTCTAATTTTTTGCAGAGCTATTATAGCCATCCTATACCCCTCAGTCTCTGTTTCTAGACTTATTAGAGCATCAGGAACGCTCAGATTGCGTACGTTCCACGTTCCGATTCGGTAGTCTGGTCATTTTTCACGTCCAGATAAAATTTTGTTGTTTTGTCCGGGTCTGATATTCTCTTTCTGATTTCCAAATTTAACAAAGTAGTTTTTTTTCCGGGGTTAGGGTGTTAACCTTAGGCCCAACTCAAATTCTCGCGGGTTCGTTCTGCATCTTAAGGTCACCAGAAACAACCTTTTTACACGTTTATATTGCGAGCCGCTTGATTCAAGACAGACTCCCGCTCCAAGCCGCCCCTGACATGGAGAACAGACGCTTGAGTCGTATTGGTTTTATGGCACCAATTCGCCGTGATGTAGCGTACTAAGCAGTTTTTACTCTGCTTGTCTCCAATACACCAACCTAATTCTGTCAGCATTACCCAGGTAGCACGGCGTGGACGTCGAATTTCGGATTTCGCTATCCGCTAATTTGCCGTTAGGCAAATTAATAAAAAATTATTTTTTAAATAGAAGTTTATATTTACAGTTCCCGCCACAAGCGAATTTTTTTTGCTTGATTTTTGATACAACCCTTAGTTTTACACAATTTAAAAAATTTATTCAACTACGGCTAGCAATGGCGGCTTAGAATTTAGAATTTGTGTTTCCAAATTGATAACCAATGAAAAACACATGTCTTGATAATGGGCCGATTAGTCGCGTAAAAAACCGATACGTGCAAAATCTAACGATTAATCAGTGCAACCCTATTTTTAATGTGCCTATGGTCGGGCGATATAAGGACTTAACAACACAACTTTATGACATTTTGTTCTTTTAAGTTCACGGAACCCTCGAGCGAGGGGACGATTTTTATTTGCACTTGATCGACGTTTTTAAGTTTAAACCAGGACTAACCCAGATATTGACAATAATTATTTTTGCGTATAGCCCAGTAATTTGAGTGATCAACCTCGGAATGAGAGATAATAAGCTGAATTTTCGTATATACCTACATTTTGGCGTTCTAAAAGTTGCCTCAATAGTCTCATAAAATCTCGTGTCTGCGTCGTAAGTTATTCAAGGTCAAAGGTAACAAAAAACAGTTTTTCGCGATTATTTCGGTTCTAGTGCTCCAATGACGTTAAAATTTTGCACAAAAATTGTAAAGCATAAAATTTGCAACAAATTTTATTTGAAACAATTTCTCATGCGCTCAGCCTCAGCCCTTTTTGCGATAGTGTGCGGTGAAGTAGTTTTCAATTTTTCTTTACCCTGCTACTGCATCAGCTGTTTGGCAACAGAATAAACACAGTTTTTTTAAATCAAACACTTTATTCCTTGTTTTACGAGGTACACTGGGTGATAATAAAGGTTGATCGCCTTCGTAGCGTCGTTTCGATGCCGCTACGGAATTTTGACTGATGTACACTTTTTGACACAAAACATACACATTCACAGAAGTTAAAATATTTAAGAAGTCTATGTGACCATCATTTCAATCGATACTTGTAGTTTTTTATGTTTTCAAGCTACGCATCCCATTATCAAAATCATCTTCGGAAAGTGGTTTCTCACAAATAAAACACAAATCAGCCATAGTTTTCAAAATTGTACGTCCGTCGTTGCCGAGATCGGAAACGAGAATAAACGACAATTATTCAAAGTTCAAGGTAATATTCACGGTTGACCTTGCATTACAGTACGTATGGTATGGCTGAACGCTATGCGCTCACCGCCTTCTTTCTCATAAACGGTTGAGCGCATGAAGAAATGTTTCTAATAAAATTGGTGGCAAATTTTGTGCTCTACAATTTCTGTAATAGATGTTAACATGGAGCAATAGAAACCGACATAATCGCGAAAAACTGTTTTTTTTACATTTGACCTTGAATAACTTACGATGCAGACACTAGATTTTATGAAACGTTTGAGACAACTTTTAGAACGTCAAAATGAAGGTACATATATGCGAAAATTTAGCTTATTATCTCTCATTCCGAGGTTGACTCCTGTTTTATGCTAAAATGACTGGTTATTCGGTATAACTCCATTTTGTATAGTTTCGATTCCGGTGTCAAACAAGTTTGGTGGTATGAATAAGACAGATTGCATGTTACAGGAAACCAATTTTCGTTAATCGAAAATGCTTGCATCCTCAGCTTCTAGTCACCTGCAATCTCGTGTCTGACCAATTCTAACCAGGAGATATGTTAGTGTGCTTGCTAAAATTCAGACCCTACTGTATGTGGAAATTAACATCAAACTCTTATATAGGTCACAAACGTGAACCCTAACACAAAAAGTGTAAGATTATACGGCTCATTTTTGGTTCACAGGCAGACGATGAAGAATATAAAATGCGATATAGTTTTGATATTAGACACATTTTTGGATGGTTCTGATATAAAAGCTTGTATCGGCCTCCATTTTATTACTGGTTTGGGAGTATTCTATGAGGTTGTGCTAAAAAACCGCCGTGTATGAACCAGTGTAATATGTTGGTCATTCTTCTTCAAAAATGATTGTGAACAGATCATTACAGTTAATTATGGGCGATATAGTGCTAGCATTTTTTTGTGACAAAACTGAATATTTGAATGAATAAACGTTGGCTTAAACAATACGATGCTAAGAGTCACACAATTCAACAAAGCATCGTTTTATTGCGCAATAATTGTTCTATGATCGAATAATCTCACGAAACGTTGTTGTGAATTGACATAGATCATATTATTTGATACCGTCGTAGTTTTTGCTTGTTATTTGAAAGTTTTATTTTTTGATTAGAAGTTATTCAAAAGGAAAAGAAAAATTAAAAACCTAAATAACATTATTCCACGAAAAATTGATATCCCTTGTCCGCCTTTATGAAAAGAAATCGCAAATTTCGAGTGTCGAAAGTATCAAGAAATTTGATTGTGATCTCATTTTAAATCCATTATGCTGCCTTGTCCTGAATTGATAGAGACAATATTCTTTATTTGTTATTAGTGTTGCTCAACAAATTTAGCACACTGGAGAATTAGATTAAGGCACAGATAACAACTTAAATAAAATTTCAATAATTTCTTCCCCAAAATAGTTTCAATAAATTCAACTCAGTTACGCAAAGTATAACAATAAATATTGCTTTTAATTTCAGTTTTCCAGTCTCGAAACACCAGGATATGTTGGTTTTGCCAATCTACCAAACCAAGTTCATCGAAAATCTGTCAAAAAAGGATTTGAATTCACCTTAATGATTGTTGGTGAATCAGGTTTGGGAAAGTCAACCCTTGTAAATAGTCTATTTTTAACCGACTTATATCCTGAAAGAATAATTCCAGACGCAATTGGTAAGCGGTAAAATATTAATTTCAAAACTTCAAAAATTAATCTTTTTGCTTTTATTTAGAAAAACAAAAGCAAACGGTTAAGTTAGATGCATCAACAGTCGAAATTGAAGAACGTGGTGTAAAGTTACGTTTAACAGTTGTGGATACACCTGGATTTGGCGATGCTATTGATAATTCGGATAGTTTCAGTGCAATTTTAGAATATATTGATGAACAATATGAACGATTTTTACGAGATGAAAGTGGATTAAATCGTCGTAATATTATCGATAACCGAATTCATTGTTGTTTCTATTTTATATCTCCGTTTGGTCATGGGTATGTTAACTTTATATATAAATTACCATACCAATCAATCAATCCTTAAATGCTTTTGTTTTTCTGCTTAGGCTTAAACCGTTGGATATTGAATTCATGAAAAAGTTACACTCCAAAGTTAATATAGTTCCTGTTATAGCAAAAGCCGATTGTTTAACAAAAAAAGAAATTTTACGTTTAAAATCAAGAATTATGCAAGAAATTGAAGAAAATGGAATCAAAATTTATCCTTTACCGGATTGTGATAGTGATGAAGATGAAGACTACAAAGAGCAGGTTAAAAATTAACCAAATAATCACTATTAAATTAACGTTGTGAAGATATATTTTTTCGTTTTTTCAATATAGGTGCGTCAGTTGAAAGAAGCTGTTCCATTTGCTGTTTGTGGAGCTAATACATTATTAGAAGTAAAAGGACGAAAGGTTAGAGGGAGATTATATCCGTGGGGAGTAGTTGAAGTAGAAAATCCAGAACACTGTGATTTTATTAAATTAAGAACGATGCTTATGTAAGTTTTATTATACAATAACTAAATGAACTTCTAGTTTTAATATCGTTTCATATTTTGTTCAGAACTCACATGCAAGATCTTCAAGAAGTAACACAAGAAGTGCACTATGAAAATTATCGTTCAGAACGATTAGCAAAAGGTATTAAACAAAATGGACAACACAACAAAACAAACGGCGAGGAACAGCAAACAAATTTAACCGAAAAAGATCGAATTCTGATAGAAAAGGAAGCTGAACTGAGGCGTATGCAAGAAATGTTAGCTCAAATGCAAGCCAAAATGCGAGCCCAACAGTAATTATTTTATCTCCACATTTTTATATTTATAATTAAAACACGATTTCGATTTCATTTTAAATTTAATAATTCTAGCAAAACGATTATAGAACGCAACTAAAAATTGATAAAGACTATAAAAATAAATGCAAAAGGAATTTTTTTGTTGAAATATATTAAATTATTTCACTAGTTTTTAGATAGATCACAAAAATCTCTATTAAGTAATCTCAAAATTGATGGCATCGTTTATTCAAAGCACTTTTTTTTATTGTAAATGGCTTTGTTGTTGGAGTTCATGAAATAATAATCGTGTATATTTTTATACGCTATAAGGGTGCCAATAATTTGTAATATAGTAATTTGATTATACATTTAAATTTTATGATAGAAAAGTTAGAATGGTGAAGAATTTTTTTTATTATATCTTATTTCACAAATTTCTTTTTTTCTATTAGTTTTATGTTTTCAGTAGTCTTATCATTCCTTAAAAGGAGTAAATATCCAAATAATTTGTAACTTGATGACAGAAACCATAAAATATTATTTAAAGTGGTAATTTATGTAAAAAAATTTTTAAACAAATTTCATGAAAGACAATCAATGGTTTATGTGTGTCACAAAGAGACAAAAAATTCTAACAGGAATATCAGTAAAATTTTGTTTGGTTTAGTTCTCAAATCTCTTCCGTTCTAAACTTTTCTATATATTTTGCATAGATTTTATTTATGTATTTTCCCATTTTATCATACTTATTAAAATTATATCATTTTTCATATTTTATTATAAAAACACAAAAAAACTATATTTTCCATAAACTTATATAATTATAATTTAATAAAAATTTCGATCAAAATTAATAATTAATTGATTTCGATCTAATATCATTTTTTTCGTTTAGTAAAATAAAATTTTGTACTTAAAGAAATTATTATATATTTTTTAAAGAACTGTATATTTTTTTTATAAGAAATAAAGCAAAAATATAAAACAATTAAAAGATTATTCACCATAAAATTATATGTAAAATATAACAATAGAATGGTAGTTGAATACTGATGAGTATTCGTTTCATCAACAAAACGTTTATATTTTTTATGGATTAGTGGGTTAGTGTTTTTTCCTTTGTTTTGTAGATCTTATAGTATTTAGAACAATAAAATTCATTGGCATTCTGTTATGTGCTTTCTCTGTCGGTCGGATCTTTTTATTATTGTTAAATTTTGGAAATAAATATTTTAAAAGTTTTTGTGTTTTAAAAATAAATGTTGTTATTCCAAACAACGAACCGTAAACAAATTTGTTACCTTAACTATTACTATCAATGCCACTGTCGAAGAAAGTGTAAAGTGTTCGTTTTCAGATCGCGAAAAGTAAAAAAGAATAAATAGAATAAATATTTTACAATAAGTTGTGCTACGACCGCGATAGAACTACTAACCAGCCTTGGAAATGTTTCACGGTAGTCGAGTTTAGGACGATAGTTATGTCAGTATCTCACTCCCCAGAGTACTAACAACGATTTCTTTTAATCATCGTTGAACGCTAAGATGAACCGCAGAACAAACCAATCCTTACCAATCGTAAACGGATACAACTTACATCAGGTCTTTCAAAAGGGCACCGAATTCAAAAAAATATATCCAGTTTTAATACTCTTCATAGTTCGAGTTAGTCAATTCATTACGGAGTTTGTTAAGTTCGGACACTACCAATGTTGGTTTGGAATTTTTTCCAAGGAATTTAAAACGAATTCGAGTGTATATATTGTAACGATTACGAAGTACGATGTAAGAAATAAGGAGCAGTAGAAAGTCAACGTCCTAAAAAATAGTTTTTTTTTTCAAAATAGTGTTACCAAAACAAATAATATATAAAATAAAATAATAACTAAAGAAATGAATAGATAACGAAATAGAACGATGTATACCCAAGATACGGAATTATCAAAAGGTACGAGAAATACTATCCTGAATATAACAAAATATCACAAAAAAGAGAGATATTGGTCTAAGATACCTGTGTATAAAATTTGGGGGTCAATAGGTCAAGTGGTTTCTGAGATATCTTGCCCACAAACAGACTATAAGGTTCTCTTTGTACCAAATTTGGGATCGATAAGCTAAATAGTTTCTGAGATATTGTGTCCACAGACAAACACATACGCATTTTAAAATTTTGGCCCCCCCTATCTCGGGTCATAATTATCGTGCGGATCTAAAAATCAACGCGAAAGGATGTATTGTCCTAACAACCTATGAACTAAATTTGGTGACAATTTGTCAAGTGGTTTTTGAGATATCTTGTCCACAGACCGACCGACACACCCACGGACGGGATTTTAATCGCATGAACTATATAACGTTCGCTGCTGAATATAACAAAACATCACAAAAACAAAGTTAAAAAATAAAAATGAAAAAAAGAGATATTGGCCTAAGCTACCTGTGTACCAAAATTGGCTTCAATAGGTCAAGTAGTTTTTGATATTTTTTTTTATTAATTAGTTAGACATGTTTAGCACACTAAATATGAAATATTCATTATTCAGACTCTTTGAATATCCGAAGATACCATGTCAACTATAAAGGAAGGAGATGAGGAAAATGGAAGGAATGAGGATATGGGGATAACTATACTAATTGTTTTAAATGACGATGGACATTTTCATTAAATGCCTGAGGGGAAAATTCATCGGGAAATACAGAGGAGGGCATTGAGTTCCACAATTTGGCCACTCTATTAAAATAGTCGTTCTGGAATGACACAGTTCTAAAACGAGGTATTTGTACAACAAATGAATGGGATAACTCGGCAGCTTTGGTTTGTCGATTCTACTGCGCACACGATGGAAGGATATTTTGAATTTCCTTAGAGGAGAATTCACTAAAGTTATATTTATAGTAGATTGACAATTCAGCCACATTTCTTCTGTGCTGGAGTGAATCAAGCTGGTCCGTTAGTTCGATATTACCAATCAACCGTATTGCTTTTCACTGTACAGAGTCTAGACATTTTATTGTTGACTGACAAGCACCTCCCCAAACATGACAGCAGTATTCCATACATGGACGAATAAAGAACATGAAGATTAGCAAAATTTGATCGGGATTGAAATACTTTTTACATCGACTCAAGAATCCTAATTTTTGCATTGCAGATTTAGCGAGGTTGAACACATGTTTATTCCATTTCAGATTATTTTGAATGTCCACTCCAAGAAGTCTAACTGATTCAACCTCACCTCAATTCCTCATGGTTTATCTTAATAGGGAAATTTTTATGTCGCTCTATTCGTGAAAGACGGCATAGCTTGGTTTTGGTTGGATTAAATGAAACAAGATTACGATCACCCCATTCCATTCCAGCTCTCTATCAGTGGTAACTGCAGTATGAGATCGAAAGCTAGGAGATACATGCAATGTGCTGTCATCAGCAAAACTATGGATTGGGTGCACTGTGGAAATAAGTAAATCATTAATGTATAGAAGAAACAAGGTTGGTGAGAGTGCAGAACCTTGGGGAACCCCAGCATTAATTGTGAAAATTTTGGATGTGATACCATCTAAATTAACATGAAATTGGCGACCTAGAAGAAAACTATAAATCCATGCGACAGTAAAATGGTCTATGCCATAAGATTTTAATTTAGCTATGAGATTTCTATGCCATTCTTGATCGAATGGTTTAGAAATATCAAGTGAAATAGTGAATCTTTCACCATGGTTTTCCAGCGATTTGTTCCAGAGATGGGATACGTAGGCTAACAGATCACCTGTTGCATGACTTCTACGAAAACCATACTGCTTATCTTCAATAATTCGTGTCCTCATACTGTTTGACCTATTGACCTCAAATTTGGAACACAGGTATCTTATGCCAATACATATATGCTATGACATTGATTTTCAGAGCCGCAGGTCAATTCAATTGTAACCCGAGATATGGGGGTCGAAAGGCGTGTATTGAAATTCCGTCTTTGCTATGGTCAGTTTGTCTGGAGCTAGTCGACAGCATTCACATGAAACAGGAGGCCCATGTGTTTCAATAACGTGAGTGACGTTATGTTCGACAGGCTTTGATAAATCACTTTTGGACGTGTTATAAAACGTTTTCTCGTTTTATATCCGCGATTTACAAATAAAAACAATTTATTTTCATAGGTGCGCTCTCGCCCAGGAAAATCTCTACAAAGCTCTAAAAGTTAATAACTCATTTCTTTAAAAGAACTCGAAAACAATAGGACAAAAATGTAGAGTGGAAAATAATTATATATTATAAAAACTTTACTTAAAAAAGTTAATAAATAAAAAAAATAATTTTTGATAGTTGAAGGTAATCCTGTGGTCTTGCAACAGTCTGCAACTGATCCGCCAACACTACACGGTTGGTGATTTGATCAGCACCAATCAATTTGTTAAGTTTTCCAATTCATCTACTTCCAATCTTTCAAACTATTTATAGTTGTGCTCCAGAAAAAACGAAAATGTTTTGCTTTCTTCTATAAAACAAGAGACACAGTAGCAGTTTATCTGTTTTTTTTTGTATCTCCGTTAGAAAATTAATAGTAATAATAAATTATTTTTTATCACTAATTTTTTTGCTTTTTTGTTTTTATGAGGAGGATTTCTCCAAATTTTTTTTTAAACCGCTGACAAAAAAATGAAATACCAACGCAACACTTGCAAATAAGCTACACCAGCTAGCATTGTTTATAAAAAAAACGAAACAGAAACTAAATAAAATGTATCATTAAATCGGTTTTCTCGTCTACCTGATGTTTCTCTTTTACGAAATGAAATAAAGAAAATATAACATTAAATTGGTTTTTTCATTTAGTTGATTTTTCTATAGATGTATGTTTGTTGGACTACAAAGGTTAAACAAGTTAGTACATTTATTGTGCTAATTGTCTTGTTTGAATTTTTGACTCTTATGCCAGATTAGATGTATGTGCAAAAAAAAATTGGGCAGAGTTTAACTAAAGGGAATAGCAAAGTTAATGAATCGACTAGACGTCAGTTTTTAATGTCCACTACAATTGCCATATTTGTTCAAGAAATCAGCTTTGTTAAAGGTCTGACAAAACGCTCGTCTGAGACCAAAGTTTAAGTTTAGAGACCGTGTACCATAAGTGGTATCTTTAGTCGCGTTAGCTGCGTAGGGAAAGAAGTCTGATTTCCTTAAGAGTTTTTCCTCAACAGTTGCGGGAATAACTGACACTTCCGCACCTGTATCAACGAAAAATTGTTTTTGCAAAAAAAATATCGAAGACCAGTAGACGGTGTTGTGCATGAGTGTCATCACACGTCGTCACATGTGAAGGGTCTATTCGTTTTTTGAAGACGTTGAGGCAGAGAAATTAGACAGCTTGGAAATATGTTGGCAGTCAGAATCGTATTTTTTTGGCATCTCCCTGGAAGTAATGATGGTAGTAGCAAATATACCATTAAAAATTTATGACACGACCTGAACCGTAGTCGCATGGGAGAGCAGTTGGATCGATTGAAAATTCGATTGCGAACATCGTTTCCGATGATCCGAACATCGATCTACTTTGTCATCGAAAGTGTTTTAGACGCTGTAGTGTGTCATCAATTAAATGTTGAATTTTTTCTTACGTCCAATTTTGATAATAAAACCTAACGTTATCTGTAAGTTTATGACTGCAGGTACAATGTGCCCTCATTACACTAGATGATGATTCATGTGTTAAACACGTATCACAATAATCGCAATAATATGTTGGTATTCCTTGATTTGAGGTTATGATTATACATATAAAAAATGTCCACTTATTTTCATATAAAGATTGAATTATTAATTATTATGTAAATTTCAAAGTAACATTTAATCACAATTTCGAGTTTTTACTTTTGACAACTATTATCTATTAGAAAATTAAAATATTTAGAGCACTTTTGTAAACCCGAAGAAAACAGGCGTGTTAGGTAAATATAATAATGAAGAATGACATTGATTAATAATGTACACGTTAACTTCACTACCAATGTCATTTTTTATTGTCGCCTAGGCGTCAAGTCGTTGCCACATGACAAAAATTTTTGCCGGATTGCTAGCAACGATTTTCTAATTTTTGATTAAACAAAAACTTGCTTTATTTATATATTATGCCAAATGTATGGTAAATTAGAATACCTATCGATTAAAATAAACAAAACTTATTATTAAATTAATTTTAATTGATGATTTTTCCAAAAATCATTTTGCACGATTTCTACCGCCGATGGAAATAAAAAAATCGTTCATAAATCTCCACTGATTTTTTGGAGAATTATGAACGGTTTTTGTAGAATTATGACCGATTTTTTTTTATCGTTCGGATTTAACCTCACATGGTGGTATTTTTCATTTTGAAAGTTTATGTTTTTGTGATTGTTTATAATTTACGTTGAGTTTGTTTTAAAATAAAATTTTAGAAATATAATTACATTCATAATAAAAATTTTCATTTCAAATTCAATATAACAATTCATATTTTTTGGGCAAACTGTCATTTTTAGTGTTGTTGTAAATATCGCCGATAAATTTTTTGTTCATGTGGCACATTTTACTTAAAACGACCGAATTCGTTCGTTTATATTTTGCATGTGGCGTGGCTTTCACTGCCGGATTGCTAGCAACGATTTTGTTATTTTTGATTTAAGCGAAAGCTTCCTTTATTTCGATATTATGCCAAATGTATGGTCAATTAGAATACCTATCGATTAAAGTAAACAAAGCTTATTATTAAATTAATTTTAATTGATGATTTTTCCAAAAACCATTTTGCACGTGGTAGACACCGATAGAAATAAAAAAATCGTTCATAAATCTCCACCGATTTTTTGGAGAATTATGAACAATTTTTGTAGAACTATGGCCGATTTTTTTATCGTTCGGATTTATCATTTAAGAAAGTTTTTGTTTTTGTGATTGTTTATAATTTGCGTTGAGTTTGTTTTTAGTTAAAGTTTTAGAAATATAATTACATTCATAATAAAAATTTTCATTTCAAATTCAATATAACAATTTATATTTTTTTTTGTAAACTGTCATTTTTAGTGTTGTTATGATTGTAAATATCGCCGATAAATTTTTTGTTCATGTGGCACATTTGACTTAAAACGACCGAATTTGTTCGTTTATATTCTGCATGTGTCGTGACTTCAAAGTTATGTTCGTCACAGGGTCAGAAGCTATCCTTCTTAGTAATTGTATTTAGCTTCCTGTAGTCAACACGAAATCAAACGCCCATATTTCTTGACAACTAACACCATAGGTGAGCTCAAGGGGCTGTCTGATGATTCGATTACCCCTACTTCTTTCATATCCTCCAGAATTTTATCTGTTTCTTCTCTTTTAGCCAATGGTGATGTCCTTGGTGCTGGGCGAATCGGTTTTCCTGCTGCGGTATCAATACGATGTTTCACCATAGTGGTTCTACCATTTCATTCAGGTGTACTGCAAAATCCAAAATTGTGCTGCTCAAATAATTGACGTGCTGCCTTCTTCTGCTGTTATGAAAGCCCTTCTGTCCATTTCTGACAAGTTGGTCCATTTCTGCCGTTTGTTGTTGACCGATCTGTTGATGTTTTTCTGCTCGCACTTTATTATTTTAGTTACCTCTTCACATTGCCCTATGATTGATCCTTTCTTAATTGTTGTCTGCCACACTTTCTGGTATTTTGTAGTCAGCGTGCGATCTAACTAAGATTATTTCTATAATAACTTTCTTATAATTTTGAAGTTCTTTGTTGGCTTCCGCAACCCATAACCTGGGTGACCCAGTTCTCCTTCTAATTTTTCCCAAATTATTCTTTCTGGATTGGGTGGTAGCTTTTATCTGTGATCTAATATTATTCAACGAGTAAACGCAACATTTCCGTACGTGAGTACTCCTTTTCCAGCACCAATGCCGATGTCTTGATTCATAATATAAGCTACCACCAGTTTATGTTGAAAATGAGTATGAAATATGACCCGACTCCTTTTCCAGTACCAATGCCAGAACCAATGCTAGCACCAATGCCGATGTCTTGATTCATAATATAAGCTACGACCACTTCATGTTGAAAATGAGTATACCTGATACTGACTATATTTGATTGTGTTTAACACTTTCACTTTCTCCGTTGCTGCTTCCATTCGCTATCTCCCTGCTGGTTTTAATTTCTCTTTTACAACATCTGTACGAAGAATTGTATTTGTTGCTCCCGTATTCATTGATGATCACACATTTTTTTTTATCAATATTAGCCCTAACAGTAAGACTGTTACCCCATCTGGTTAATCTCGAAACATGGATGAAGGTTATGTGACAATCGGTTGTGGGAGACAGCTTACGCCCTTTTAGGCTGGTTCGTTTTAGTTTGACCGCTACGGCACCTTTTCATCGACCTCTCTAGTTTGCACCCGTTCTTCTGCAGGTCGCCCCTGCATAGGCGATGCTGATCTTGTTCTTTTTCTTCTCCATATCTCTGCATTATCTCGAAATATGACCTTACTTGCCATATATAGCCAGCATCAAATTCAATTAACACGGTTTTATAATATCTTGCGCAGTTTCATTTCTCAAGGCACAACTATAGCAGCTTTTGCAAATGTTGCTTTTCGCTACAACATTACAGCATTCCTTGTTTCAGGATCACGAATACCATCAGTAAACGCATCGATCTTCATTTTTTCCACAAAATACGGTGAAGTATTTGAGTGCGCCAAATGATTAAGTCTCTCCACTGAAGAGGAATAGTCCTGTAGAGATTCTTCATTTCACTGCTAGCGACCTTTTAATTCGATCCTGAATAGCTCTCATTTATGATCACTTCCATATGTTTGCTCCATAACCAACTAATAACCTCTGCACAACTTTTGTGGTCGTTTTCTGGTACCACCTGTAATGCTTCAGCTGCTTCCCCCTTATGTAAAACTATCAATGCAGCAAGACAATTTTCAGCGTTTTAAACATTCTGATCATGTGATGGTGGCTGTAGTTTAATACTTGCTATTTGCTGTACTACATGAGAAGTAACTTTAGCTGTTTCAACATGTTGCAATCGTTTCTCGAAATCATCTACTTTAGTAAGTATACCTTTTTGTTTCCATCGAGAACTTTTTGTTCTATTCCCGAGTTTTCCATCGAATGCCGTTGAAGTTTGTAGAAGTTTCTCATCCAAATGTTGATTTATGTTAATGATTTCTTCTTTATAGTAGACTAGGAGTCTATTGATTGATGTCAAAGCTATTTTCTTCCTTATTTGTAGCCAAGCTTAGATTTATATTTAAATCAATCTGTTGCATCATAGCCATTAAGTGCTTAAAATCATAATTTGCAGGTGGTATAATAAAGTTATTTCTCCAATAGAACTTTTCTCTTCCTCAGCTGTTGAATCCCTATTTATACTATTCCGAGCTGGTATCTTTCTCCTACTATTCGACTGGCTTCCATAGCTGCTCGAAACCGTAGCATAAATTCACTTTTGATTCTGCACGTTGACAATCTACGTTGTTCTAGTTCATTCTTTAGCTCAACTCACTTAAGTAAACCATTATTACTTAGTTATGTGAATCGACAACTGATCGCTTAAAAACTGCGATAGTAATTCCTCTATTTAAAAATGGAGATTGTTTGTTAGAAAGTAATTACCGTCCTATTTTGCTTCTTCCTGTGTTGTTGAAAATTTTAGAAAAACTAATGAAGTCCAGAATGCTCGGCTTCTTGAATGATTTGTCATATTTTAGCAATTCAGAAATAATCTAAATACCGAGTCAATTTTTAAATGAGGTTTACACCTCACTTAATGCAGATTTAAAATGTGCGGCAATCTTTGTTGGTATAAAAAAAGTTTTTGCTCTAGTTGATCCAGATTTGTTGCTTGAGATTTTATATTTAACTGGCTTTCATGGTATTAGTTCTGATTGGTTTGGTTCGTACTTCTCAAATCGACAGCAATGCGTGAAAGGTAACCAAACGTATAGTAACTTAAAACTTTTAAGGAGAGGCTTTCCGCAGTGATCTGTTCTTGGACCTTTAATTTTTCTAATTTATTTTAATTCAATGTTTAGTAAATTTAATGGCAAAGTTGTTGCGTTTGCAGATGATATATGGCCTTCGTATACTCCAGCAAGGAACTTAGTTCAATTAATACACAAATTAATGAAGACTTGGAGTTGCTGGGCGTTTCACATGTATCATGTTTCCGGCTGTAAGAAAATACAATTTTATTTTTCTCTTGTCCACTCAAAACTTGAGTATGGAATTGTGTGTTGGGGTGGTGAATGTGAAAGTACTATTAAATCCATAGTGATGCTGCAGAAACATACCCTTCCCCGATATGGGAAGTTATTGTTTTTGGGTCGATTTTCGAAATCGGAATTTTTATGATATCTTTACGTTTCATGACCTCCTAAAGCTGTTTAGACTATTTTTAACTGGCAGTCTGTATGTGTGTGTGTGTATATGTGTATGTATCGCTGTATGTGCACCAATTTTTGGCCAACGCTTTCCCAACTACGGATGGGTCGATTTTAACGGAAGTGGTTGCAATCGATGTATCTTGGCGTAACTTAGAGCCCAATCCTTTTCTACCGAAATTAAATCATTTGTTTGTTTCACTATGTTTTAATGGGAATTTCTAAGGCCTTCAAATTTCCTATTAAACAATAATCCATTAAAATAAAATATCAATGGAAAAAATTAAAACATATACAACCTTAATCACTATTATTATAGTCTTTCAGCCAAGAAGCGATAACTAAAACACATAAAACGATTTTAACTATATATTTCTAAAATGGGGGTAGCGAAATCCGAAATTCGACGTCTATGCCGTGCGTTGAAATTGGATCATCCGTTGTTGAGAAAGCGCTGGACAAATTTTAGTCCACATACGCACATTCACACACACACACACACACATACACATACATACATACATACACATACATACTGTCAGCTAAAATTAGCCTAAACAGATTCAGTTCAATCCCATTTATGAATTTAAAAGGAATCCCTTGTATTCCATATTGTGACATTGTGTTGTTGATTCTTTCAGTAAATTCCCAGAAGTACATATTTTAGATTCCTTGGAATCAAAGTCAATTATAAATGTAATTAAATCTATATTCGCCAGACATGGCATACCTACAATTTTATATACAGATGGGGGTCCCCAATATACATCAAAGGCATTTAAAGATTTTACAAACAGCTGGTCATTTCTTCATAAAACTTCCAGTCCATATTATCCACAGTCAAATGGATTAGTGGAGAGACATATTCAAACCGTAAAAAAGGTATTAAAAAAGACATATGAAGGTGGTGGAGATATATATTTAGCTTTATTGGAATGGAGGAATACACCCATAGATCAGGGGATACCATCACCGGAACTTTTATTTAACAGGAAAATTGTTGGACTATTGCCAGTAAAGAATTTTAATTTCAATGATAAGATTAAAAATCGGTTTGTAAAAAAAAAAGAAAAACAAAAACGATATTATGATCATTCGGCATTCAGTTTATATCATGAATGGTTTGCGTCCGAGAAAAAAGGGTATAATAATTGATAAAGCGGATAGACCAAGATCATATAAAATTCAAAGTGAAACAGGACAGGTTATTGAGCGTAATCGAAAAGATTTGATTAGGACCAGTGAAAATTTTAATTGTAATGATTTTAATTATGATAAGTTTAATTACTACGATATTTTACTAGAAAATAATGCAAATAAAAATGAAAAAATTGCAAATAGTAGTGGAGTAGAAATAGACAATAACAATCAATTAGAAAATGGAATACAAAATTCTAACAATAGTTTTCATTAAACCGTAAATTTTGATAATCATAAAATTATTCATCAACCTACTACATCAAGATATGGTAGAACAATTTAACGACCTTCTTATCTTAAAAATGTTGAATTCTAAAATATTAATTAGAAAAAAAGGGAGATCAAAGGAAAAGTTTTGATTTAAAATTTATTATAATTATTAATTTGTCTTTTGAAAACATTAAAATCAATACTTTTCAAGATGGCGAAAGAATAACATGTTTGGTTATTTCGGAGAAAAATTATTTTCATTTATATTTAATTTGTCTAATATTAAATTTTGATTTATCTGATCATTTATCGATTGTGGTGATTGTGAATAAACTGTTACATAGTGTGCAATTATAATATCAAAATTGTTTTGTTTCAACAATAAAGGTATTCAACAAAATAGTTAAAGTGAAAAAATTTAACGCTTAGTGCCATTCATTACATAACCTTATAAAATGTCACTTTCATCAAACAAATTGAACTTCAAAACTTTGCGTAATGGTAGAACAGTCGAATCATCTGCTCCTATAGATCAGAATACTGGAAAAGATGAGGCGTTACTTGATGATTTTGATGAAATGAAACTATTTGAA
Source organism: Diogma glabrata (assembly GCA_963693315.1). NCBI lineage: Eukaryota > Metazoa > Arthropoda > Insecta > Diptera > Cylindrotomidae > Diogma > Diogma glabrata. Next base: position 217,692,322 of record OY856187.1, on the reverse strand, counting down.
TTGAAAGAGCCAAATAATAAAAATCTGCTCGACGCCATTAAAAGTAGTGTAATTAATTGCACGAAACAAATATCGATGTTAAAATCTACATTATTATCACACATAAAAGAGGAAACTCATAAACTACAAGAAGCTCAAAATGAAACCAACGCTCGCGTTGCTGATTTAAACAACGATTTAATAAATGTAAAGCACGAATTGAATTTTCTGAAGCAAAAAGAAATGTTTAATGACGTTATTATTATGGGATTTCCAGATACAAATATGACTGCCAATGAAATCATTACTAAATTGGATTCTTTCTACAAATTTGGATTAGATAATGTAGCATCTTCTCATAAAATAGTACTTGGGAAACGATCACATATTATCATGCAATTAAATAGTGCAGAAACTAAATCAAGTATAATGCGAATGAAAAAATCATTGGGTCCATGCTATGTCCACCAAATTTTAACCAACATTAATAGCAATAATGGTAATAAAATTTATTTTCAAGATCGACTAACGAAGGAAAACCAAAAACTTCTAAGCGACCTGCGAGATCTTAGAAAAAACAAAGTTATTCATCACTATTGGTATCGTCATGGAAAATTTTTCATCAAAGTTAAAGAAGGAGACCTTCAGTATAAATTTATTACAACAACTGACGACATCGTTACAAATGACGTAAATCATCCGTAATCGAAATTGATGTTAATAATAATAATAATACAAAAATACACAAGCAGCTGATAGACAACAATAATATACATACCGTTTTTTTCCGAGGTAATACTGGATGTAGATAATATCGTCGCTTTAATAATGAAACAACGTATTCGCAAAAGTGTAGTTTCGAGATAATTGGGTTTAAAGATTTTTCGATTTTCTGATTTTCGTAAACTCGGCAGCACAACTGAATGAATAAAGATATTGGAAAAAAAATTTCTACCAATTAATCTTGACTAATTTCCCCACAGCATATTAAAATTTCACTTTAGTACCTGCTGGCTTTTCTACCTAAAAAGAGGTGAAAAGTCAATCAGGTACCTTATACGTTATTTCATATTTCATATACGTTATTTTATTTTGCATGGAAGGACGATTAAGCCTAAAACTAATTATTATTGAAATAACACATAATATTCTTACAATTTTTTATTTATATGAACCGGCATATCATGTAGTAATGAATGATGCTTATACAATATTTTAGATTTACCATTTCGTGTGGCGATCGTAATGTATGTAAAGTATACGACACTGATTTTACCCAAGTTATTATTCTGTAGGAATTGAAATATCGTACATGCATTTACGCTGTTTCAATATTTAACCAAATTCAAATTTGCATGTACGTTAATTAACAATATATTAATTTTCACCCCCAGTTATAAAAAAATTGGAAAATGTTAAAATGCCACTTTATAGACATCCTTATGGGGAATGCAGCGCACCCATTATATAAAAACAACGTATATATGGCATACGTTATTTCATTATTAAAGCGACGATATTATATTAATCTTTTTTTTAATTTTAGTCTTGAAAAATATTTCTGAAATTTGTGAACTCTCTAAGTAGAAAAAAAATTAATTTTCATATTACTGATTTTTAAACATCTAATATGTCAAACTTGGCAGAAAATACTCACTTTCTAAGTTTAAATAAATTCAAAAACAATATTGACACAATTCAAGGTATAAACATTTTATATATAAATATTAACAGATTAAGAAATAAGTTAGAAAAGCTAGAAGAACTGCTATGTTCCTTACAGATTAACATAAGTGTTATAGTGCTTGTGGAAACGTTTCTACAAGAAAACGAGTTAAGCTATTTTAATTTGAATGGATATAAATCTTTTCACCATACTAGACAGGGAAGAAGTGGAGGTGGAGTATCGATTTTTACAAGTTTAAACCTAGATTTTGATTTCTGTTTTGCAGATTCCTTCAATGAAAATGATTTATTAGTTATTAAGTCTAGGCAAATTAAAATGACCTTAATTGCAATATATCGTCCACCCCATACTAATCTCAGTTTGTTTCTGAAATATTTTAATGATATTCTTGAAAAATATAAATTATCGTTTATAGTTGGTGATCTAAATATTAATCTATTAAATGACATGGACACACAGACTAATAACTATAAACAAATCATTGGTATGAATGGATTCAAAATTATAAATAAGATTCATGAAAATTTTTATACAAGAAAATCGATCTCTATAAAAACGCTACTGGATCATGCAATGACTTCGGTGTTTGATAAGTTTTTGGTTTATCTTGGTGATACACATTTAAGTGACCACCGATTTATGGTAATAAATAAATCAAGAGCAAAATTGGATAATAATTTAATTACAATCAATAAAGTTAATGAATCTAATGTTATTCAACAAATATCTGAGCTTAACTTTGAAACCCTATGTTTTGAAAATTTACACAAAATTCTAGTAAAAACTATTGAGCATAATAAAACAACAATATTAGCTAAAAAAAAATATCAATTATATGAAAAGCCTTGGTTTACATCGTCCTTAAAACGGTCAATTAAAATACGAAATAAATTTTATAAACTGTCCAAAAAATATATCCAGAACGAATATTTTCGTATAAAATTTCTAGAAATGAAAAAATTTGTTAAAATTAAGATATTTGAACTAAAATCTAACTACTATTCCAAAAAATTTGAAAACAGTACGAACAACCCTAAACTGTTTTGGACCTTGATCAAAGAGGTATTATATAATTCTCCTATGAACGATTGCGAAAATTCTGCATTAATATCATTAAAAATTAATGGAATAATTGATAGTGATCAACAAAATGTAGCAAATGCGTTTAACAAATTCTTTGTAAATGTGTCAAATAACATAACTATGGGTATAAATTATGAACAACCTAATTACTTAATTCCTATTATATCCAATGCAAATAGTCTCAATGAATTCTCACCAACCTGTTCAAATGAAATCTCTGACATTCTTGTTCAGATAAATGCAAACTCTTCAATTGGGTGGGATTACATATCAACTAAATTATTGAAAAGCTTACCAGATCTCTCAGAATTTCTAAGCAACTCAATCAATTTATCATTTACTGCTAGAATCAAACCACTTTTTAAAGCGGGAAATAGATTAGAATCGTCTAACTATCGACCTATTTCCATTCTATCGGTCATGTCAAAGATATATGAAAGAGCAATTCATACACGTCTTCACAGTCATCTCATTTCGAATAACATTGTTCACCCAAATCAGTTCGGATTTACCAAAAAAAGTAGCACATTATCACAGTAAGCCACACTTAATTTTATGGAACAAATCTATGACCATTTAGAAAGAAAGTACTTTACTGCAACCATGTGTCTCGATTTGAGGAAAGCATTTGATTGCGTCTTTTATGAGATTCTTATAGGAAAACTTATAGTGTATGGTGTCAATGAGACAGCATTGGAACTGATAATAAATTATTTAACAAATAGGAAACAATTTGTTCAAATAAATAACATAAAATCTAATTATGAATCAGTGCAATCTGGGATCCCACAAGGATCAATTTTAGGCCCAATTCTTTTTATCATTTACATAAATGATATTTTTAAGCTTAATCTAAATGGTACTCTACAACTCTATGCAGATGACGTAGTGATCATTTACAAAAATCAAAATATTGAGCAATTAAAACAAGATATGGAAGACGACTTAAATACTCTTACACAGTACTTTGATGCGAACAAATTGAAAATCAATTTTGAAAAAACGAATTTCATAATTTTTCAAATCAAAACAGACAAAACTAAGCATTTCGATAGCATTTTAATTGGAAAAAACGAAATAAAACGCGTAAATTCCATAAATTTTTTAGGGTTGGAAATAGATTCAGCGCTTAGTTGGAAAAATCATATTGGTAATATAGGTAAAAAAATTATTCCATTTGTTTGTACTTTAAATCGGGTAGGGAAATATCTTACACAGCATGTTGCCGATGTTGTGTATTTTTCGCATATATTATCTCACATTTCATACCTAATATCAATTTGGGGATCAGCTTATCCCTCAAACTTAGGTTTATTGCAAACTTTACAAAATAAAACCATTAAAGCCCTTCGAGGATTGCCCAACTCAACTGCAAGCAATAAACTGTATAGTACAACCATACTTCCTATCAAACAACTGATTAAATTTCATTACATGGTGACCTTGTTTAAAATTCAAAACAATATGCTAAAATTTAATAGCACCGTTATAAAAAATTTTGATATAACCAATCGCTCAACCAGAAGCGCTTCAAATATACGATTACCAAATTATAAATTAAAACTATCACAGAACACTATTTTCTATTCTGGAATAAAATTATATAATAATTTAGAAGAAAACTACAAACATAAAAAATTAAAAGATTTTAAAGTGTCAAGAGAACAATTGTTTATTGAATTCTTAGAAGAGTATAGCCTAACACATAATATTTAACTTTTGAAGTTTTGTTTGTTTAATTATCTAGTTAGTTTAATCTTTACTAATAGCTTTAGTTGTCTATGTATTATTTTCCTATTAGTTTTTTGTAAACTTCTTTTTTTAGAATTAAGATTTGAATTATTTTCTAATTAATTATTAAGTAATAATTTTTTTTTTTTGGTAGAGAGTGTATTAATTATTATAAGATTTTTTCCATGTATTATAAAATTAATTTTTTTTTTGGAAAATTGAATAAAAAAAAAAAAACAAAAAAAATTCTTTAAAAGAAGGAAGATGTGGATCATGTGAATGTATTTTATAGTAAAATAGTTGCTATAAAAGTACTAGAAAAGAAGCAGTTAGAAGATGGTGGATTTAGATGATATACTGAATTAATGTACAATACTAATTTAAATAAATTATATAAGCTACAAAACATATATTCTATTATTACAAGTATCATTGTTCGAAATTGTTCCTCGGTATTTCGGTATAATGCCCTAGTGACACTCAATTTAACCGGGGGTGTAACTCAAACTCTAAGTTTTAACGCACAAATACATAAGATGTTGAATGTCGCACTTCGATATCGTAGTTATTCGGTTCCTTGACGAAACAGATGGCTATATTTCGAATAAAGAGCATTGGAGAAAATGCATATTCAATTATCAATTAAATTGGAGTTTAGTTCACGATTTTTGATCTCTTTATGACTCGAACTATATTTTCTCGTCTCTACAATTCTGGTTTTGTAAGATTGCCGATATGAGAATGAAATATATTTTGAAGCAGAATACATTTTTCAGTTCGAAGACGAAATCAGGGTTTAACCACAGATACTTTAACCTAAGATTTAAACCAACATACGCAACTACCGCCATAATTGACGAAAACACAAGTTTTTAAACTATTTTTGCTGTATATTGATTTGAAATTTATACACAGCAAAAGTAAACTATAATTGTGAATAGTTCCACAAAAAAAATAAACAAAACAGATGTGGTTTAATTTTTATACTTTTTTTTAATATTATCTTTTGACAAAACACTTTAAAAACAACAATCATAAATCTAACCGTCAAAAAATTGTGTAAAGTTAGTTGTTTTGCAAGAATTATAATCTTTATATAAATTCTAATCAAATATATAAACATTTTGTGAATTAAAAATGATATCTAAGAAAAACGTAAGTTTAATTTGAATAAAATATATAAAATAAAGTGAAAAACATATATCAAATTATTGTTGTATTATTCTAAAATAAAAACATGTTTTTTAATTTATATACAAAATAAAACAATAACAAATATTAAATAATTCAAAAAATATGAATAAAAAATCAATATTTGACCTATTTTCTTTTATGTGTATATGTTTTATTTTTTATGTAACTATTTTCGTTGGGATAAAAATCTTGTAAACAAAAAAAAATAGATGAAAAAAATGTGATGGAATACATATACGCTACATTAGATATGCAACAGTTATAATTATTGAAAAAAAAAATTATTTTATAAAATTTAAAGTTTTAATTACATTTTTTTGTTGTTTGCGTGATTCTGTTTGTTTTACGGAATTGTGGTCATTATATAATAATAATTGAAATATTATTATTTAATTTTATAAATAAATGAATGTATGAATGGCTGAACATTGATACATTATTTAATTAGTGTATGAATGAAAAACAAACTGATAAACTTATCGGTTATTGTCTAATCTTTTCGGTTATTGATGGTTTTTAGTCGCGGTAGCGATTTTATTGTTGTGTTAGCTTAACTGATAATGCAATTTTATGAAATATTAGTATAAAGAGAGCATTCAAACTTTTGGATGCATAGGTTTACTAAGTCTTGAAAAGTAAAATATTAGTACTAGAAACGACATTCAGTATTTCACCATGTCCGTTTGTGTTGGAACTTTTAGAGTATTTTTATTTTTATACCTTGGTATTTGGATCCTCTTCGGGTTCGGAGTGAAATGCTTATTGAATTGATAAGAACCGGTTTCCTGTCGGTCGTTGAAATACCGTTGAATTATATTAATACGTTACGTATTGTTTCGGTCCTAGAGAATCTCAACGAAATATAAAACAAAAAAATATGGAGGGGCTGAAATCTCAAGCTCTGAGATATCAAGACTTCGGTCTGGGTTAAGGATTTTGATATAGTTTTCGGCAAAAAACTTTTATGAGGAAATAATTTTTAGTTTTGGGCAGCGATGTATATCAAACATAACTTTTTGTTAAAGTACATATATTTTTTATCTCTGTTTAGATATGTATTACAAAACTAACACGAAACATCATTACGTTGTCGGAAAATCATAACAGATCATAAATTAACATAATTTAGTGAAAATATGATACAATCAGCAAACAACTCAAAAACCTCTCCATTTAGCGTTTCGAGAAAATATTACAAAATCACAAATTTATATTTCTTTCAAAATTCAAAAAATATTGTAAAAATTAAATAAAATCAAACTTTTTTCAAAATTCTAAAAATATTCCAAAAATTTTTACAAAATCAAAGATTAAACTTTTTTCAAAAATGCTGAAAATATTGCAAAAATTATAAGAATATCAAAAATTGAAACGTTTTTCAAAATTTCAAAAATATTCCAAAAATTAGAATAAAATCAAATATTTAAACTTTTTCTAAATTCTAATAATATTCCAAAAACTCAAAATTCAAAAATTCAAACTTTTTCCAAAATTCAAAAATTATTACAAAAATTATAACAATATCAAAAATTGAAACTTTTTTCAAAATTCCAAAAATTATAATAAAATCAAAAATTTAAAATTTTCCAAAATTCTAAAAATATTCCAAAAATTCTTACAAAATCAAAAAAATTGAAACTTTTTTCAAAATTCTAAAAATATTTATATAAAATTCCAAAATTCTATTTTTTTTTTCAAAATCCTAAAAATATTGAAAAAATTATAACAAAATCAAAAATTAAAACTTTTTCCAAAATTTTAATAATATTTCAAAAATTATTACAAAATCAAAAATACAAACTTTTTTCAAAATTCCAAAAATTATAATAAAATCAAAAATTTAAAATTTTTCAAAATTCTAAAAATATTCCAAAAATCCTTACAAAATCAAAAATTGAAACTTTTTTCAAAATTCTAAAAATATATATAAAAAAATCACAAATTCAAAAATTCTATTTTTTTTCTCAAAATTTAAAAATATGTATTGCAAAAATTATAACAAAATCAAAAATTAAAACTTTTTCCAAAATTCTAAAAAGATTGCAAAATTTATTACAAAATCAAAAATACAAACTTTTTTCAAAATTGCAAATATATTTCAAAAACTAACAAAATCAAAAATTTCCATGTCACATTTATGTCATACAAACAGCTAAATGTTTTTTCCCAAAAAATTGGCTGAAAAAATAAATGAAATAATTTTTTTGACATACTTGACAATATATTTTGGACAAACTTATAATGCAATAAAATTCTAAATAATAATACTATCATGTTCATTACATTTCATATCATACAAATTACTAATTTTATTATTTTCTAAAAAATGAAATGAAAATCATTCTTTTGACACACTTGACATTATTTTTTTGACAAACTTATAATGCCATAATTCTCTATAATAATAATAAAATTTCATGCCATACAAATAATTAATTTCATTTTTTCCAAAAAATTGGGTAAAAAAATAAATAAACCGAAGTATAATCTTCATTTTGACACACTTGACAACATTTTTTGACAAACTTATAATGCCATAATTCTCAATAGTAATAATAATAAAATTCATGTCGTACAAATAATTAATTTTATTTTTTCCAAAACATTGGGTAAAACAATAAATAAAAATCTTTCTTTTGACACACTTGACAACATATTTTTGACAAACTTATAATACAATAATCTAGTTTTCGGTATCACATACCAATCCCGACCATCAAGATTTCTTCAAATTCAATGTTTCTATTCGTAATCACTTAAAATGAACGTTTTTTAAGCAAAAAATATGCAAATTTCCTTGTTTTGACACACTTGACGATTTTTTGACACACTTCCGGTACAGTTATCGAATACATCGTCCTTTCGGCTCTTCCCATTGAGTAAAGCTATTTTTAGAAAATTATGTTTTTGATTTTTAATTTAATAGTTTATAATAAATATCGTTTATATATTTACTATCGTAGAAAAAATTTCATTTCTTATGTGAGCTGAAAATGTTTTACGTTTACGTGAACAATTTTCACTCACGAAAAATTAGCAAAATGTACTATATATTTTTAATATCGTTCTCACTGGCAATAGTAAAATTTTTGTTTTAATTTTTCTCCTATGGAGTTTTTTTTTTATTTTCTTTCATTTCATTAGGCAGAAAAAGAAAACTAGTACTTTTTCGTCAAAAAAAAAATAATCCTTCCGGCAACTACAAATAAAGGTTTATTTGTGTTTTTTACAACAATAATTGTGTGTGGTATTAGTCTTAATAGAATAAAATAAAGCCCATTAAGACCAATAACGCACACATTCTATAAAAAACAAAAATAAACCTATATTTATAGTTACCTGAGTATTCACAGTATATTTATAGTTACCTGAGTATTCACAAAATTAAATTGTAGCTTGTAGTAAATATAAAAAAATTCGCAGACCACTAAAATTTTTCTGCAGACCACGAATGGTCCGCGGACCACCGGTTCAGAAACACTGGCCTTTACAATATTTCAACTAAACATGTGTTATAGATTCCAAGAAGTATCGAAGAAAGCAAAAACATTAAATAAAATACATGCAAAATAATGACATCGATTGTTCTCAGAATTTCTCGAGTTTTCTTTGTAAAAAAAATTGGGATTTTACTGGAATATTTGAGAAATTAAGTAGAATTGTATTTTAGGAATTCCTTTTACAGACCTAGATATATTTTAAATTAGACTGCGATAGTATATATAGTTAAAATTGGACTGCGAAAGTGTTAACAGTTCAAAATGAAATTTATTTGCAAATAAACCTTTAAGTATTATTTAATATAAATATTGTGTATTGTTTTGGGCGTTGTGTTGTGGCATACTATTTCTACAAACAACCGTTGTATAGTTTCTTATAGGAGCCCTATTCCCGAACACATAAATGTGAATTTTGACAATATTTTGAAGTTCGTATTGCATAACATTAAAATGGTAATAGTAACGATTTTACGAAAAACTAATTTCACAATATTGTCTACGTTCAATTTAGACAATATCCTGAAATTCGTTTTTCGTAAAATGGTTACCGTTATCGTTTAATGTTATGCAATATGAACTTCAAAATATTGCCCAAATTCACATTTATGTGTTCGGGAACAGAGCCCCGAACAGAGTATTGTTTTCATGTTGTTGTGAAATAGTTAACGTATTGGAAACTTAATAAAACCTGTGTTTTTGCATGCTAAACCAGTGATAGAAACCAGAAGGAGATTATAGCATTACGTTTATTGAATTGAGAGCTAGGCCAATTGCCAAAACATGGCAATATTCTTCTTTTCTTTATCGGTTGTTAATGGCGTACTAACTAATTGACTTGAGTAACTTAAATTAAATTATCGTTTAATAGGAAGGAGTGAAGTGGTGAAAGTTTGTTTAAGCTGTTTTTAGTGTCATTTTAATTTTTAACATACCAGTATCGTCATTAAGTGTTATATAGGTTTCTCCATTCGATTCACATAACATCTCCAAGTTTTCTATTTGAGTTGAGTTTTTTGTTTGAGTTATTGTTGAAATCTGCAGCTAACTTCTTGCCCATAAATCGAAAATAAATCGTCGTGAAACGATAGCATGGAGGCATCAGTTTTTTAAATATAATTATAATTTAATATTTTTAATATAGTTATTTTTAATATAATTAATGATCTACGAGTGCGGCGACCCTGCGTACTCCAGTCCGTGATATGAACATATGTGCTATCGTGATATATCACATACCTCCAGCAATAGCAGTAAATATGACTCAAGATAATGTACTAGGGTTGCAATATAAACTGTTCAGTCAACGATAGCATCCTCAATCTTAGTTATGGAATATTTCTTTGATGATAGCACGTTATTAAAATGCAATATTTAAAAATATACTTTTTACTGTTTATTTTTAAATTTATTTATAATACAGTCAACTCTCCTATAACGCGGCACTTTTAAAACGCGATTTCCATATAACGCGCGGTGAAAACTGGGAACGTTCTCCTATAACGCGACGAAATCTCCTTATAACGCGTTTTTCATTTAATTAAATTTAATTAATTAATGATTAAATTATCGAAATAAATTATATATATTTGACATTTTATATAATTTATTCATGAATTAATCACAACCTAATAACGCATTTTGAGAATGCAGGCGATCTTGATTTGGCGGCTATGATGTACCAATGTGACCAATTTCGATTTTTTGGAAACTGTGGAAACTTATCTTAATAAAATTTAAGTATAATAAAAAAAATTAATATTTTTCATTTTTTTTCAGTAGTTTTGACACAGGGTCGCTCGAAATTTCTTAAGAAGTTTAGTGATATTCAAAGATTAAAGTTAAATTGCGCTCGAACGGGTTATTCGATTTGATTAAATTTATTTTTGTTTGAAAGCTACTTAGTGAGGCTTTCTAAAAATACTGATCAACATTTATATTTTGTATGATTTTTTTTAATTTCAGTTCTTCCAGCATGGCGATTTCAAAACGCAAGTTTTTTTATCTTTTTCTTATATGTTAAAGATTTGTTATTTACTAAAGAAAACTGAAAAACACACTAAAATTACAGACAAGCGCTACCTTTTTGTTTGAGAAAAAGGCATTTGAATATATAATTAGTGTTTCTTTGTACTTTGTGCCATTCACTAAAAGCAAGTTTACCAATTCTATTGAACTGTTTCTTGTTTATAAGGTATTAAATACGATTTAACCCGTTCGAGCACAATTTAACTTTAATCTTTGACTGTCGTTAAACTTAAAAAATTTCGAGCCACCCTGTGTCTAAACTATTAAAAAAATAAAAAAGTAACAAAATACTTATTAATTTTTTTAATTATACTAACGATTACTGAAGATTCAAAAAAATCGAAAATGGTTCGGTTCAAATTTCTTATTTTATCGGCGTCTTTATTCGATTTTCCTTGTATATAGGTTTATTTGTGTAAAATTTAATTATTTCTAAGATTCCATACAACGCGGTACGAAATCATTAAATTTATATTAGTTCTCAGTTTCTCATAACGCGTATTCCATATAGCGAGAAAACGGCTTCCATATAACGCGATGTAAGTTTATATGATTTTCTTCTATATTTCTTTGTTTCTCATAACGCGGTTTCCATATAACGCGGGACGAATAAATCGCGTTATAAGAGAGTTGACTGTAATAAAACTTCCTTATAGTAACAATTTGATTTTTATTTTTTTTTATTTTAAAGAATATCGATTTCGACTTACGTCATCCTCAGTTCTTAAATTATTATTCAATAATTAAATTCAGTTCTTAAATTATTATACAATAATAATTTAAGAACTGAGGATGACGTAAGTCGAAATCGATATTCTTTAAAATAAAAAAAATAAAAATCAAATTGTTACTATAAGGAAGTTTTATTATTATAAATAAATTTAAAAATAAACAGTAAAAAGTATATTTTTAAATATTGCATTTTAATTCAAAAGTGACAAAAGCACACAAACAGTGAATAATAGGGAAAACCATAATAACATTGCTTGCTTGACGAGTCTTTATTTAACTCTATCTAGGGTTTAATAATTGAGGAAGACAATGCTCATATGATCAACAAATATGCAGCTAGCTTGATTATTGGCATACCAATTTTAGTTTTTGTACCGCAAATTTTATAAAAAAAATTTGCATATTGTCTCTTATTTTATGTTTATGGATTTGCTCTTAGAATCAAATGGATTCTGTTTCAAGCACAAGTTATACATACTACTACACAAGTTAGTTATACTTTCCAGTACTATTGTCTGTGTGGCCATCTTAGTATTCACTGTCCATTAGAGCCACTGTTTTTTTAGATAAAGCTCTTAGAAGTACATGATAAATTCTTGGCTTCGTTTTCCTGCACATATTTGCTAATCCAATTTAATAAAACTTGGTGCGTTTTTAAACAATCTATGATTATCGAATTCCTTCCTGTTCCAGAAAGCATATTTCGATAGTTTTTGATGGCAACTATACAAACCGATTTTTTCGAATCAGTTGAGTAACCAAAGCTATTGTAGACCAAGACTTCAGTCACTTTAACTTTAGAGAATCCACTTCGACCTGGTATAGTAGAATCCAGGATTCATTATCTCGAAGTAAATGTTGATTTACGGATGTTTTTTGCGAGTTACTTCTTAGTTATTTGGGACTTGCCCCGATAGTGATCAGAACCTATAAAATTGTCTAATATACACTACCTACCTTAATAGCTAACAGTCGAAGCCCCACAAGCTTCTCTATTTTCATTATTTTTGGAATATCTTTGGATAATTTGGAGGAAAAAACATCAAAACTGAAACAGGTGTATTAATACCAATTCATAAAAACGCCAGTTGCTTACTCCGTGCAAACTACAGAGAAATCGCGTTATTCTTCACAGTAAAAAAGATCTTTTCAAACATTCTAGTAGCCAAAATCAATCATGTTGATCATTTTTCAAAGATGAAAGGCTCAAGGTCCTTATTTATCCAAGCAAACATTGATATTCAACCCAATCAGAGCTGAATTTTTATTAATTAGAAGTTCAAATCAATAGTCCGAATAAGTTTATTGAAGTTATAAGTCTATTGTACAAAATAAATGTACTAATAATCAATTTTCTCTCATACATTTCATTGTAACGATTTCCCCTCTTATAATCGTTACAAAATGATGTATATAATCGTATTAATGCATTAAAGTGAAACATAATTAAATTCATACACTTTAATTTGTCACGATTTCTTATTTTTATGAATGAATAGATAACGGAAACAATTTTCAATTGTTCTACAACCTAAAACTTGTACAGTATCGATTTATTAAAGATAAATAAAAGCAAAAGCAAATATATGATTGTGTTAACCGATGTTGGATTAAGAACAAATTAATTGATGACAAATCTGTATACACATTAAATTTGTCTGTTAATTAATTCGTTTAATTGAAATTAATTTATAAGAATTTCATGTTTCATAATTGGAAGTTTTCGAAGCTGTTTCTGTTATAATTTTGGCATCAGCTTTACCGAGAATCTTTAGTAGTTTTCCCACTGGCTGGTTAGTAAACATAACCATCTATTAAGTTAGCATAAAGTGAGACAGCAGTTAACTGAATTTTGTCGTATTAATGTTTGGCAGATTTGTTGGTAGTTTGAGCAAAGTTCACTAGAAAACAAGCATCGAAATCTTGATTTATTAACATTTTACGGGTTTATTGTGTTACGGGTTAAAATTAAGGTGTTATACAAGGATTTCACCGCACTCCGAACCAAAATATAATTTGAGAAACATGTACCAGTTCTGCTTCTTGGACACTTATGCTCATTATACGATTGTTCTAAAGTAAGTAATTTAAAATTGAAAGCCCCAATAAACGAATGCTTTCGAATTCACTCATTTGTTCGTCAACATTTTATTTATTTTAAATAAAATGTGTCGATTCGATATTCGGTGTTTGCGAAGTAAACATCAAATTATCAAGTTATAATCAAATTTTTTCAATATTAAAATTTCTAACTGTGTTTTATTTTTTGTTTGGATTTGTTGTTAGTTATAAATTCAAATCAAATTAAAGTTAAACATTGAAATATAAATTGATTGTTTTGTGATTATTGTGTGTGGATGCTCACAAATAAAAGAACTATAAGTCGCCAGATGCGTAGCCTCCCTAGGAGCTCGCTCAGCAGCATTAAACAGATGAGTCAAGGCATTAAAATGAGTGACATCCCAACAGTAAACAGGTATGCAGGTTTACCGCCTAACGTTAATTTATCAAAATATGCAAAAACATCGCAAACTAGTTCTCCGTATGGTGAAAGTTCTAGAAAACCTGTAGAAAAAATTCCTCCAATAATTACAAAATCTCCCTCAACGGAGATTCATAAAACTATGAAGGAACTAAATATTTCAAAATATAATATACAAATAATGTCAATTGGCATAAAAATACTTACATATAGCCTATCAGACTATAACAAAATTTTTACTAAATTAAAAGAACATAACAATGGTATGTTCTCATATACGCTTGAGGAAAATCGTTTTGTTAAATTTGTACTATGCGGGCTCCATGATATGGATACAAATGAAGTTAAGAAAAGCCTCGAGAATAGTGGCCTGAGTCCTATTAATGTTTGGAAAACTATTCCTAAAAAATATCGTCGAAACAGTGAAGATGCCCTTTATTTTGTTGCTTTCAAAAAGGGATCAATGTCTCTAAACCAATTAAAAAATATTAGATTTGTTAATAACACAGTGTGCAGATGGGAAATTTGTCGATCCACCAGCAAAGGTCCTCTCCAATGTTATAAATGTAAAATGTATGGTCATGGAGCGAACGCATGCTACATGAAGCCAAAATGTAATTTCTGTGGTGGAGATGAACATATTGATGATATGGAGTGTCCTTTACAAAACGATATTACTAAACATGTTTGCTGTAATTGTAGTGGAAATCATACATCTAACTCTATAATTTGTCCAGAAAGAGAAAAATACATTCAAATAAAAAATCATCTGAATCTAAAAAATAAGTTGAGTCGACCTTCAAATCAACCAACGTTTTCATTTCAACAACAGGATTTTCCTATTCTTCCTTCAATACCTCATCAAAACAACAATAAAAATTTTAATAATAATAATAATAATAATAATTTTGTTAACAAAAAAATGCAGTTCAGTACAGTGGTTCAAACAAATGCAATCAATCATGAAAATTCAATTAATATTAATTCAGATAGCACAAATGATTTGTTTGCACCACATGAGTTATTACAAATTCTCAAAGAACTTGTTTCAGGACTTCGGGGGTGCCATTCCAAAGAAGAACAATTTGATGTTATGGCTAATATTGCTATTAAATATGTCTGTTATCCATAATTCTTTAAAAATTTGTGTGTGGAACGCGTACGGTATAAAAAATAAAAAATTTGAGGTAATTCAGTTTTTAGATAATTTTAATATTGATATATTACTTATTAGTGAAACGCATTTAAAGCCTTCTATTTCATTTTCGATTCCTAATTTTCGATTTTATCGTAATGATAGAGAAAATATTCGCAGGGGTGGTGTTGGTATTCTTATAAAAGATTGCATTAAACATTCGCTTCTTCCTGACCTTAAATTAAATTGTATAGAATCCCTGGGTATTAATATAATAAGTAGTGATAATAATCAACTTAAAATATTTTCTGTATATTGTTCATATTCGAATTCTGAGCATCTCAGAAATGATTTTATAAAAATTTGTAGTGGTAATATTCCTTACCTAATTGGTGGTGATTTAAATTGTAAGCATCCTAACTGGTTCTGTCCTAGAACTAACCGCGGTGGTCGAACTTTATATGATTATTCTATTAACTCTGATTGTGTTGTTATCGCTCCCCAAGATCCTACCCACTATAGTCCTGCTGGAGTCCCTAGTATTATTGACATATTTTTAACAAACAACCCTCAGTTGATATCCGAAGTTAACACCATTCAAGCACTCTGCTCCGATCATCTGCCAGTCCTCTGTTCAATAGTATTTAATAATCAAGTAGATCATTGCCATCGTAAATACTTTAACTATAAAAATGCTAATTGGAGCATTTATCAGAATCATATTTCATCTGAAATTGAAAATTTCAATTTAAGTTCAATTCATACTATTTCAGATGTCAACGTTGCAGTCGATTTTTTGACAGCATCCATTTCTTCAGCTCGTGATCTATCCGTACCGCTTGTGCCTGTTCTTCCAACTGATAAATTGTTATTATCTGATCAAGTGTTAAGTTTTATCAGACACCGAAATTCGCTTAGAAGATCTTACCTCAGAAGTCGCCTTGCTCACATTAAAACCTCAATAAACTTGCTAAATAGAATTATTAAATATCATATAAATATTCTTTATAATCAAAAATGGCAAACGAAGCTTGAATGTTTGGATAATGGTTCAAGAAACTTCTGGAAAACAACTAAACATTTTAAAAACCATCGCAAGTCCATTCCACCATTAGTTACTCCCAACACTGGAAATCGAATTTTCTTAAATACAGAAAAAGCACAAGTATTGGCTGATGTCTTCCTTGACGCTCATCAAATTCCAAACTCCAATATTGTAATTGAAGAACAAGTGAATGACTTTTGCACTAATTTCAATAATTTGGATAACAATGCTCCAATTTCTGAAATTCGCCCTTCTGAAATTTCTGATATTTTGAAATTCCTTCCAAGGCTCAAAGCTCCAGGTGTAGATAATATTCCATTTATTTTACTTAAAAATCTTCCTAAAAGTGGAATCCATTTTCTTAAGATAATGTTCGAGTGCTGCTTGAAGCTAGGTTATTTCCCAATTCAATGGAAAAAAACTAAAATTACTCCTGTTTTAAAGCCTGGCAAAGACCCCACTCTTGCTACAAGCTACAGACCTATTAGTCTTCTTTGTACATTGGGAAAACTCTTTGAGCAGATTATCAAAAGAAGAATGGAAGAGTTCATAACTGACAATCAAATAATTATAAACGAGCAATTTGGTTTTAGATCTGGGCACTCTATAGTTCATCAAATCCATCGTGTAGTCAATCATATTAAATCTAATAGATCTTCGCTAAAATCTACTGGAATGATATTATTAGACCTTGAACGAGCCTTTGATAACGTTTGGCAAGACGCAGTCTGCTATAAATTATTTATATATGGATTTCCAATATTTTTAATTAAAATCATAAAATCGTTCTTAACTGATAGAACATTTTTTGTCCAGATTTTTGATTCCATGTCCTCTATACTTAGCATTCCAGCTGGGGTTCCTCAAGGTGCCGTATTGAGTCCTTTGCTTTTTTGTTTACTCATCAATGATATTCCAAGAGATAGTGAATGTAAATTATCATTATTTGCTGATGACACTGCAATATTTGTGTCAGATGAGCTGGCGGTATCTATTATCAATAAGCTTCAATTGTACCTCACTAAAATTCTCGAATTTTTTAAAAACTGGAAACTTAGTATTAACATATCAAAATGTGAAATTATTTTACTAGGTGTAGAGCATCCCGTAAACTTCCACAACAACCTTTTCTGATTCAAAACTCTTCTTTGGAATGGAAACCTTCAACTAAATATTTAGGAATTTATTTGGATAAATCATTAACATTTAAGACACACGTCACTCAAATACAACAAAAATGTAATGCACTGTTCAAAAGTCTATATCCTCTACTCAACAGAAATAGTAAACTGAATAGTCATAATAAGACACTAATTTACAAGTGTGTGATTCTTAATATCATACTTTATGGTGCACCAATTTGGTGGGATATTGCTTTGTGTCATAAAAAGAAATTTCAAATTATTCAAAACAAATTTCTAAAAACTATATATAAACGCCCTAGACGTTATAGCACTTTAAGACTGCACAACGAATTAAATATAAAGCTTGTCAATGTAGTTGCTAGAGAAGCTAATGATAGATATATAAATAAATTAAATTGTATTGAAAATGAATTAATAAATGCAATTAGCTTTACTACCGCTTAATTTTTGCAACGTAGCTTTTAAGTTTAGATTTAAGTAGGTTAGGTAAATATAAGTTTTTTATTAGTTACTAAGCAGACTGAACTGCATTTGAAAATATAAACATTCTTTTTCACTTATTTTTCGCAATACTCATACTAATTAATTTCATCTGTTGTAAAGCTTACTATTAAAAGCTGATCTCAGTAAACTATTAAATGTATACAACTGTATTATAAAATTTAAAGTCAATAAAGGATTATTATTATTATTATTATTATTAAATAAAATGTGTTGTGTAATAGGTATTCCAATATGTGTCACAACTGTCTCACTTTACCCCCCAATGGGTAAAGTGAGACAGCAGCTAACTGAATTTAGTCGTATTAATGTTTGGCAGATTTGTTGGTAATTTGAGCAAAGTTCCCTAGAAAACAAGCATCGAAATCTTGATTTATTAACATTTTACGGGTTTATTGTGTTAAGGGTTAAAATTAAGGTGTTATACAAGGATTTCACCGCACTCCGAACCAAAATATAATTTGAGAAACATGTACCAGTTCTGCTTCTTGGACACTTATGCTCATTATACGATTGTTCTAAAGTAAGTAATTTAAAATTGAAAGCCCCAATAAACGAATGCTTTCGAATTCACTCATTTGTTCGTCAACATTTTATTTATTTTAAATAAAATGTGTTGTGTAATAGGTATTCCAATATGTGTCACAACAACACATAGAAACCTTTTCAGAACCATGTCCTACAATAACATGTATTTTGAGGTGTTATTGGACGCATTTTTTGTTTTGATTTTAAAGAATGGATGACTACAATAAATTTTAACATAATAAAATATTTGACCAGCATTTGATCTTTTTAGGTAGATTTCATATAAAATCTACCTATTGTAATGTGCCTCATCTCGGAATTTCGGAAAAATTTTTGTGCCCAAAGACTTTATATGATAAGCGGAGACGATAAAACAAAAAAAATTTTATATGTAAAACGATATGAGATATAACGAAAACGACCGGCACTCTCACGGTCGTATTTGTTGAGATAGATCAAAAAAAATTTCTGTACATGTGTGTTCTATCTTGGACAAGTTCGTGAATCAGCAAAATCCGACACGTGGTTAAGAAACTAGAAGCTTTTTTCTAAAAAAAATTGATTTTTTAAAACCGTTATAACGGCCGTTTGGATACTAATATTTTAAAAAAATTAACAAATTTAGAATTTTTGGAATCTTTTTTATCAATTTGTTTTTAAAATAGACCTCTGCAGTTAGAGGTTCCTGAGTGAGCGGCTCCAACAAAAAAGTTTGCAAAAAAAAATTTTTTTTTGAAACAACCGGCACTCTCACGGTCGCATTTGTAAAGCCAGATCCTTTTTTAAAAATGTGTGTTTTATTAATATCTTGGCGAGTTCGTAAATCAGTCAAATCCGACACATGGCTAAGAAACTAGATGCTTTATACTAGAAAAAAAGACTGTTTTTAGATCCGTTATAACGACCGTTTGGATATTAATATTTTTAAAAATCTCATAAATTTAGAATCTTTGAAACATTTTTAATCAATTTTTTTCAAAAAACGGACCTCTGCAGTTGGAGGATTCTGAGTGAGCGGCTCCAACAAAAAAGCTTGTAAAACACAAAATGCGTTTGAATCAACCGGCACTCTCACGGTCGCATTTGTGGAGCCAGATCAAAAAACCTTTTTTAAAAATGTGTGTTTTATTAATATCTTGGACAAGTTCGTAAATCAGAAAAATCTAACACATGGTTAAGGAACTAGAGGCTTTATACTAGAAAAAAAATCCGTTATAACGGCCGTTTGGATACTAATATTTTTAAAAATTTCATAAATTTAGAATCTTTGGAAACATTTTAATCCGTTTCTTATAAATATAAACCTCTGCAGTTAGAGGTTTTTGACTTGTTGGCTTCAACAAAAAAGCTTGCAACAATCCATAACTCCAATTTTCAAAAACCTTATAACAGTCAATGAAAAAAAAATAAAAAGATTTGAATAGAAGAAATTAATTTTTTTTTCTTAGAAATAAACTATTTTGATATTTTGCAGTAATTGCACGACATATGATATAGAGCAGGCTTGTGTCATAAATTGTCACACATATGTTCTGTGGTAGATTTGATATTTGTTTGTCGCAAAATTGGATAGATATAGTTTTGCTTATATGTAGCTAATTTTTTTAAAATTTGTTTGATATCTGTTTGTAATTAGTTTGTTTTGTTTAAACTAATCTGATACATCAGATTCTACTGGCACACACTACTGTCTGATCTCGAAATCTACCTATTTCTAGCAGATATACGTGCCGCTTAGGCTTTTTTAAATTTGCAGAAACAAAACTTAAATGGAATTGTTTATAATCCAACGCAAATAAAAAAAACCAAAACATAGTGTTTGAATTAAAAAATGAAAATATTTTCAAGTTTTTCCACCTTCCTTCGGATTGACCTACAACTCTCAATTTGATAAACACATTTCCCAAATCTTCTTCTGGATTCGATCACTGATTAGTAAGCAAAAACACCAGTTAGTTGTAGAAATTTCCAGTATAAACACTACGTCCAAAATAATACACAAGATATTATTTACAAAAACTAAATTTTACTTCTATTTACACGGTTTTATATGCACGATACAGCATTTTGTTTTCAATTAATTCACTTCAGATCATCACAGTCCACTTAAACTTTTAACACTATCGCAGTCTAATTTAATTTAATTTTACACCATCGTAGTCTAATTTAAAACTAATTTAATTTTGCAAGAAGAATTTCTTATATACAATTTTTCTGAATTTCTCAAATATTCCAGATAAGTCCATCCATTCTTTACAAAGAAGGCTCCGAAGTCTTAAAAAATTTATTTCATGTTGTTTTTTGTTTTCTTATTTTATTTTTGGCTTTGTCCTTTTTTCTTGTGACTTTGGTTTTAGATTTAAAATATTGTGTAGGGGAAATTGAGGTTGAATACAATTTTGTTTTGTATTTCATTGCGATTATGTTGAATCGTAACAATATTGTAAAGGTTGCAGCTACGGTTCGGATCAAATTAAATTATAAGGAAGGTGGAGCCGTAAATATCAATAAAAGATTGGAAATAAGTTGAATTATCTAATTAGCGTAGATGTTTCGCAATAGTTATTCTAGATTATTGACGTTATTGTATTTGTTGTATATGCTATAAGCACAAAGTTTCGTGCATTGAGCAGTTTATTTTTCATCGAAAAATTAAGTGAAATTCATGAAAGTAAAAATAAAATTTTATTCATTGTAAATTTTTTTTTTGCTTGTCCGAAAACGCTTTGCTGTTGAATCAACAATCAACTACGGTTTTCTGAAACTGAAATATTCTAGCTGATGAAAAACGTGATCTACGCAGGTGAAAAAGTCGAGATTTGAACTTGACCATTTTTGATTTTCCTGAAACTTGGCATATAAGTAGTATGGACAAAATAAAAAATACTACTTATTTTAAAATTTTTTAAAAGTGCATAGTTTGAGCATAGGGGCACCCCAACATGCATGAAAAAAACTTTTTTTTGTTTGATAGATGATTAGTTAGTCGTTTGAAAAAAATTAATTTATTGTTTTTATAATTAATTTTTAAATAAAAAATATTAAAAAAACTTTTTTAAAGATGGACCTAGGGTCGAAGATCAATTGGAATTCAGTTAATTTTTATTTTAAGTAATAAAATCTTTGGTTTGTTATTAAAACCTTGTGCTTTCGATTACAATTTATCTATCTGATCAAAAGAATTGATGAAATATAGATTGATGATATATATTTACCGAATTAAGATATAGGTAAATGCCGGAATGAAAATATTAATCTATTAAACATAAAATAATGACAAAAAAGTTCCACGTCAAATATCAAATATGCAACCATAGTTGATACGGCAAAACAATATAATATATAAACATATAAATAATATTAATATGTAATATTATTATTAATATTTTATTAATATATAAACACGTTTTAACAAGATGTGGTCTAAGGTTTTTATGAACGCTTAAGATTGTGTTTAAGAATATATAAGCAACAAATCGTACTATAAAATGAAAAATAACTTAGACCAATATTCCATAACAATATGTTAAAATAAACACAATATGTAAATGAAAAGAACAAGTAAAACACGTTAATATTAAAATTTTACCAAAAACAAATGAAAAATTTGGTGCCCAATAATTCAGTACATATACTACTTCCCAGTCATGCGACCCAGTCCGTTTATCTAATTGAAGCTAGCAAAGTTACATGAAAACATCTTTGATCATATAAATGAGCCGAATCAGTAAGAAATAATCACTAACCATGGAATGTGTGATAATTATAATAAATAATTGATTAACGTCTCTGATTTACTGAAGACATCATGCTATCTACGGTTTAGATTCTGAATTACTTTCTTAAGCAATTTATGAACATTGATTTTCAAATTATCAGAATAGAACACAAGTAAGGTAAGCCAAATCAGTTTATTCTTAGTTGCAAAGAATTGGTTTCGGCACTGAGATTATAGAGGTACCAACCGATCAATTTTATTGCTATCCGTTACATAGTATTTCAAACTATTTATGTATGATGCAATCATATGTACACAACCCTTCATAAAGGGGGCATAAAATTACATAGACCAAAAAGACGTGCATCAGATGTTTGGATTAAAAGTGAAAAAACAAATTCGTTACATATGTGTTAAATATGGCTTTGATTTACCTCTCATACTACAAACTTATATCAAATAAATGCAACGCCAAATTATTTAAATCAACTGACAAGAAGTATGGTGGACGTATTTCAAACAAAGTTTCCTAATTTTAAGGTTATGTTTGCCGCTATCTTCAATATCCATAGAGCAATTCCACGTCACCGCAACATCTCTGATTTCGATAAAATTTCATACACAGAAAGCCAATGACAAAATAAAAATATTATTCCTTTTGAAAATTGAAATTTCGCTCTGGGGATGACACAGCACAGGGTGGTTGCAAAGTTTTACGGGTTGGCGAAACATTAGTATCTTTGGTTACCGATTACCAACGATTGACTAAACCGATTTAAGTCATTTATAGCTCATTAGAAAGGTAGGAAATTAATAGACCTTATAAAAAAAATTATTTAAAATTTTGTAGTAATTTTTTAAAACTGTGTTAAACTTAAATAATATTTTAAAAAATGGCGCTGTTGAGGGTACCCTCACTTTTGCCACATTTTTTTCCAGAAAAAAAATATTTGATTACAAAATTTAACAAAATTTTAATTTCCGTTTTTTCAAATTTTTCTTTTAAACAATGCAGTCTATTTATCTAAAATCGCCTGAATTCTTGTTTTAAAAAAATTTAATTATTTTAAGGATACAAGTTAAGTATTTGAGGGTGTGAATTAGGGTGGCCCTTAAAAAGAAATTTTAACTTTTTGTACGGCACCCTCCCATTTCGCGTCAATGTCCATAAAAATATTATTTGCACAATTTGAAATCAATCGATCAATTCTAATTCGTGCCCCCGGCCACTTAAAGTTGAGAGGCTTTGTTCTGAAGTCTGAACCTTAAACAAAAACTTTTTAATTTTTTGTACGATACCCTCCCAATAATCAATACCCATAAAAATATTATTGGCAAAATTTGAAATCAATTGTTCAATTCTAAGGGGTGCCCCCGGCCACTTAAAGTTGAGAGGCTGTGTTCTGAACCTTAAAAAAATTTTTTTACACGCCTTAGAATTGATCGATTGATTTGTATTGACACGAAAAAAGGGCGCAAGCTGTACAATGAAAAAAAAATTCTAGATTAACCTAAGGGTCACTTTAGTGGATGCTTTTTACATAATTGACTTTTTCTCCCATTTCTACCTGTCCGAAATTAATTATAAATGCATGAACTAATCGAGTACGGTAATTTAATTACTTATTAATGATAATATCTGTCATAAAATGGAAGCACAGTAATAAAGCGTATTAATAGTTAAAATAGTTTTTAAAAAAAAACAGGTAGAAATGGAAGAAAAAGTCAATTATGTAAAAAGCATCCACACCCTCAAATACTTAACTTTTATCCTTAAAATAATTAAATTTCTAAAAAACAAGAATTCTGACGATTTTAGTTAAATAGACTGCATTGTTTTAAAAAAATTTTGAAAAAACGGAAATTAAAATTTTGTAAGAATTTATTTTCAAAACCAGAAATCATGCCATTAGGAAACTTTCGTTTTAGATTAAGAATTAATTAAACATTTTTTTTTCTGGAAAAAAATGTGGTAAAAGTGAGGGTACCCTCAACAGTGCCATCTTTGAAATTATTATATAAATTTTACACAGTTTTAAAAAATTACTACAAAATTTTAAATAATTTTTTTTAAAAGGTCTATCAATTACCTTTCTAATGAGCTGTAAATTAAATCGTTTTTTTAATCAATCATTAGTAATCGGTAGCCAAACATACTAATGTTTCGCCAAACCGTAAAACTTTGCGGCCACCCTGTGTCATCCCCAGAGCGAAATTTTATTTTTCGAAAGAAATAGTTTTTTTATTTTGTCACTGGTTATCTGTGTATGAAATTTCATCGAAATCAGAGGGGTCAGTCCGGATACTCCATAGCAAATCGTTGTTAGATTTCTCTAAGGCAACCGACGATTAGGAAAACATTAGAAGGCTGGCTGTATCACGGAGCCTCTCTCGAATTGTTAAAAATGATAACACACATATTCTCATTAAGAAGTTGATTTTCTCTGATGTTAAAATGCATTTCGAAACTGATCCAGAATTTTTCAACTAGTTTACACATTTTGGTTTCTATAAATTGGTTTTCTTATTGGTTTTCTTTTCTCATAAACAGACTTAGTATTTACTATTTATTAACTCTATTCCAAGGTTCTATCCAATTTTTGATTATTACCCCAGTTCGTGGATATGTTTTGAGGTTTTAAAATGTATTTATATGACGTTATACAAATTGTAGCCCTTATTATATTACACATGCACCTGTAAATTTTGCCCCCATGTAGTAATCAGTTTTTGTTGTTTTGAATTTTTTTTTGTTTTTGATTTACAAGTGTAACAACCGCAATCCAGGCCCTGTCGGTGACATGTGAGTTAACGGGAGATATCACATACTACTAACAATATCAGTGAAATATCACTAGCCTAGGTGATATAATTAGGGATGATGGCGAGTGAACTGTATCAGTTAACTGTAGCGCGCAATTGTTTGCTCGAAGAAGTGAGCCTTCATACAACTCAATATATTATAAGCTTTAATCATTGACTAAAACAGTACGTCATGTGATCAAAGATTATGCCACTAGGTAGTTGGATTATTGGCAACCCAATTTCATTTATTTTCGTTCAAATTTTTCCAAGAGATTATTGGTCTTTTCCTTTTTATTTTATTTTTATTTCCTTTATTCTATCATTAATAGGATAAAGGAAATTATTTAATTATTAATTATTTTTCTTTTATTTTATTTATTAATTAGTTATCCGTTCTTTAAAAAAAACAAACAGAAAAAAAGATTTGCTTCACCAACAATCAATATCTAAGAAGTCAGAACGCATGGGGTTCGTTCGTAAACACCAAATCGCTTGATTATTTTCCTATTTTGACGTTTGTGGCTCGAAATGGTCGTTCTTAAACTATTTCTTGCCTATTTAAGCAAGCGGTTTGACACATAAAGTTGTTCGGAAACTCCATTTCTATTCCAAAATAGGCGATTCGATCGCCTATTTTGGACTCGCGGTTTTTGAGATCCTATATAAGAACTGAGATCTAAAACTTAAAAGTAACATTTACGGTTTTTATTTGAGTTTAATCAAAACAAATACAATATTATTATTAAAAATATAAATTCTATATATTTAGGCAACTGGTCGTTCGGAAACAAAATGCCAGTTCTTGTTCTAGTTGAAGAACTGTTAGCCACGCCCCTTGGAATGACAGTTGCCTATTTTAGAAAATAAGCAAGCGATTTGGTGTTTCCGAACGAAACCATGTTGTTCTAGGACCTAGGACCGTTATTGACCGTTATTGAAATGCCTTTTATACAACACATCTTATTTTAAAAAACCAATAAATACACTAACATCTATATCCTATAACATTTCTAACGTCTATACTCTCTTCAAAAAATCTGCTGAAACATTTCGCTCTTGTTTTATTTACAGTTTCCTAACATGTTGCCCCTACGTTACCCGTATTAACGGCAACATTTATATAAATAAATCGTAAAACGAATTAAAATTTATAACGAAATTAATATATCTGTTTCATTCTTTTAATGTTAGTTCTTTTGTTTTGTTTTTCATTTTCAATAAAAATTACACAAACAAAACAACACCAAAAAAAGTCAAATCATCAATTTTTGTTTTGGTGAGAGAGTGTTTGAAGTGTTTGAAAAGAAATTAGTGCTATGTTAGCAGTTGTTTTGTTAAGTTCTAACGAATATATTTTAATAAGTGGATAAAGTAGATTCAAATAATAACAACAAAAAACACCGGTTTTAAAATTTGTTGTTTTGTTTAATTAGTTTATCGGCGATTTTTACTTATTATATATAAAATGTATAAACAGTTATAAATTAATTAAAAAATTATCTTCTGAAATTTAATTAATTGCGTTTTTTTAATTGTTGTGCTCTCGAATAACAAAACAAATTGTGTGTTGATTGAACTACTGTTATGTTTTGTTTGGAAATCAAGGATAATTATTTTAATTAGGATAAGATTTCCGTAAGTTATTTTTAATATTTACAATAGTATGTTTTAATTACGTGATCTTGTGAGGTTTCAGTACCCGTAGTGAATTTTTTTTCTATATAAACCATCATAGAAGTATAAATGATCTTTAATTTATTTTTGTTTTATTTATTTTTACATAATCCAAATTCTTTTCTATATCTGTACACAACAATCTCCTCTTTCATCATAATATTAAGATAAAATGATGTACATACATAGTTGTTTTTGTTAAAGATATTTGATAGTTTTTAATTTGACCTTAAACAATTTTTTTGTTATAATAAAACAAAAAATTTTCTTTTTTGTGAAAATGTAATGTGCAATAATGGAAAATTATTGATTTTATTTAAAATAGTTTTCCTTCTTTCTTCTATTTGGGGTGGTGTAAGCTCTACGTATTTGTTTTGTATATGCAGGTTTTTATGAAAAGGGGAAATTGCAGTTATAGTTTCGGCTGGCTATTGTTGTTGGTTTTGAAGAAAATAAAATGCATGAAAGAAACATGAATTTTTCGGGTAAGGTTAAATGTTATTTTTTATAGGGTTTTGGTATATACGATAAAAGGTTATTCGTATTTTTTGGGAAATAAAAATATATTAAATCATTAGTAAATATTTTTATGTGAGAATGTCTGGTGCCGAAAAATGTAAACAGCTGGTGGAAAAAAAATTGAGAAATAAACGGATTTGTTAGTTTTTGTGAATTTTGAATATGAATTAAATTTGAAACAATTGTTTCATGATTTTGGTTTATATTGTTATCGGTGCCACTGATTGGGGACATTTTTGAAAGTTATCGATGTTAAGTACACTAATGGTTAAGTGATTTGATTTGAACCTTGGTGAAACCGTGTTTCTCCAAACAGTCCTAGTCATGGTAAACTGGTTTTCATTGAAAATGTAACAACCATCAACATCCCAGGCTTCTAATTAACGAAAAATCAAGTATTATGTCTGATAAATTGGAATACACTCTATAATCACCAGATTATAAAATTTTATAAAAATATCGATTGTCTTTAAGTGAACTGTAAAACTAAATAATTACAAAATTGATTGAATTGTTTGTTAGTTATTTAGTTAATCCCAAAAATACCGATATCGTTTAACATGTTTCATATAAATTTATTTGTCGACCAATTTCCAATCACAACATGGGAGTAGTCTGAGGATTTTTTTTAGGTTTAAGACAAAGAATTTCGTTTGTTAGTATCGTAGTCTGGGATCTAAACAGTTTGGTTGTCAAAAAACCGACTATAGAAATAAAACTAGAATGTGTTAAAATTTTAGAAATACGACTTCATCTGGGTAACTTTGGTGACGATATTTATAAAAATTGAAGTCAACAACAATTTGACTGGTTTGTAGGTAGAGAATCATGTTTTGATTTCCTGATATGATCAACCTACCACCAGTATACCACATTTTGAAGAAAATTTAAATAGATGAAAGTGCAGGTTATATCTTACTCACACCTACATACATAATGTAATTTAAAACAACAGGGATGAAGGAAATAACGCTTAAAAAAACAAAAAAAGGAAAGAACGAATTTTGATGTGTAATAAACACAATTGAAAACGCTTATTAAAACACTAATTCACCCCTTTATTTCAGAGCGAATAAGATCAAAAAAATTCAACATTCCCAAATACCTTTAAGGTAGTAAAAATAAAACAATATCGTTCTTATCGTTCTATTTAGTAATTACTATTTATTGTGTGTTTATTTATTTATTTGTTTCATTCCATTAAGAACACACAAAGTCCAATAACGTGTTCCACAATATAGCTTAGATTATATTACTTGCAATTACTTAAGTATTACATTCTCGAGCCAAAAGTGAAATTCTTATCTCCACTTTTTTGGCATTTCTCAACGTTTAAGGACCTACTGATTCTAAAAAGGCAAAAAAAATGTATGTCTGTCTGCCGGTCGGCCGACCGTCATTACCTACGAAATCTAGAAAACCGCTGGAGGGATTTTTTTTTCTAAAAATAGGTATACTCAATGGATAGGTCCGAGAGGACGATGTGCTCGATTACTGTACCGGAAGTGTGTCAAAAAATCGTCAAGTGTGTCAAAACAAGGAAATTTGCATATTTTTTGCTAAAAAACGTTCATTTTAAGTGATAATACATAGACATAGAATTTGGAGAAATCTTGATGGTCGGGATTGGTATGTGAGACCAAAAACTAGATTATTGCATTATAGGTTTGACAAAAAAATATTGTCAAGTGTGTCAAAAGAATTTTCATTTATTTTTTTTACCCATTTTTTGGATAAAAATAAAATTAATTATTTGTATGACATGAAATGAGAACATGAAATTGGACATGGAAATTTTTGATTTATTTTTTTAATTTTAATTTTTAATTTTTATTTTAATTTTTAATTTATTTATTTATTGAATAACATATTCACAAAAATTTACAATAAAAATTTATAATAAAAATGAAAAATTATAATAAAAATAAAAATTTACAATAAAAAAATAAAAATTTACAATAAAAATAAAAATTACAGATTTACAATATGTACATAATATAAGAAATAAGAATTGAAAAGAGTGAAATTTACCTAAATAAGAAAAAATATTTTATTTAGAATTATACAAGTTATCTATTTATATAAAACATTTTTTTATTCTATTTTTAAAAGTAGTTTTACATATATTTGCGTCGTACAGTTTTATAAATTTATTAAAACTAGTAATTCCACGAATTTATTATAATTTTTGAAATATTTTTGGAATTTTGAAGAAAGTTTGTATTTTTGGTTTTATTATAATTTTTGGAATTTTGAAAAAAGTTTGTTATTTTGATTTTGTTATAATTTTTGAAATATTTTTAGAATTTTGGAAAAGTTTGAATTTTGGCAATATTATCAGAATTTTGGAAAAAAGTTTGAAATATTTTTCGCATTTTGAAAAACAGTTTGTATATTTGGAATTTTGAAAAAAGTTTGTTATTTTATATTTTTATAATTTTTGAAATATTTTTAAAATTTTGAAAAAAGTTTCAACTTTTGTTTTTCTTATAATTATTGCAATATTTTTATAATTTTGAAAAAAGTTTCAATTTTTAATTCTGTTATAATTTTTGTAATATTTTTAGAATTTTGATAAAAAGTTTAAATTTTTGTTTTATTATAATTTCTAGAATATTTTTAGAATTTTGAAAGAAATATGAATTTTTGATTTTGAAATATTTTCTTGCAAATTTAAATGGAAAGGTTTTAGAGTAGTTTAGTGATTGTATCATCTTTTCACTAAATTATGTTTATTTATGATCTGTAATCAATTTCAATTTACAATTAATATAAAGAAAAAAAGCAAAAGAGAAAAACAATAATAATAATAAAAACTAAAAAAATAATATTAAACAATAATTATTAACGTAGGTAACTAATAACAAACAAATCATTAATATTTCAACATTATAAAGATTCCAATACAAAACTCAAAACATCTAATAGCACTTCTATTGAAACAAATTAGAAAAATAATATATTTAATTATTTAGTATTTTGAAAAGACTTGATTTGTATTAGGCTGGGGCCGTTACCTTTTTGAGATGAAAAAATTAGTAGCAGGTAACGGCCGGCTGGAATATATAGTTGAGGTCATAAACAATGAAAAAAAAAACTTTCGAACTTGAGATGAAGGGAAGTAGTGAAATGGGGTGATGTGTAAGGGGAGAAAACGGTTTTCCGTTATTTGTAACAACACGAGGCCTCCTAGAGAAAAGTGTTACATACAAAAGTTGTAGATAATAAAAAAATCTAAAACTTTTGAGAACACATTTTTCGACATAACCTCAAAGTTTGCGAGAAAATAATGAAAAACCGATTTTTCTGTTTTTTATTTTTTTTTCGCGTGAAAATTATTTAATTTCAATGAAACTTTGTGAAAGTACGTAACTATTTGCGCATAATAAGCATGAATTTTTTCAATTATGGAAAATAAATATTTTTCGAGATTTTACCATTTTTCCGATAAAACACCCCTATCTCCGGCGAACAACTTTATTGATGTTTTTTTGGATTTTGATGTTGTTCTAGTGCTTATTTTTTTTGTCAAGATGTTTACTCTCAAATGGTATATCAATTTTAATGATTTATTGTTATTTAGCAGCTTAAAATTGAGAAAAACTGAAAAAAAAAATTTTCGAATCTCGAACTTGTCGATTTT
This sequence comes from Diogma glabrata, assembly GCA_963693315.1. Lineage (NCBI taxonomy): Eukaryota > Metazoa > Arthropoda > Insecta > Diptera > Cylindrotomidae > Diogma > Diogma glabrata. The sequence goes on along the minus strand of OY856187.1, from coordinate 217,661,196 downwards.
TTTAATTTTTTTCAATTTTTTAGCATATTTATGTTAATAGTTCATAATATTTTAAAGAAAAAACTTTTTTTGGTATAAAATAAATAAAGTTGAATGAATTTACTTATTGGAAACAACGCTAAAATTGAATAAAGTAAAAAATAAAAAAATGCTGTTACGTATTCAAACAGAAAAAAATTTACAAAGTTTAAAATTTAACAGCATACTATAGGGTTACCACGTGTCCTACTTTCGGTAGGACAGTCCTACTTTGGAGCAAGAATGTCCTACGTCCTCCTTTACTATAAAAATGTCCTACTTTAGGCAAACTGTAATACAATATCTTACACGGAAAAAAATAGATTTTTTTTCTACCTATTTCTCTCAATAAACGCGCTACCAAAATAAGTAATTGTTATTGCACCTTTACTTATATTAAAATCGTAACTGATTATTTAACTTTATGTCAAAAGGTTAGTAACAATAGCAAATAATTTACATTGCTGACATATGTGAATATCTATGCTTTATTGCACGATTTATTCAGGTGGTAAACCACCATTGTTTAAATTTTGAAATAAACCCACCGTTAAACCTCTGTTCTTTTAAATAACTTTTGTTACAAAGTACCTGTTCTTAGAATTATTAATAAAATAAAATGACTGAACCGAATTTTGTTATAAAGTAAAACCTTTGGCTACAGAAAGCTAACGATTTTGAAGGAATAATGTAAATACACAAAACTACTACTACTTATGAGTAACTTATACAGTTACTTAACTACTTATGAGTAACTGGCTTACAACATAAGTTTATTGATTTTTTTGAAAGTGCCAATGAATCAGCAGACGGCATGTTTGGCTATATTTCTGAGTTCTTAAAACTTTAAGTTTATGTTTTTCGGTATGTTATGTTATGTATTACAGAAATAACGCCCATACATTCATTCATACATTCATACTTACACCAAGCCGAAACCGAATTTTTTAAAAAAATTTATTTTTAACTGAAAATTGATGTGGCACAAATCCAACGAGTTTTTTAGTTTTGAGACATTAGGGGTAGTGTGTCCTAGTGTGTGTAGTAGTTTTGTGTATTTACATTATTCCTTCAAAATCGTTAGCTTTCTGTAGCCAAAGGTTTTACTTTATAACAAAATTCGGTTCAGTCATTTTATTTTATTAATAATTCTAAGAACAGGTACTTTGTAACAAAAGTTATTTAAAAGAACAGAGGTCTAACGGTGGGTTTATTTCAAAATTTAAACAATGGTGGTTTACCACCTGAATAAATCGTGCAATAAAGCATAGATATTCACATATGTCAGCAATGTAAATTATTTGCTATTGTTACTAACCTTTTGACATAAAGTTAAATAATCAGTTACAATTTTAAAAGGTGCAATAACAATTACTTATTTTGGTAGCGCGTTTATTGAGAGAAATAGGTAGAAAAAAAATCTATTTTTTTCCGTGTAAGATATTGTATTACAGTTTGCCTAAAGTAGGACATTTTTATAGTAAAGGAGGACGTAGGACATTCTTGCTCCAAAGTAGGACTGTCCTACCGAAAGTAGGACACGTGGTAACCCTATAGTATGCTGTTAAATTTTAAACTTTGTAAATTTTTTTCTGTTTGAATACGTAACAGCATTTTTTTATTTTTTACTTTATTCAATTTTAGCGTTGTTTCCAATAAGTAAATTCATTCAACTTTATTTATTTTATACCAAAAAAAGTTTTTTCTTTAAAATATTATGAACTATTAACATAAATATGCTAAAAAATTGAAAAAAATTAAAAAAATCGACAAGTTCGAGATTCGAAAATTTTTTTTTTCAGTTTTTCTCAATTTTAAGCTGCTAAATAACAATAAATCATTAAAATTGATATACCATTTGAGAGTAAACATCTTGACAAAAAAATAAGCACTAGAACAACATCAAAATCCAAAAAAACATCAATAAAGTTGTTCGCCGGAGATAGGGGTGTTTTATCGGAAAAATGGTAAAATCTCGAAAAATATTTATTTTCCATAATTGAAAAAATTCATGCTTATTATGCGCAAATAGTTACGTACTTTCACAAAGTTTCATTAAAATTAAATAATTTTCACGCGAAAAAAAAATAAAAAACAGAAAAATCGGTTTTTCATTATTTTCTCGCAAACTTTGAGGTTATGTCGAAAAATGTGTTCTCAAAAGTATTAGATTTTTTTATTATCTACAACTTTTGTATGTAACACTTTTCTCTAGGAGGCCTCGTTTCGTTACAAATAACGGAAAACCGTTTTCTCCCCTTACACATCACCCCATTTCACTACTTCCCTTCATCTCAAGTTCGAAAGTTTTTTTTTTCATTGTTTATGACCTCAACTATATATTCCAGCAGGCCGTTACCTGCTACTAATTTTTTTTATTTCAGCTATAAAAATCCATAACGGCCCCAGCCTATATTGCTCAAGCGACAAATGAAACAAATCTAACAAATTAAAAAGTTCATCGTGGCTTAGTTAGTGTTTAATGCTATATTTTGCGTACAAAAATTTACAATACGAGCGAGGCTCGAGGCGATGCTCGTTCGTGCATTGCAAAATTTCGAATGTCGAGAGAATAAAATTCATTAAACACAAAGCCAATACAACGTTTTTTCCTTCCGACACAGTAACGTGTAAATTGAATTATTTTAAAACTCATTGATAGAACGGGTAATCTAATAAAAAAAAGATCAATGAATTTGATTTTTTTGTACCATTAATTCGAAACAAATAAACAAATTTTTTGCAATTTCGATACATTTTTAATTGTTTGGTATTTTGAAAATGGAATGACCTACAGAACAGACTACGGTGAAAGACATCAAAATCCTAACTGCTAATTGTAAAGGGAATTTAGAAACCAAAACACAATCATAATAAATACTATTTTTTCACAATGGAAATTTAATTCGATTTAATTATAGACCTTTGCCTTTTACAATATCCAACATGCACATTGGTTTGAATTTATTGTTTTTTATATAATCAGAGCGAAAATATTTTTTTATAAAATCAAATTATGTTTAAAATACCAACGGCAACAAACATTTATTTATTTCAGAGTTCAATAAAATCAAATAAATAGTTGTATCCTTCCGGCAACTATAAATATAGTTTTTTTTTGTGTTTTTTAAAACCCTAATTGTGTGCTTAATTCAATTGGTCTTCAAATGATAAAAATCATAAAGTATAAGAAGATTTCATGCTACATCACGTCAACTTCCTATTTAAATGTCCAAAAAACGTGGCAGTGGAAGAGTTTCGGAATCTAAAAAAAGTCGAGCGAGCACTCATAAGCTTATTTTACAACAATTACAAACATCTTTTATTGAAATGCAAATTAAGTTTCCAATTTCTATGTCCTTGGTCCTTGCTACAAACATATTTAATTTTTCTTTTGAGATCCAGACTTCACCAAAAAATATTTCTTTGTCACATCACTCCAAGTTTTTTCCATCGATTACATGACCAGTAGAAAATGCCTTGTGAGAATTCTTTAAGCACTACAAAACACACACACAGGGTGTACTAGATCGAATTTACGTTTGATAAATGGCAGAAGGTTCAGCCAAAGCCTCGTACGTCAAATAATCAATGAAAGGAAATTTTTGGGCCCAATAAAATACTTTAATTAAACCATTGAAGTTTTGAGAGTCAAATGTCATTTTTCTTGCACATAGAGACTTTTGATTTAACTATACCCTGGTTGGAACCTATCGTTAAAAGCAGTGTTGTGCTATGTCCGTATGCCTATAGCAAATGGACATGTGTAAATATAATTTTAATTTCTAAGACCGGCATACATTGGTACCTATATTGCCTACGTTCTATTGGCCGGGTTTCATATCTCTTGGCAAGCCTAGAGGGACAAAGACATTGCATAATCGTTTCCATCGACCTTTTGTTTTTGTTTGACACCTCGTTGGATTTATAGTAGGCCAGCATAAATAAAAACAATCGACGTATATTGTATAAAACATAAAGAAATCAAAAATTAGATTGGTTATCATTAGTTGACAAAAAGTTTGTAAACGAGTTTCCCTAGAATTCTTACAATTTAATAGAAACTTTCTCAAGCAAGTGGCATTGATAATAACCCTCGGCTTACGGTCTCAAGTTATTACCAATCAACTGCCTTCCAAATTTTCGCAAACAATTATTTCGAATTATCACCGTCCTTGGGAAATAACAACTGATCATTTTTTAAATTTTTATAGTAGGGTTACATATAAAATCCTATGTATATTTTTGAAGTACTTTCCTTTATATTCATCTTTCCTTTATATTCATCTGTCGACTATTGTTGAGTCTGACATTTTGGCGTGTTTGGTTTGGCAGACAAGGTTCAATTTCCACTCCCCATTTTTCGGAGTTTGCCGAGTGAAAAAGAGGTCGAAAAGTTGTCGGACTCGTCAAGGACAGGCGCCTCACGAAGCATAAAATATGTGGTAATGATCAAATGAAAAAAGCGTGGACCTGGTTATTTATTATTCGGAAATACTTTATATCCAGCTAGAATTAAGATAGATTTCTAGTTAAATGTGACCAAATTATAGACTTTATGTATTAATTTATCCCTTTAAAATTTTTTAACTAACAAATTCAATTCGATAAGCTCTTGAACTCATCAAATTAATTTATAAAATGACATTTTTAAAAAAACAAAGTTAATATCAACTCATTCCTTTCTTTGTTTAACGTTGTGATTTTACCTATCACACAAAAATCAACCCCCCAAAATCCCAACCAACTTTTATTTTTATATAAAAATCAATAACATTCACAGCTCTGAAGACAATTTGTAAACAAAGTTTAAGGTCAAATAAAGTAATCGTATAATCGAAATAAATTAGGTACGTAACGTGGCATGCTACATAAGCTGCATTAATTGGTAAAAACGAAATACAAATTGCGACGCTAACAAAAACAGGATCCTTTGGATCAAGACCATCGTTTTATCTCAAATGCCTTGACATTCTCGGCGAAAATTTGTATAAATAGAAAGAAATAATGCTAATGTTACAACTACTATTCAGCAGAATTAGCATAACATGTAGCAGTTGACTCATCACCTTCAAATTATAAAACTTCGTTTGACATAGATAAATAAAAATAGTGATAGTTGATCGCATTAAAAAAACTATTATTTTGATCGCATTAAACAAACTTATATATATTGAAGAATTTGAAATTTATAAATTAAAACATTAGAATTCTTGAACGTTGTAGGAATATTTTTTATTTTGAAAATCGATATACAACTGTACATCACATCGTTTACCATATATTCTTATTCCAATTTAACTACAATCGAATAATTTTAAATTATTAACTGTACGTTACCTGTGCATCAATTTTGTTTTTATTGATTTCCTGTCCATATATAGAGTTCTAATTATTATTATTGTATTTGATTTTCTATGTAATATTAAAGTTCTATAACCTTCGATCAAAATAGTGGCAATCCGTAAAATTTTTGCAAAATTTTAATAAAACGTATTTTGAAATTTTAGTTTGCTTGGTAAAACATTTCAGTTGTTAATATAGATAAATAATTAAATAATAGAGATACAATGGGAATGTTTGGATATGAGTAGATCCGGTTGTTTGTTTTTATTATAGGCGATAAGTCAAAAGTAAATTAGTTTAGGTTTTGGTTTCAAAGTTATGATCAATCAAACGTTCAAACTGTTTAGATGATTCTGATTTTAAAATGTCAAATAGTACCGACTTTTAAACGAAGAAATATTTGTCATGCAAATGTTATTTGAGTGGTAGGTGCTAGTGCCGAGCAAAATATCGATATATCGATTGACGCTATCGGAATGATAAAATATCGATATATCGATAGTTCTGTATCATTACTGTTCAATAAATCGATACTTATTGATATCGATGATTACTTATACTTATCGATAATAACAGATATATCTGTTTATTTTTTTATATCGATATTAACTTTTTTAATATCACCCATAGTAGTAGTAAAAAAATCAATGCTAAATTTTTATTGATGTTGAATTACAATTTTTAAATCTTCAGGGCTTGTGAATTCTTGGCTAGCAAAGCGTTTTGTCAAAACCTTTAAATGATTTAATTAATTTAAAAAATACAGCGACATATATTTATTTACGGATTTACAATATTTACCCTTTAGACCAAAAGCTTCAACTTACTAAATGTGGTAATTTATATTGATTTATCGATATATCGATATTGATCGACATATCAATTTTATCGATATTTTTGATAAATTTTTTAATATCGTCCAGGACTAGGTGAGAAGTATAGGTCTGTGTGTAAAGAATGTAATCAAAATAACGAAGGCCATGTATTCACTCGTAAGCAGCATGTCCATTGGATTTGCAGGTATAAGGCATAGAAAACAGTTAGACAGCTGCATATGTAATACAAATTTCTACACATATAGGTCCTACGAAAGTCTCCATTATAAAACAATGCAAAGCTTGCTTTAAAGGTAAATTTAATGCTCTTTGCATTAGCAAGTTGTCTTAAAACTTCTAGCGTAGCAACTTCAAACTTCTACCATTTCTATAAAAAATAAACTATCATGTCAGAGTTTTACTAAAATTTTGAATTCAAATTACATTTTAATGCAACATTTGCTGTGCAATTTAATAATAACTTGCTTTACATAACCCATATAGCAAAGCTTGTATTAAAAATTGCAGTAACTTTTTCAATAGTGTAGTATTAGATTCTTTCGATAAATTTAGCAATCTTATCCCCACTTTTGGTCTTAGCGAAATTTTATAACTAGTGTAAATAAGCAAACAAATGTCTGCCGGCCTACCAACCAATTATAAAAAACTAAAAAAATCCGTTGGTCGAATGCGGTGATCTGCTGAAAAGCCTTTGAGCTGGATCCCTAAATTGTGTGACAAATTCGTTTTCATACATTTTCAGATCAAATTTTTGGTGACAAGGATGAATTGATATTGATAACTAAACAATAAAAATATGGAGGGGCTGAAATCTCACAGCTCTGAGATATCAAGACTTCGGTCTGGGTTAAGGATTTGTATATAGTTTTCGGCAAAATACTTTTATGAGGACATGGTTTTTAGTTTTGATCAGCGATGTATATCAAACATAACTCTTTGTTAAAGTACAAGTATTTTTTATCCCTGTTTAAAAAGTTATTACAAAACTAACACGAAACATCAATAAGTTGCCGGAAAATTATAATCAAAATTCCAAAAATATTGTTAAATTAAATAAAATCAAACTTTTTCAAAATTCCAAAAATATTCCAAAAATTAGAATAAAATCAAATATTTAAATATTTCCTAAATTCCAATAATATTTCCAAAATTCTTAAAAATTCAAACTTTTTCCAGAATTCTAAATATATTGCAAAAATTATTACAAAATCAAAAATTTAAAAATTTT
>OY856187.1:217118206-217653568 GCA_963693315.1 Diogma glabrata | reverse complement strand
GTATTTGTTGAGGTAGATCAAAAAAAATTTCTGTACATGTGTGTTCTATTAATATCTTGGACAAGTTCGTGAACCAGCAAAATCCGACACGTGGTTAAGAAACTAGAGGCTTTTTTCTAAAAAAAATTGATTTTTTAAAACCGTTATAACGGCCGTTTGGATACTAATATTTTAAAAAAATTAACAAATTTAGAATTTTTGGAATCTGTTTTATCAATTTGTTTTTGAAACAACCGGCACTCTCACGGTCGCATTTGTAAAGCCAGATCAAAAAACCTTTTCTAAAAATGTGTGTTTTATTAATATCTTGGACAAGTTCGTAAATAAGCCAAATCCGACACATGGTTAAGAAACTAGAGGCTTTATACTAGAAAAAAGTCTGTCTTTTTAATCCGTTATAACGGCCGTTTGGATATTAATATTTTTAAAAACTTCATAAATTTAGAATCTTTGAAACCTTTTTAATCAATTTCTTTCAAAAAATGGGCCTCTACAGTTGGAGGATTCTGAGTGAGCGGCTCCAACAAAAAAGCTTGTAAAACACAAAATGCGTTTGAATCAACCGGCACTCTCACGGTCGCATTTGTGGAGCCAGATCAAATTCTTTCTTAAAAATGTGTATTTTATGAATGTCCATGTATTTTATGTATGTCCAAGATGAACAAGTTCGTAAATCAGACAAATCTGACACGTGGTAAAGGAACTAGAGGCTTTATACTAGAAAAAAAATTGGTTTTTAAATCCGTTTAGATGCTAATATTTTTAAAAACTTCATAAATTTAGAATCTGTGGTAACATTTTAATCCGTTTCTTATAAATATAAACCTCTGCAGTAAGAGGTTTTTGACTTATTGGCTTCAACAAAAAAGTTTGCAACATTTGCCAACTACAATTTCCAAAAACCTTATAACACTCAATGAAAAAAAATAAAATGATTTGAATAGAAGAAATTAATTTTTTTTTCTTAGAAATAAACTATTTTGATATTATGCAGTAATTGCACGACATATGATATAGAGCAGGTTTGTGTCATAAATTGTCACACATATGTCACATATGTCACACATATCATACGCATGGAGGGATCAGTTTTTATCTTAGGAGTGCTGGCGGATGAACTGTATTCTGTCAACGGTAGCACTCTCAATCTTAGCTAATGAATATTTCTTGATGGTGGCACGCTGTAGCTTGCTCGAAGAAACAAGCCTTCATATAACTATATATTTGAGCTTTAATCATTGAGAAAGATACTGCGTCCCATAATCAAGGATTATACCATTAGCTGGACTATTGGCAAACCCATTTTAGTTTTGTTGCTGCAAATTTTTAAAACAAATTTGCTTTTTATCTCTTATTTTATTTTTATTTTCCCTATCCTATCACGAAATATTGGCCTATGTCATATTTTATATGTGATAGGATTTATTGTTTAGTTCTCAATTATTTAACGAAAAATATTAAAAAAAAAAAAAACAAAAACAAAGATTTGCGTCCATTAACATCCTTAGAACGTATGTTGTTGTGGGACCTTGGTCTTAAAAGGTTTTTATGTGTTGTTGTGACACATATTGTAATGCCTACTACACAACACATTTTATTAAAAAAAAAAAACATATGTTCTGTGGTAGATTTGATATTTGTTTGTTGCAAAATTGGATAGATGTAGTTTTGCTTATATGTAGCTAATTTTTTAAAATTTTTTCGAAATCTGTTTGTAATTAGTTTGTTTTGTTTTAACTAATCTGATACATCAGATTCTACTGGCACACAAAACTGTCTGATATCGAAATCTACCTATTTGTAGCGGATATACGTGCCGCTTGGACTTTTTTTATTTGAATTCTTGTATGAAAAATTAATTTAATTAGGGATAAAATATTAATTATTTAAATCATTATTATAAAATTCAATATGACATATTTATTTTACAATCTTTTAAGTCATACCTGCCAGAGTAGCTAAGCAAGTTTTACTTTAACCGCGTCTAAAGATTACACGCACTTTTTTTTTATTGTTTGAATGAGATAAAAAAGAAGATAAAAATATAAATTTAAAATAACGAAACTCAATAATTAAGTAACTAAAATCGACACGTCTCACTCGTATAATATTTAACACGAGGACTGAGTAAAAAAATATAATAACAAATGATAATTTATTAAAATATCATTCCAAAAGATAAACACATATTCAAATTGTATCGCATACTTGCCGAAAATAATATTCGCTTGCCTTTATTATTTCATGTTGTTTGAATTTCTTCTTTATTTAATTTTTTTGTCATTGTTTGATGCAATTGTGTTGATGTGTTTAATATTTAAAATCAGAATGTAGTATGATAGAGATAATAGTATATTATTGAATTAGGAACTAAAGTTGTACTTTTTGTGTTGAGTCTACAAAAAGTCACTTTAGCTCCGAATTCAATACACTATTTTTTCGGCAAACGTTTAAATTTGTTTAAAAATATGAAATTAATGCATCAAATTTTTTATAAATTTGTTTTAGGTAATAAATTTTCTGAAATTAATTTTTATTGATTTTAATTCATTAAAATGAACTGAAATGCATTCTGTTTTGAACAAATTAATAATAGCTTGTTATTTTACATTACTGCCGCCCTAAAAATATGAAAATAACTTTACTGCCGCCGTAAAAATATGAAAATTACTTTACAGCCGCCGTAAAAATATGAAAGTTACTTTACAGCCGCCGGCAGATAAAATAAAAATGGCGTTACTTTTGCAGCCGCCTGCTAAAAAGTAGTACTTTAGCTACTCCCCAGCGGCAGTAAAGTTAAACTTTACAGCCGTTTGCCGAAAAATTTATTTGGTTTCATTATGTATAATTTATTTTACTGAACGTTTTTTTCACAAATTTATTGTAAAATAAATAATAATAATCAATATTTGGTTTAATTTTATATTAATTGTATATAAATTATTATAAAATAAAATGCAGTTTAGGAATGATATTCAATAAAATGGCGGTTGAGTATTTCCACAAACCAAAATTAATAAAAACTGAAAAAAAAATTCCAAAACAATAAACTTGATTTTTACAAAAAACTGTTATATAATATTGCCATAATTCTTAATAATAATTTATATAGTATTTTAATTTGTATTTAAATTATTTAAAAAGAAAATATGACATTTTATAATAATTTTGTTTATAAAAATAGCCGTTTGAAAGATCTTCAAAATATTTGTAGAACTATTGCGAGGTTTTTTATAACAACATCATAATCGCAATTAGGATATTCTTCGTAAAAAGGTTGTCATAACAAAAATAATCATAAGTAAGACTTCTTAGCTCAGAATCAGAACGTTGACACAGAATTGAATGTCTGGAGGACGTGATTCTAGGTCCTAAAGTTTATCCGCCAGAGTAAGACGTTTTGGAGCGGGCCACAATATCTTTTATGTGGATCAAAGAGCGTGTTATCCAAAAGTTTGTATACCAGAGTCTTTGTCACCGCTGGGGAAGATCAGACTTTTTGTATCAGCCGACGGTAGAATCTGGAGGAAGAATCATTTCCCATGTCTATCTTAGAAACCAGTACTTGGATTCGCTTAGACCACTATTGTGTGACGGAGAACTGCATTTTTAATAGCGTCATATTTATTAGTCCGGAGAGGGTTCTTACGCTGCAACGACTTTAATGTATTTTGTTATGTCACTGGTCAATTTCTGGCTTTCAGCATGGAGAAACCACAATTCGGGATCATATTCCCAAAAGGTATTTAACTCTATCGTATTAATTTGTGATGAAGTTGCGGATTGGGAGTCTTGTTTAGATACCAATTTATCATCTAACGATGCCGTTTTATATCAAATAATTAAACCGCTTAACCGCGGGGAATTAATTGGTGACCCCGACATGATTATAAAACCGAAGTTCTACAAACAATACTAAATTTTGAAACTATTTTGCTTGTTCATTTGCAATCCAGCAATCTGAAACTAAATTTTAAAAATCGTTACATTATAAATGGAAGAGCAATTTTTAAATTTGTAGTAAATAACTCTCTTAATACTCCAAGCATGTCAAACTCATGGAACGATGTACTTTTTGCGCTAAAATAAAAGTGAAAAATGATGTTGAAATTATATGATTCGAACAATTTCATTTCAGTAGTTTGTTGCCCGGTTTTGAAAATTTCAGTAGTTCGTTTCCCGTATCAAAACACTTTGATTGTTGTTTTCGTCTCACTCTCACATCCACTGAAACAACTTCAAATTTGGGTTCTAAATCGCCCTAATTTGATTGAAAACCTTTCTGTATAGATATCGATGCCGGGTTTTGGTTTGTTTAGCAACCATTAACAACCTCCTTCTGTGATCTGTACATGGACATAGCTCGAAAGTTTTTCAAACTTTTGTTTTGGCGTTGTAGATTATTTTCTGCTATAAGTGTATATTTTATTACATTTAGTGTTATCCAGAGATCAGAGGACGTAATAACCGGATTCTAGTGTACTATTATTGATAAAGTTTGACTATGGTGTTATTTTTTTTAATTTTATTTTAAGTGAACCGCCTCACACCTGAACCGTTTGCTTACCACGACGTGTAAAATATGAAGGTCCAGATGCAACACTATTTTGAAACTAAATTGTTGGTCAAACAAATTTGCATAATGTTAACGTTAGGAGTGGTTCCAGTCGATATCACGTTACAATATTCAACTGCCACTATGGACAACGTTTCCTGTTGCCAGTCTTTGTTAGAATTTTCTTTTTCTTTCTGTTATTGCTCTCAGATAAACTTAACTATTATAGCAGGATAGAACGTTACATCGTATAACCGTATTTGTACTATGCTTTGAGTGATTTATTTTTATTTTTTATTACAAAAACCTGGAACACGTGTTTGTTATTTAATTTAATAAATAAAAAATACTATAAATAAATTTGAAAAGAATTTATGTCTTATTTCAAACAAAGAATTATTTTCTTGTCTTTTCTAAATTTACTTTTATTTAAGGAAATAACATTATGTGTTGAGAATCGCATAAAATGGCGGTATCATGAATATCTCAATCAAACAGTTTTCAATTTATGTTAGATTTACAATTGGATATAATAATATGAAATAAAAAAGAACTTACACATATGTAAACATATTAAATAGATTTTTTTTCTGCCCTCATTACAATACAAATTTGATATGATTTTGAATATATAAATTAGAATAAAATTACTATTTCAAAACAAATCTTAAAAAGACAAAAAACGAAAACAAAACAACAAATCTTAAATTGTTTTGTCATTTTGTAAGAAAAAAATTATAATAATAAATTACATAAAAACTAATAATAATTACGATTCAAAAAGATTTGTAGGTTGTTTGTTCGTGTCGTGCCGTTTTGATTTATTTGTTGTTGTTATTATTATTACTATTTGATTGCTATAATTTTTCACCTGTAGAAAAATTCCCTTTTATAATAATAGAATATAATTAAAACTAAAATTATGTTTTAGGTGAAGTGTAAACTCGATTTGTCAATGAAGGTTTGGAGAATAATTGTGTGGTTTTGAGGATAGTGATTATGTAATACGTTTATCCAAAAGTGTTTGTTGTTTTAGTTTCCTAATTTTGTCGAACCTTATTCGTGAGACTTTGATGTTGGTCCGACCGACCGAGTCGGTTTATCGGAAACAACAGATCCATCGACCTGCAATTACGGATCGACGAAATCGTACTAACAGAATTTTTACGACGTCGAGATAGGTGTCATACCATTTTGTAAGGAGATATTCTGGTCTAGAGGCCTAAATTTTAGGCATTTTTTTAGAGTGAGATAAAAAATATAGAAAAACTTTTTTAGTATCCATTTTTTTACAGATTTTTTCATGAATACAAAAAATTCGAAAACCTGTGAAAACCTGTAGGCTGGTGAAGGCTATAAAAAGAGGTGCGTCCTGCTCGACTGGTTTCAGCTCTCATTGAAAAAAAATTGTTTTCCTCTATTTTTTACCTTTCCGAATTTAAAAAAAAAAAAGAAAACATTTTGGAAGTAAAAATAGTGTATGAAAGAATTTCACAAGGACACTCGTACTCAGGTGGTCAGGTAACGTCTGCCGTGCATTGTTTGATTCGCTCCGCCCAAACGGTTTAGTTGCCGCGTCACAACAGCCGCTGTAACGCCGAACATAATCCTAATTTTGAAAAATTCTAATGTTTTAGTTTCATGTGTTTTTGTCCGCTCTTTACCTCCTTAACTCATAACGTAATCGATCAAAACATTTAGCAAATTTAGTGAATATACATATTATGAAAACTAGAAACAGCCTCTCTGATATTTTTTTCTGTGTTCTGAGGGGCCTAGAAGTTCAAATTTAAAAACGAATATCTTTTTTACTCTTAAGTGGGTGGCTTTATGTTTTACATATTATCAATACTGTGGTTTTATAACTCTGATCGTAATCAAAGAGAATAGTTTACAATTCTCAAGATTTAAAATTTAGTTACAACTTAAAAATCAATTAAGTGAGCTGTCCAATTTTCGTAAGACAATGTCTTTCGTAATTAAATATTCGTTCCAGTGATACATTATGTGTTAGGGTATGCTATGAGATTATCCAAGTAGATTGTTAAAACCGAAATTCCCTGAGACTTATCTCCTTGTATAACTATATTTAGGTATAATCACTGAAAATCGTTATCATTCATTTGAAGATTTCCAAAAATTATGTTTATTTTATTTAGTTGTGAAAATTTACAATTGATATGTTAAACTGATGAATTCGGTTGCCACAACTAATATCTTTAATTTATGGCTATTGCTTTTGTGTTTTATTTTCTTTATTGTGATATTTTAGTAAATATTTCATTTTGGTATTGAGTGTTTATTGCTGACTTGGAAGACATTTTCGTTGAACCTCGTTCCTGATATGTTGACACATAATGTGGATTGTGGTGAAGGAGTTTATTCTTTCAATGCTTCAGATCTTTTTTTATCGTAATGCTAAAAACTAACATTCTCTTTATCTGCCTTTAATCGCGAAGTTCGCCCTTCAGATGTATTAACACATTTTTATGTGCTCCAGAAGTTGTGAAATGAAGTTCTGTCAAATCAAAACATTTTTTTGGTCTCAGTGTGAAAACTTGCATTAGTTTTATCGTCTTTCGTGTGAATTACGGATTAAAATTTAAATTTAAATGTACTCTCATAAAATTTTTCAAAGAATTGCTGATCCTGGCAAAATCAATTTAGTATGTGCGCACTATAATAAAATCTTTCTAATGCTTACCAAATGTTTTTTGTAGAAACAAAATAGAATTTTATTTAACTGTCTGTTAACTTTGACTGATATCCATTTTCGGTACATATGTATAATATTTTAAAATATTCATATAATAATATAATACTTTTTTAAATTAATGACTCGATCTTATTTTCAATACAAATGATATTAATTTAAAAATTTCACAAAGAACCGTTACTTCAAATATCTTTAAATATTTATACATATCTTAATAAACTATCTTTTCGTTTTCGTTTAATTTTAAACAATTCAAAATTTTGAGAGAGAAAAAAAAAATAAATTACAATTATATATGATTATTATGATTTTTAGAGCACATTAATTTAAATTTACAGCCAAAAAACTAATTTAATTTTCTATTATTTTTTTATTTCTTTCTTTCTTAATTAAACAAGATATTTTATTTTAACAAATTTATAGATTATGTATGGACAAAAAATATTTTGTTTATTTTTATTAATACGGACACATACATATCTGAAATTTTGTTTTTATTTTCGTTGATATTATTTTTATCTAATAAAAAGTGAAAATAAGATGCTTGGTAATTTTGATTTATGTCTGTTCTGTTTATATGTTACTAGCGGGACCCGGCGTGCTTTGCTACGCCTATAAATAAAGTTTGTGCGTATACATTTTGTTGACGTAGTAGCAATAATTTCAAAGAGTAGTAATGAGAAATGATTTTCAATTTTTTTTTAAATATGAATGTAAAAGGATCAGTCTAGTTGATCAGTAAAATATAAAAAATTAGTATTGTATGTAAAATAAAGGATATATAAAAAATACCCGATCAAATCTTCAGGTGTGTAAGGTTTCATGTGTGTCATTAAGAACATTATACGGAACAAAAATCGATTCACAAGTTTTCACTGTGCTCATGCGGTTTAATATACGCTTTCTTTACCGGTAGGTTACTAAAAAAGTTGCAAACAGTTGTGCTCGTGATGTCATCTTATGGTCAGCAAGGGCAGTAAGAATCGCGACAATTCATCGATGAAGGTGCATTCAAACACATTTACAAATTTTAAACATACACACATTTAAAATCATTTCTCATTACTACTCTTTGAAATTATTGCTACTACGTCAACAAAATGTATACGCACAAACTTTATTTATCGGCGTAGCAAAGCACGCTGGGTCCCGCTAGTAAAACTATAAAAAAAATTGAAGCTGTTTTTTGAATTCAAATGTCGTATTGAAAAAAACTTCCACAAAAGAAAAGGCTCCTGTAAAAATAAACACAAAAATACAGAGTCCCATGTAGCATTGTTATCTCTTTCCATCTAGAGAAAAAATTATAATTTTATTCTTTTATTGCCAGATAGAAATAACTGCCATACAATATATATTTCATTTTGGTTTCATTCTATAAATAAAAACAAAACCAAAAACATTCAATCGTCAAACAATATCCATTTCACTCTAAAATTATTTTAAATAAAAACAAAACCAAGGCGTACATGATACAGTTTTAGTAAGGATCAAATTTTCAGTTTTAATATTATCAGTTTTATTTTAATCGAAATACTTTTGAGAAAAATAAGATAAAATTGAATAAGGTTGGACATTTTCCGATCGATAAAAATGCTAAATACAAAATATCTACATAAGTCTGTTATTTTGTAAGCATATTTGGTCAAGCAACGGAAAATCTCGATGCTATTTAAGTTTCAAGGCTACTGTGTTTTTCCAATGCAAATACTATCACGTTAAATTCGCACACTACTTTTTATGGTAATAAAAGAAACTTAAACTTAGAAAATATTGCTTATCCTGTTTTTTTATAATCTAATGTTTTATATCATTGAAATACCCAGGTTTAAAAAAAATCGAAGAAGGGCGTCTGATAAAGTAGGTCTGTGCCGTATTATTATTATTTTAAATAAAAATTATTATCTTTAAACAAATTAAGTAATACTTACACATTTTTAATTAATTATTTGGAGTAGTTTTATGCTGCTAAACGAAAAACGAACATTGAAATTTTGAAATGTATAAATATATAAGTTCATAATATTATTGTAGATAGAGGGTTAGTAAAAGAAGGAGAAGAGAAATAATTTAATATAACTTCATGGCAACTACTACATATTTTAAAAAATTATTATTTTGTAGTTAATAATAATAAACTACAAAACTATATACAGCATAATTTGGATAAAATGAAATTTTTTCATACAATACACACGACAATTGGAAAAAGGAAATCGAAAATTGCAAAGTTTTGACATTAAAAACAATGTTTTAAATACAAATACGGCACCATATTGGCTAACCAAAATTTATAAGGCGTATATCACACTATCAAATATATTGGTCAATAAAAAAAATTTGATATGAAATTGGAGAGTTGTAAAATAAACTTTGAAAGTTTTATATTAATTAGCAATACAAATAAGAGTATTTTTCAATTTGATATTGATTTTTGTAAATTAACATTGAAGATCAATGATAAATTTAAAAAAATAAATAAATAAATTTAAATTATTGTTTTCTTTAATTTTTACTTTTATGTCGAATTCTTTTCACCCGGATCCATAAAAAAAAATTGATGTAAACCAAAAATTTTATTCTATTGACACAAAAAATCAATGTTTTTTCGATTTACATCAAAAAGAAAAATGTGCATTTTTTCGTAAATTTTTTTGACATTACTAATATCCACAAAGAAAATTTAAAAAATAATCGTTTTGTTAACGACAATTTTTATATAACTTTGAATTGTTTAATTTTGAAAAATTAATTATTGTGTTTTATAATATATATATAATATACAATAATGTAACTAACATTTAATAAAATAACTCCTAATAAATAAAAAAAACTCCAAAATGGACTTATTAAAAGTAAAATACTATATTCCATTGGGCGGATGAAAAAAGATGCATCATAGACAAAACGAAGATGCTTTTCTCTAAGTGAAGTAATTTAAATTGAAAACAAATATGAATGAATAAAACAAAATTATTTTATTTACAAATTAATTGAATCTTTTATAAATATTTCAATACGCAATTGCAGAATATGCTATTATACGAAATTTTTCAAATTTAAAAGTAGACAACCGCCATTTAATATCACTAATACAAACATATTTCACATCAATTTTTGTTTTTTGTTTAGAAATTAATTTAGAAAAGTGAAAAGAAAACCATATTATTTTTATTCAAACTTTATAAAAACTAATACACTAATTTTTTTACAGGTTTCGATACTTTCTAACACTTCTATGATTAATACAGAAACGTTTTGACTTACCATAGTACGCTTTTCGTTTATTATCAAATCAAACGAAACATTCTTTACTAAAACATATTTGATAGTCTAATAATGGCCTTATACAGATGTTGAAGTTTACTATCAATTGAATAAATTGATTTACGCTGCCATCCGTATTTAACATTTAATTCGCAATTAAAAAATATTTAGACATTAATTCAAAATAAAAACTATCCTATCTCTCAAGTCGGACCATTATACACACACTGAACACAATTTTATTAAGACTGGTTACGTTGTTGCGGAGTTTATCGCAGATAAACATCGTGACACGTGATTTTTATATATATATAAGATTATTCTTAAGTCACTCAAACATGAAAATTGCCCAAAATTCCCATACAAACTTGTATGAAAAATTTAACCTATTTTCGTATTTGTTTTACGGACAGAAGAGAATAAAATATTTTTTTTACTACTTGCATGAGAAATTTCAATTATTTACTCAAAAACCCAAGACAAAAGTTATTTTTCTCAGCTAAGGTTACTAATAATTATTCCCCACACCTAATAATAAGTATTTTAGCACCTTAGTAAATAATGAAAATATAATTTTTGTTCGTTTGTTAACTGAGTTCATCTTTGAATTTTTTTAGTTTCTTCCTAAAATAATAATAATATATTAAAAAATAATACGCGTTTTAATTTTATTTTAATAATAATAAATAATGAATGAATGCAAAAACTTCTTTGCAACTATAGTTTAGTTTATTTGAAATTTTAATTCGTGTTAAACAGAATGTTGAAATTTAGTTTAGTTGTGAGTTGTAGACTAAAAAATTCTAAATTTGGCTCAACAATATTGAATAGATTTTCAATTCAATTCAATTCATGTCAAAAATAAATAAAAGCTATATTTTTTAATGCAAAGCATATGTGATTTTTATATAGTTTTAAGAAAATTCATTGAAAATAAATTTCTAACTAAGCAGCCCTGAATAATAAATATCCAATACGCAATCCAATGATATGATACACAATGTTTCACCAAATCAAAATTTTTATTTATTCACCATTTGCTTATTAATTGACATTTTATTTTGTGAATAATTAAGAGTTTTAGTGCATTTTTTATATCAAGTAGTAAAAAAAATAGTATATAAACCTCGGTGAAGAAAATTTTCTCCATTTCGGTGCTTAATTCGCTCGAAACTTCGTTTCTCGCGAATTAATATCCACCTCAATGTAGAAAATTTACTTTATCACCTCGGTATATAATGTACTATTATATATTATACTTATTATGGTCAGTAATTGTCAATAATAGTTCATAAAGAAACTTAAATTATGTAATTGTAGTAAAATGAGAAATTTCACAGATAATTTTTAAAATTATTCAAGTTGTTTTTTGAATGAAATCCCATATAAATTTTATTGAATTTATTTTCTTTTCCCCCTTTTGCAGTGCCATTGCAGCAAACACCGGAACAAAATAATCGCTCAACATATTTGATAGTCTATTTGGGCCCTACATGGATGATTAAAAATTCGATAAAGCAGGTTTGACAGTAAATTAATTAATTTACGCTGCTATCTGAAAGTTTGCTTATGAACTATCCATATTTAACATTTAATTCGCAATTAAAAAATATTTAAACATTTAATTGAAATAAAAACTATCCTATCTCTCAAGTTGGACTTATACACACACTGTACAACATTTCATTAAGATTGGTTACGTTGTTGCGGAGTTTATCGCGGACAAACATCGTGACACGTGATTTTTATATATATAAGATATATACAATAATGTAACTAACATTTAATAAAATAACTCCTAATAAATAAAAAAACTCCAAAATGGACTTATTAAAAGTAAAATACTATATTCCATTGGGCGGATGAAAAAAGATGCATCATAGACAAAACGAAGATGCTTTTCTCTAAGTGAAGTAATTTAAATTGAAAACAAATATGAATGAATAAAACAAAATTATTTTATTTACAAATTAATTGAATCTTTTATAAATATTTCAATACGCAATTGCAGAATATGCTATTATACGAAATTTTTCAAATTTAAAAGTAGACAACCGCCATTTAATATCACTAATACAAACATATTTCACATCAATTTTTGTTTTTTGTTTAGAAATTAATTTAGAAAAGTGAAAAGAAAACCATATTATTTTTATTCAAACTTTATAAAAACTAATACACTAATTTTTTTACAGGTTTCGATACTTTCTAACACTTCTATGATTAATACAGAAACGTTTTGACTTAGCATAGTACGCTTTTCGTTTATTATCAAATCAAACGAAACATTCTTTACTAAAACATATTTGATAGTCTAATAATGGCCTTATACAGATGTTGAAGTTTACTATCAATTGAATAAATTGATTTACGCTGCCATCCGTATTTAACATTTAATTCGCAATTAAAAAATATTTAGACATTAATTCAAAATAAAAACTATCCTATCTCTCAAGTTGGACCATTATACACACACTGAACACAATTTTATTAAGACTGGTTACGTTGTTGCAGAGTTTATCGCAGATAAACATCGTGACACGTGATTTTTATATATATATAAGATTATTCTTAAGTCACTCAAACATGAAAATTGCCCAAAATTCCCATACAAACTTGTATGAAAAATTTAACCTATTTTCGTATTTGTTTTACGGACAGAAGAGAATAAAATATTTTATATATTATGCTTATTATGGTCAGTAATTGTCAATAATAGTTCATAAAGAAACTTAAATTATGTAATTGTAGTAAAATGAGAAATTTCACAGATAATTTTTAAAATTATTCAAGTTGTGTTTTGAATGAAATCCCATATAAATTTTATTGAATTTATTTTCTTTTCCCCCATTTGCAGTGCCATTGCAGCAAACACCGGAACAAAATAATCGCTCAACATATTTGATAGTCTATTTGGGCCCTACATGGATGATTAAAAAGTCGATAAAGCAGGTTTGACAGTAAATTAATTAATTTACGCCGCCATCTGAAAGTTTGCTTATGAACTATCCATATTTAACATTTAATTCGCAATTAAAAAATATTTAAACATTTAATTGAAATAAAAACTATCCTATCTCTCAAGTTGGACCATTATACACCCACTGTACAACATTTCATTAAGATTGGTTACGTTGTTGCGGAGTTTATCGCGGACAAACATCGTGACACGTGATTTTTATATATATAAGATATTTAAACGGGTTTGATGCTTGGTTTATTGTTGTAATCTGATAAAAAAAGAATACAATCAAAATAATTCAGTATTAGGAGTTGTTATCTGAATCAAAGTTTGTGATCTGATCAAAACAACACAAAGTTCTGGTCTAGATGCCTAAATTTAAGACTTTTTTTTAGAGTAAGATGACAAAAATTAACTAGTGGAATGTGTGACCTTAAGGGTCGCGCCAAGAACTTCCCGTAAAGTTAAAAATTAACTAGTGGCCAAGACTGCTGGATAAGGTATACTGAAACATCAAACTAACTTTCTGCCTATTTTGAGACTGTAAAGTTAAACAATATGATTTAATTGCATCAGCCAAAATATGCTTTCTAGAACATAAATCAAAGAAAAACTACAAAAGAAAAATTAAAAAAAACTTAAACAAAAAAGCAAACAATTAATATTAGCTCAATTAGGGATTAGCCACAAGTACACATTAGTACTATTGATTTTTTATACGATAAATCAATTGTAATAATTTACATTTAAACAGTATTACACTCACATATATACACAATACATACACACCTACAAACTGCGAACTGAAGAAGAACGAACCTGAAGATATCATTAAAATATCGATATCATAATCACTTCATACACAACAACCTAACATATCAGGTCAGTTAAAAAATCATCATTTGTTTAATAGACACCGACCACTTTGTATACAAGACAGCCCAAAAGCTAATCAGTTCTCTCTTATGTTAACTGAGACGTTTAATCAAAGATTCGTCAAACATACTTCATAACTTTAGGCTATTATGTTGTAATATTCTTAAAAGAATAAAAAAAGCTATTTAATTGGAAGTGACAAACCATAAGCTACAAAACTACTATAAACATTACAAAAAATTTATATGCATTAAGTTTCAATAAAATTGAATGTCAGAACTGAGTGTTTAAAGTTGAAGAAGTTTAAAATGAAGAGTTTTTCAGGCAATCCACTCACTACCACCTGAACCCATTGTCAAATTTTGAAAATAACTCACATCTTCGACATTCAAGTATACGCAGATGTTTGCAGCTTATTTTCATACAAAAGTTTCCTCAAGATCTCATGAGTTTTTGTAACGAAAATAACACGTAGTTTTATCACATTTTCTTAAACAACTCAAAAACTGAGATAGCAATGTTTATACCAACTGTTTATACCAATGTCACTCATTATAAATGACTGACATACTAACAAACAATATAGATGGTCAATGACCTTGATATCATTATTTTTTCTCATTATATTTGCAAGAGATGATTTTCCGTTTTTTGGAAACGAAACCCATACAAGGTTGTACAACTGGTCCAGTAATGGTCCATTACTGGCAGCCAGTAATGCAGCAATGGGCGAGTACTGGCAACCACGACTGGGCCATTAACATAATTTTACTGGATGATAACTTCGGACAATAAACGGTTGCCATTCTTGGGCCAAATACTGGCAACCATGACAGGGCCGTTAAAAAAAATATACATTATTATCATATGTAAATTTAAATAAATTAAATACAAACTAATTTAAAATAAAATAAAATGACGGAAAAAATTCAAAACTCCCCATACAGCTGGTTCAGTTGCAGGAATGGCTGAGTAATGGCAAACTCCTCCCTGACTCCGCCATTAAAAAAAATATAAAATAATATTTTTTATACATAAATTTAAATAAATTATTTACAAAATAATTAAAATAAAATAGAAATGAAAATAAATTAAAACATATACCAACCTTTTCTATATTACCATAGTTTTTCAACCGACAAGGCGATAACTAAACTATATGTGAAATTTTTCAAACTATGTATTTCTAAAAGGGATAATACTCTAGTGAAATTTAAAAAAAAATGACAGATCGGCAAATTCATGGCTACAGTACTGGCCCAATAACAATAGCCAAGTAATATTTACCATTCATGGGCCAGTGCTTGGCCATTCAAAGGTAACAATATACTGGCTATTTTCTGTAAACCATAGATCGGCCGATGATTGGTACTAGTATTGGCCCAGTAACAGTAGCCAAGTACTGTTAACCATTAATGGACCAGTGCTTGGCCGTATGTCAATGACTGGCAAAACCTACTTGGGAACTAATAAAAAACAAAAGATTTAATTTCGCTTGAAAAAGACTGGACTCTAAGTTACGCCAAGATGCATCGATTGCGACCATTTCCGTTAAAATCTAACCATCCGTTGTTGAGAAATCGTTGGACAAAATTTGATTCACATACAGCGATACATACACACATACACACACACACACACACACACACACACACACACACACACACACACACACACACACACACACACACACACACACAACAGACTGCCAGATAGAAATAGTCTAAACAGCTTCAGGAGGTCATGAAACGTAAAGATATCATAAAAATTGCGATTTCGAAAATCGACCCAATAACAATAACAAATCCCATTCGTGAAGTTAAAAAACATTATTAAAAATTTTCAAAATTTATATGTGTTTAAAAAATTCTTCATTAGAAAAGATGTCGTTGTGATTCGACCCTTGAAAAAAAAATTTCACGAAATGGTGACGATTTGAAAAAAAATTTTTTTGTTTTGTTTTTGACATTTCCGAGTTTTTTTAAAAGTGAAAATTTTTTCACAATCCAAGCTCCAAACATAGAGGGATATTTAAAGAAGATTTCCATCAAAATGAATCGTTCGAGTAGAACTTGAAATATTATATCAATCATCTCGATAAAACTAGTTTCGAGAAAAATACGTTTAAAAATAATAATAAAACTGAACTGAACAATAAACATGAAATAATTACAATAAAAAAAGTTATAATGAACTTCGGCTTATAGATTTCCAAGTATATATGCAGTATGAAAGAATTGTCCAAGGCGCCACGTGCTCAGGTGCTCGGGCAACGTCTGCCTTGTAATGTTTCTAATGTCTAAACACTTTAAAAATATGCCTAAAAAATATCGATTTTTCAAATTTCTAGACCAGAATACCCCCTTAAAAGTAGGGATGATTATATGGTCGTGTTACTCTCAGGCTTATTATTTCTGAAACCATTGGAACGAATACTTAAACTATAAGTCTTTATTATGTGGTGATACTTTTTTTTAGCTTTTTGTAAGTATATCTATTACTAAAGTGTGTTTGAAAATTCTATAACCGTTTTGCATAATGTACCTACCTGCATTTCGTTGATTAGTACCAAATTCTCCACTCCCTGCGACTGTATAATAAGAAAAAATTACGTTTTCACCTTTTTTATAACCAAATATTTTTGATATTTTATGAATAAAAAATAAATTAGTTTGCGAACAAATTTTCATAATATACTTTGAAAATATTTACATATGTATGTAGATATAATACGGCTGTTCAAATTCATAAAAAGTAGAATGGTTGTCAGTAGTTGTGGAGGAGACTAGTTTGACTAGAATTGTTTACTGAGATGATATATGGAAATAGTTTGGTAGCATTTTATATTGAGATGATATGAGGAAATTTTAAATTTGTGTGCGATGAAAAGTATAATTAAAAATAAACAAGAGATGGACAATCTAGCTATAAATACTCGATCAAATGTTCGATCGATACATTATGTAAATTTTAATCAAAAATAATCACTGAAGTTTTTGTAATTTTTTGGTTATAAAAAAATATATAACAAATAATTATAATCAAATAAAACTTGTCTTTGAAGTTAGCCTTCGTTTCTTTGTATTAATTATTATAGTTTTTGGAAGGATTTACGCTTAAAATGTCACAAAAATTTAATTTCATTGTTGGTTTATTATCTTTTGTTTGAAGACAGTAAATGATAGAAATGAATGAAAGATAGTAAAGATAGTAAATATGTCTGTTCGTACGTCATATTTGTTATCTTTAATTTCATTCATTTCTATCATTTACTATCTTCAAACAAAACTGGGAAACAAGGAATATGCATAAAAACCTGTCCTGTCCTGATAAGGTCGTTCACAAAGAAGCAAAACTGGAACAATCAATAATTGATAAATATTGTCAAATTTATTTTGCTAAATTTATTGAATCAACAACGATATGTCATATGAACAATGATGACACTAAAAATTTACCAGAGTTTCCAGATCCATTTACATGGATCATAATATGTACTAATTCATGTAAGCTTTTGATTTTTATTTATATAATTTTTTGTTAAATTATTTTCTTTTATATTCAACCATGATTTGTTATCGGTAATATATTAATAAATAAGAGATTTCCCAATACATATCGCTTAGATTTAGTATATTCTCATGATTATTTTCTATTAGAAAGTCTAATAGTTTACATGATATCTTAGAGGTTCTAGCAGATGAACTACTTACTGTATTCAGTCAACGAAATTTTTTCTTTGCTTTATCTAAATTTTACACATTGCTTTATTTTTGTTTCCTTTATCCTATCATGGTCTATCTATATCATATTTTAATCTCGCGACCATTACCAACCTCGGCTATCGCCTCGGCTGATAAACTGTCCTCTCGCTTCAAAATATGTTGTTTTCGGCATCGTTGAAAAATATACTATTAATATGAAAATTAACATGTTTATAAGAACTATTCTCATATTGAGAGTTATTATTCTCATATTGAAAGTAAAATAGTATAGGTTAGGTTAAGAATGACCATCGTAAGGACAAGACATACAGACATAAGGTAAGGTTTTGCTGTTCAAGACCTACCTTTTGGATATCTGTCAGAAGAAAGGTGTGCGCATCCAGGTCTGGTCTGAGCCACTTATCAAAACAGAAGCAGAGAAGGTGGAAACCGGTTCTTCCTCTTTGTCATTGCAGCTGCGAAAGTAGTAATGGCAGAAAATACCCAGTCTGCTCGCATGTTTCTCGATATATATAATAGTGTCCAGTAATGACACCCACAGTCACAACTATGCTGACATCAGCGATTTCTTGATATCAGTTGTTCAGATCTGATGCACTTCAGTGCAGACCTGATCTTTTTGGCAACTATTCATGTGGCATATACATATAGATAAGTAAAAAAAGAAAAAGAGTATAGATTATTATGTTGAAATTTATTAACGCAACTTGTGGAAAAAGTCCCGCTCACAATTAGATTTAATTGTCAAAATTAAAAATCGAAAATAAACATACAAATGTTAAGTGATTTTTAAAAAAATAGAAATTAAATAAATTAATCAATTTTAAAAGTTAATTTGAATTACAAAATAAATTTGAAGAACGGAAATATGTAATATATTTTTGACAAATTTTGTTTTTAATTTAAAAAGAATTAATTTAAAAAAAAAGGTTTTTGTAATATATGTGTGTATTTTGAATTTATGTTTAAATTATTCGAAAAATATACTTTGAAGTTAACGTTTAACTGTCAGTTCAAATAAGCCTACTCAATTCAAATAAGTATACAAAAATTTAGAATGCAAATGGTGGACTAAAGCCGGGCATTCAAATACAACGGAAACAGAAACAGAAACCGAATTTCATACAAATTTGACAGATAAAAATTCGGTTTATGTAAAATTTGTATGAAATTCGGTTTCGGTTTCTGTTTCCGTTGTATGTGGTTTCAAGCCTTTAGTCAACTCGAAAATGTGCTAAATTGATTTAGCATTGCGGAGACTATTTAGCATTCAATTGGAACGCAGTCCAAGTCACAAAACCAATTGGTAAGTTTACAAATGTTTTTTCAGATTTAAAAAAGTCAAATAGACTATACAAAATTTTATATAAAGTTTAACATTTTTGGTAAATTCACAAAAACTTTTTGTTAGTACTTTTACAAAACGATTTTGAAATTTTAATGGTAAAATTTTTTTGAGTGTTGGTATAAGTTTTAAATTTTTTTCATTAGATATTTTAATTTTATTTAAAATGATGAAATTATTTTGTATTTAATTTGTTTAAATTTGCCTATGATAATATTGTTACGTTTTTCCAAACTTCCTTCGAATTGGCCTAACTCACAATTCGATAAACGCAATTCCCAAATCACTTTCTGGATTCAATCACTGATTAGTAAGCAAACACACCTGGTTTTATTAAGTATTCAACAACTTAATTGTTGCACACCAACAGGAAAACAATATTCCTAACTAGAATATTCTTCCAACAGCTTCGAAACTCCAACGGTTGATTGTAGAAATTTCCAGTAGCAACGTTCAAAATAATACACAAAATATTTCTACTCAATAACACTTAAAACTTTATTCACAAATACTAATTTAAAAATCACTTTTATAATTTTAACTTTACCGTTTAAAATAAAACTAGCTTATTCCATAAGAGGTAAATCGCTTATATACGATTCTGCAAAACTTCTAAATAGTTCGAGGTCACTTTTTAGAAACCTTGAAAAAATATTAGAATATTCGATTATTTTATGTAATGTTGATAAAATCATTCAATTTTATTTATTGTTGACCCAATTTCTAAGAATACAACAACACCACTATTCATTTCATTAATTTGTTGTTGTGTTTTGTTGATTTGATTTTTCTGGAAGTGACTGTAATCGTCTGGATTTTTCTGTAATCATAACAATATTTTATATTTTTTTTAATGATCTAGTCGTGGGTGCCAGTACTCGGCCATTGCTGTGACCAGTTGTATAACCTTGTATGGGATATACCAAATACTTTTACTTTTCCTAAAGCACTTAGCTAAGCCCTGCTAATTAACAAAATACAAATCAGTATCAAGAGGTAGCAGTAAGCAGTAAAAAGCAAACTATATGCATATTAAATAATAAATATGAATATTTTAAGTTGAACTTCCTTTTTAGTTTAGAACTTCCATGATTCTCTTGAAACGTAATCGATTTAATTATAAAATCGTAAAACTATCTATGAAAACAAGTTTACTACTTTTGACAGTTACAAACAAAATTTCAAGAAATTTTATTTTTGGCATCATAAATATATCGCAGCCTTTACAGTCTTAAAGTATAATTTAAAAATCCATTAAGTTTAATGTACTTTTTAAAGGAAAATACCGACAAATGCAACTTTTTGTTATCTTACAAATTTTACAATTGTTTAATATCTCTAATTTTTTAATGTTTTTTAATTATTATTTACTTTTACAATTTTAACTAATCTTAATTTATTAATTATCGCTCAAATGCCTCCAATATTTCTTTTAAAGATTTGCCCTTAGTTTCGGGTAAATAAACTGCCATTAATAACACAACTATTAAACATGTTCCTGACAAGAACCACATGCACCCATATAAATTAATTGTATCTAACATAACATAAAAATAGTTTAGCAACAAAAATCCAACTCCGGATGTCACAACACGGCACAACATTCCGACTTTACTACGAATTTTAATAGGTAGTGTTTCATTAAGAATAACAGATGGTAGAGTTGCTAGTCCCCATGATGAGTTAAAAAACACACCTGCCATACAAGCCACTGGTAACCATGTAAAGTTCGACACATCAACATCATAACTTTTCAAATATAAATAAATTCCTAAGAGAAATTCACAAATTCCGGTGAGTAATGCTGATGATATCAATAACATTTTTCTCCCCGCACGATCAACCAAGATAAATGAAACATAAGTTCCACATAAATATATAACTGAAACAATAATCGAAGATAAATTCGGTGAAAGTGATGAACCAGTTTCTGAAAAAATTACTCCAGCGTAGTTTGTTAAAACAAAAGTTCCACCTACTCGTGATGCAATATTTAAAAAAATTCCAATACAAATTGCTCTTTTCGCTGCTCTATTTGTAAAATCACTAATTTGTAACTTTGAGTTTTTATCATTTTGATCCGTCGCACTTAATTTTAATATTTCCAATTCTTTTAAAAAATGCACGGATAAGTGATCTGAATCTTTTTTATATCCTCGATAAAATTTTAATGAATTTTCCGCTTCAACCATTTTATTTTTTGATGCCAAAAACGGTGGTGTTTCTGGAACGAATATAAATCCGATTGCAAATACCACGGGAAAAAGTAATCCCAAGTATGATGTTAAATAGTAATTTAAATACCCACCCCAGGTATATCCAAGTATATATCCAGTGTTTATTGATAAATGTATAAATGAACCTAAACTTCCTCTTATTTCATTTTCTGCTATTTCGGTTACAAACATTGGAATAATCAATAGTGGACCAACTGCAACTATTCCACAAATAAATCGAGCAATCATGAGCTCTATGGCTGTTGTTCCAAAACTGATCATTAACCAATTTACTAGTAACGGTATTACTAAAACATACATTGCCACTTTTCTCCCATATCTATCGGCTATTATCCCGATCAAACTGCCAAAAATAGTTCCAAGACAGATAAATGCGCTCATCCACGCTATTTCATCTTTTGTCAACTTTCCATAAGTTTGAAGAGGAGTGTCATCTGATAGAAGCAGTGGTATAATTGGTGATATCCATGCAAAAGCAACTCCGAATCCCATTGACAGTATATTGGCTTAAAGTAAATATAATTTATAATAATTTTATTTAATTTTGAACTTACACAAGGAATATAATTATTTAAATCGGAATTATTATTTTTATTTATATATTTATATTTATATATTTACATTTATTTTTATTGATTATTTTGTAACGCTATTGTTTGATATAGCATTATCATGAATATAATTTGTTTACAATTCTGTGATTATCTACTTATATACAACTTACCACATATCACTGAACAATATTGATTTAAACGAGACATTTGAAATTTGGTGTAAAGTTTTTGTACTGTCTTCTCAATACGTTATATTCGTCTGAAATTTGAAACATCTCTATGAACCAACAATACTGATAACCACTAAAATAAGAATAGATAAAGTTTTCGAACATTCTATAATTTATACTTGTCTTAATTAATATTAGGCAGGTGTTTAAACATAAATGTTTGTCTTAATTTGTAAACAGTCAGAACAAGTACGTATAAAATTAAATGATGAAGTGAAATTATTTGTGAGGTATAACTTCAAGCTTCAACAAGGAACATCAATCGCGTAACTTCTTTCAACAGGTTAAAACCTTAAAGAGGGCCCTCAAACTAGATCGACTGCTATTCAAAACGAAGATGGGGAGCTACAAGTAGACCTTGAAAATATTTTAGATACTTTGGCTGCTTATTTTGAGAATCTTCTCAACTTAAGTGACCAGTAACAAGTCGGGTGACAAAGATACATGTAGACGAACCAACCAAAGAGGAATTCAAAGCGGCGCTGTCAAAATTAAAACGCAATAAAGTACCTGGTATCGACGATATAACATCCGAAATGATTGTACATGGTGGTGAAACTCTATCCTTTAGATTGTTTGAACTTGTTCAAATGATCTGGAGGACTGAAACCATGCCACAGGAGTGGAACTCAGCTATGCTGATACCAATCCATAAAAAGGGTAATCGCCTACAATGTGCAAGCTTCAGATGAATCGCTCTCCTCTGCACAGCCTATAAGATCTTTTCCTACATTTTGCTATCAAAAATCAATCCTTAAGCTGAACAACTGTTTGGAGAATATGAGTGTGGCTTCCGGCGGGGCCGAGGTACCACCGATGCACTTTTCCCGATAAGGATGATTTTGGAAAAATGCCGAGAGTTCAACATACCGGTGCACCAACTCTTCATCGATTTTAGGCAGGCCTACGACTCTCTCGAACGAGAGACTCTATGGTCTGCTCTGTACTGCGATTATGGCAAATTGTGAGCGAAAACTACGAAATTATTTCGTCAATAAAAATTGTTTAAAAAATGATTTCGTCAATAAAATTTTATGCGAAAGGAACCGTTTGTTATTCCATATTCAAAATTGACAATTTCGAATTTTTAATTGTATGCATAAACCAATGCTAAAAAATTATGCGTATTCATACACAACTTGACGTCACAATTTGTGAGTTTTTTCACAATTAGAAAACTTCATAATCGCAGCACTGTACTGCGATTATGGCAAATTGTGAGTTTAAAACTACGAAATTATTTCGTCAATAAAAATTATTTAAAAAATTATTTCGTCCATAAAATTTTATGCGAAAGGCACCGTTCGTTATTCGATATTCAAAATTGAAAATTTCGATTTTTTAATTGTATGGAAAAACCAACACTAAAAAATTATGCGGTATTCATACACAACTTGACGTCACAATTTGTGAGTTTTTTCACAATTAGAAAACTCCATAATCGCAGCACACACATACATCAATTCCTATACCGACAATTTAACGTCACGAATAACCAGTCCTTGAGAGTTCACCTGAAAATGGAAGATCTAACTTCGTTTTAAAATTGGATAATATCCTGAATATTTGTGTATTTGTGCCTGACATTTGAAGGGTACACGGGAAAAACAACGTAAGTCCATTTTTTTCGAAATCGAGTTAGTGCTGCTTTCTATTGAAGAAATACAAAAGCTTTCAGCTGGTATATTCAATTTTGATGAATATTAAACCCAGCCCATATAAATCAATTGAAAAGAATTCGCATACAGGGGAAAAACGACAATTTACAGGGGAAAAACAACTTAATCCACCATTTTTTACCAAAAAACGTGAAATGATAATTTCACTAAAAACACTTTTATGAACCATGTCTATTCATTGTTTAATCCGAATTCACAAATTTCTTGCATTTTAAAGACTTCAAACGCAAAAATTCAATTTTCTTGAAATTTGATTTTATGGACTTACGTTGTTTGCCACCTGTACCCTTCATTTATTTTTGTTGCAACTTAGTATATATAAAGTTTTTGCAATGTTTCGAATAGTTCTGTGTTCCCACTTTCCGTTTATCACTTTCGGTTAAAATTTTCTCTCTTATACTTTTAAACGTCTTTATCTGCACTACAGCCTACAATTATGAAGCGATTTTAATGAAACGTAGATAAGAGTTTTCGATCATTATGAAAAAGAGTTGATAAACTTTTTGGGTACATTGAACCACTCAACGCTTGGGTTCACCATACAACTGGTAGTTTTTTGTTCGTTGAGAGCATACAGACATTGTTCGTAAATCAATTTTAATGAAAAATTGACCTTTGAGCGATATTGTACAAAATAATGGAGCGCTTCCGAGCACCTGTTCCTTTGAAACTCATTTATTGTTCGCAAAATAAAAATTTGTCTGTTGGACACTACAGCCTTCATTGATGAATTAATCTTTATGAAACTGTGGGAAAAGATGTAGTTTTATAGACGAAGAACTGATTAGTTTTTGAGCGATATTGAGCTACGTAGTTCGAGGCGTCATCTGATGAGCAGTGTCATCTGATAGAAGGAGTGTCATCTGATAGAAGCAGTGGTATAATTGGTGATATCCATGCAAAAGCAACTCCGAATCCCATTGACAGTATATTGGCTTAAAGTAAATATAATTTATAATAATTTTATTTAATTTTGAACTTACACAAGGAATATAATTATTTAAATCGGAATTATTATTTTTATTTATATATTTATATTTATATATTTACATTTATTTTTATTGATTATTTTGTAACGCTATTGTTTGATATAGCATTATCATGAATATAATTTGTTTACAATTCTGTGATTATCTACTTATATACAACTTACCACATATCACTGAACAATATTGATTTAAACGAGACATTTGAAATTTGGTGTAAAGTTTTTGTACTGTCTTCTCAATACGTTATATTCGTCTGAAATTTGGAACATCTCTATGAACCAACAATACTGATAACCACTAAAATAAGAATAGATAAAGTTTTCGAACATAATAAAATTTATACATTCTATAATTTATACTTGTCTTAATTAATATTAGGCAGGTGTTTAAACATAAATGTTTGTCTTAATTTGTAAACAGTCAGAACAAGTACGTATAAAATTAAATGATGAAGTGAAATTATTTGTGAGGTATAACTTCAAGCTTCAACAAGGAACATCAATCGCGTAACTTCTTTCAACAGGTTAAA
This sequence comes from Diogma glabrata, assembly GCA_963693315.1. Classification (NCBI taxonomy): domain Eukaryota; kingdom Metazoa; phylum Arthropoda; class Insecta; order Diptera; family Cylindrotomidae; genus Diogma; species Diogma glabrata. The sequence continues at coordinate 217,627,904 of OY856187.1, read as the reverse complement.
ACCTTAAAGAGGGCCCTCAAACTAGATCGACTGCTATTCAAAACGAAGATGGGGAGCTACAAGTAGACCTTAAAAATATTTTAGATACTTTGGCTGCTTATTTTGAGAATCTTCTCAACTTAAGTGACCAGTAACAAGTCGGGTGACAAAGGTACATGTAGACGAACCAACCAAAGAGGAATTCAAAGCGGCGCTGTCAAAATTAAAACGCAATAAAGTACCTGGTATCGACGATATAACATCCGAAATGATTGTACATGGTGGTGAAACTCTATCCTTTAGATTGTTTGAACTTGTTCAAATGATCTGGAGGACTGAAACCATGCCACAGGAGTGGAACTCAGCTATGCTGATACCAATCCATAAAAAGGGTAATCGCCTACAATGTGCAAACTTCAGATGAATCGCTCTCCTCTGCACAGCCTATAAGATCTTTTCCTACATTTTGCTATCAAAAATCAATCCTTAAGCTGAACAACTGTTTGGAGAATATGAGTGTGGCTTCCGGCGGGGCCGAGGTACCACCGATGCACTTTTCCCGATAAGGATGATTTTGGAAAAATGCCGAGAGTTCAACATACCGGTGCACCAACTCTTCATCGATTTTAGGCAGGCCTACGACTCTCTTGAACGAGAGACTCTATGGTCTGCTCTGTACTGCGATTATGGCAAATTGTGAGCGAAAACTACGAAATTATTTCGTCAATAAAAATTGTTTAAAAAATGATTTCGTCAATAAAATTTTATGCGAAAGGAACCGTTTGTTATTCCATATTCAAAATTGACAATTTCGAATTTTTAATTGTATGCATAAACCAATGCTAAAAAATTATGCGTATTCATACACAACTTGACGTCACAATTTGTGAGTTTTTTCACAATTAGAAAACTTCATAATCGCAGCACTGTACTGCGATTATGGCAAATTGTGAGTTTAAAACTACGAAATTATTTCGTCAATAAAAATTATTTAAAAAATTATTTCGTCCATAAAATTTTATGCGAAAGGCACCGTTCGTTATTCGATATTCAAAATTGAAAATTTCGATTTTTTAATTGTATGGAAAAACCAACACTAAAAAATTATGCGGTATTCATACACAACTTGACGTCACAATTTGTGAGTTTTTTCACAATTAGAAAACTCCATAATCGCAGCACACACATACATCAATTCCTATACCGACAATTTAACGTCACGAATAACCAGTCCTTGAGAGTTCACCTGAAAATGGAAAATCTAACTTCGTTTTAAAATTGGATAATATCCTGAATATTTGTGTATTTGTGCCTGACATTTGAAGGGTACACGGGAAAAACAACGTAAGTCCATTTTTTTCGAAATCGAGTTAGTGCTGCTTTCTATTGAAGAAATACAAAAGCTTTCAGCTGGTATATTCAATTTTGATGAATATTAAACCCAGCCCATATAAATCAATTGAAAAGAATTCGCATACAGGGGAAAAACGACAATTTACAGGGGAAAAACAACTTAATCCACCATTTTTTACCAAAAAACGTGAAATGATAATTTCACTAAAAACACTTTTATGAACCATGTCTATTCATTGTTTAATCCGAATTCACAAATTTCTTGCATTTTAAAGACTTCAAACGCAAAAATTCAATTTTCTCGAAATTTGATTTTATGGACTTACGTTGTTTGCCACCTGTACCCTTCATTTATTTTTGTTGCAACTTAGTATATATAAAGTTTTTGCAATGTTGCGAATAGTTCTGTGTTCCCACTTTCCGTTTATCACTTTCGGTTAAAATTTTCTCTCTTATACTTTTAAACGCCTTTATCTGCACTACAGCCTACAATTATGAAGCGATTTTAATGAAACGTAGATAAGAGTTTTCGATCATTATGAAAAAGAGTTGATAAACTTTTTGGGTACATTGAACCACTCAACGCTTGGGTTCACCATACAACTGGTAGTTTTTTGTTCGTTGAGAGCATACAGACATTGTTCGTAAATCAATTTTAATGAAAAATTGACCTTTGAGCGATATTGTACAAAATAATGGAGCGCTTCCGAGCACCTGTTCCTTTGAAACTCATTTATTGTTCGCAAAATAAAAATTTGTCTGTTGGACACTACAGCCTTCATTGATGAATTAATCTTTATGAAACTGTGGGAAAAGATGTAGTTTTATAGACGAAGAACTGATTAGTTTTTGAGCGATATTGAGCTACGTAGTTCGAGGCGTCGGGCATCTGTTTATTCGAAACTGACAACATAATTTCCTGATAACTAATTTTGATTGAAACTTTGTACATAAGCATTTACAGTGAAAGAAAAAATTCGGTCACAACCTCTTTTGTGCCAACCGAATATTTTCTGTTATAATAACCTCAAATTCGGTTGTTGTTTCTTCAAATTTGGTTTTTGAAGAAAATGCAACCAACGTTGAGGTTATGATGACAGAAAACATTTGGTTGGCACAAAAGAGATTGTAGTGACGGAATTTTTTCTTTCAGTGTACTAATGTTGTACAGTCTTGTATCTTAACTTACTGTTTGTCACTTTCGGTGTAACTTGGCGCTACGTGCCTTGGGCGTCCATATAAGGCTTCGGTGACAGTGAAAGTCTTCCATAGACGCTTTTTTAGTTTCCACCTTGTTATATGTAGCTATATTATTTTTTGAATATAACTTCGTGACAGACCTATCAATAGTGTTAAATTTTACATTATGGTTATATAAAATTGATGAGTGAAATGTAGTTATTACAAAAGTTGTTGTCAAATGTATTTTGCAAGAGACAAAGTTAATGAGACTGAAACTTTGAACTTTTGCGGATATGATCTGACAAGCAATGTCACGTTATGTTATCTTATTTTGTGATGTTGTTTTGTAATATGTTGTATTTTTACGTCAACGCTTTTGTGTTAATGTTCCTAAACGCCTGTGCCTGAAATTAAAAACAAGGGCGCCGTTTTAGTTTTCCTTCTTTTAGAAATATATCTTGAACCATTTTCGTTGATCTATCTCTTGACACTTTGACATCCGAGGTTTCAATCCCTCTATATTTTTCTAATGCGTTCATTATTCCTGTATAACTTATTTGATCTTTTATGTATAAATTAGTGTGCTTTAACTTTTGAACCGGTCGAAGACTACCAACAATATTATACACTCAAGTGAAGTAGCATAAAATAGTTGTTTTCTTAATTGTGACAATTATAATCGAAAATGTCCTTTCTACGATAATATATGAACAGTCTATTTTCATGCAGGTTTTTTTCCATGTGAAAATGGTGTTTTTGTCTGTAGTGGGAAATTATTTTTGCTAAATAGCAAACTGTAGTTTTTAAATCAAACCAACCGTGACAAATAGAATATGAATTTGAATATGTTATTGTGTCGTTTTCTAATTTAACGAGAACGGTGTAAACTCAAGATACGAAACTATAGAAAGTTACGAGAAAAAATATCACTGAATATAAAGATATAAATATCACAAAAAACGAAAAAATTATAGAAAGATATTGGCCTAAAATACCAAATTTGGCTTTAATATGTCAAGCAGTTTCAGAGATATTTTGCCCACAGATACACACACAAATTTTTATATTTGTGTGTGTATATTTCGCATATTTCGGTTCATAATTGACCTGCGGATCTGAAAATCAATGCTGTAGAATATATTGGCCTAGGATATCTGTTTACCAAGTTTGGGGTCAAGTTCATTAGTTTCTGAGATATCGTGTCCACAGACAGACAAACACACATACTCTTTGACCCCTTATCTCGGTTCACAATTGACCTGCGGGTCTGAAAATCAATATCTTGGGAGATATTAGCATAAGACGCCAGTGTACAAAATTTGGGGTCAAACGGCCAAACAGTTTGGCGATATCGTGTTCTCAGAAAGACAGACAACGCATTTTGATCTTTTGACCCCCATATCTCAGGTCACAATTGACTGGCGAATCTAAAATTCGACGTCAAAAGTTGTATTGTCCAAAGTTTTTTTTTATTGGGGGGTCTCGAAGCTGAAGTAATTAGTTAGCTAGTTCTAGTTGCACTGCGACCTAAAGATCTATTGTGCTTAATCCTGATGTTATACTGCAAATGACGTCGATGTCACAAAATAATGTGCAATGTGGTCCAATCCAAGCCCCTTAACATAGTTAATTAGCTGTATTGGACTAATGTTTTGTGGTAGAGAAAGTGTTAGTCTCTCTTGACCGAGCTTAATGTATCTGCGTCATGCAAGTTCAGAGCAGTTGCAGATAATGTGTTCCATGGTTTCTGCCTCCGAGTTGCAGAATCTGAATATACCGAAGGCAGCAACGCCTAATTTAAGGTGGCGATTTATCGGACCGTGTCCTGTCACGCACCATGTTGAGATTTTTAGAGACTCTCTATATTGATTGTTTTAAAAGGGGTGACGGTGCAGCTGCCTAGAAACTTTTTTGAATGCAGAAGACCTTCGCGTATACTCCATAGTTTGTTATTTTGTTTCTGTTCCCAGCTTTGGATAACGCATTTGAGCGAACTCTTGGTTAGTCCAAAGCTCGGTTCTATACCAATGGACGTTGTAGAATGTAGTGGCACCCTTCTTGGCTAGCAAGTTTGCTACTACAATTACACCGGGTTCTCCTGCTTGACCAGGTGTAACGCGGTTAGTTTCTGCAATTTTTTTGTAGATTTTGGTAGCATTCCCAAACTGAGAAAAAAATCCAAGCATATTTTTAGACAATACAATAATTGGGATTGCCTTAAGTAATATATTCTTGTGGTAAGTAAACTTATATAAGAAGTTTACTTAGCACAAGAATAAATTACTTAAGATAATTCAAATTATTGTATTGTCTAAAAATATACTTGGATTAAGGAAATTTTTTCTCAGTGCGTGCCAGCTTTGATTTAAAGCGCTTCGAATTCAGAGCCAATAGCGTCCCCTGACTGTCGGAAGTAATGTATATATCTTTGTTGCCGTATTCTTTTTCGGCACACACCATTGCACAGCAGTTGATAGCAAAGGTTTCGGCTTTAAGTACTGTTGCAGAGATACCCAGTGGTAACGCCCGTTTACACCCATGCAACAGTGCCTTTGCTGGTTCGGGATCTATTCGTATACCAGATGCTGGCATCGGGTGGTAGTGCTTGTAAGTAGCTCTCGATGTCTTCTCTGGCCCCTATTTTGACAATTTATCTAGATCAGTGATATTTGGCATACAGTCCGAAATGTGGTATACTTCCACTTCGTTCTAAAGTTCCGAGAGGATCGTTAGATTACCTTATCGGTCAAGCTACCAGGTTTGAGTGTTTTGACTAGCGGCAGACTGCGAGCACTAGATGCTGCTGCAGATTAGATGTATAGGTGAAATGGAGGACGTAGGAGAAGAATCTTCATTGCAGAACTTGGTGTGTTTCTTAAAGCACCTGTGGCACAGAGGCACACAAGTCTGTATTTTTGTGAGCATTGTCTGAGCAGATATTTGTTTTGTTTTCGGCCACCAGACCAAAGCTGCGTATGATGGTATGGGTTTTTATTATACTTGATGTAACTAAAATATCATTTTGGGACTTCGTCCTCCCCATGTTTTTCCAAACAAGTTTCTGCAAGCGAAGAAAGCCTTGTTTGTTTTGTCCGAGATATGTTTTAGATGTGAGTTCCAAGTAAGCTTGCTGTCAAGGATTGCATCCATGTACGTATTCTCTTTATAACTACCTGTATCTGTTCGCCGTTAAAGTCAGGAGGATTGAAATTAAAACTCCTTCTGTTAGTAAAGACTACGTTATTAGTTTTTTGGCGTTTTTTGCATTGTTCTAAGATACCTCTACCAAGTTTGGCAATATGCCAAGTGTTTTCTGAGATATCTTGTCCACAGACACACACATGGACGGAATTGCAATAGCATAAACTATATAGTTTTTGATAGTTAATGATTTATAGTAGATATTGTTTATATATACTACCCGAGATGAAAACGTTTTTTGTTCATAAACTTGACCCACTCGACGCAGCCTCGTCTCGTGAACAAATGTTCACTTACGAAATAACTGTGTTTCTATCTCTTGCAGGAAGATATACTGTATATCTCAATCGTCTGTTCCCGCAACTCCGAAATTAACTACTCCATGATGATATTTCTATCAGTAAAAACTGATGATGGCTATATAATTGATTAGAATAAATATGTCTGTGATCTCATCCGTGACAGCATGTAAGCTTAAAATGAATAACATTTGATTACTACTCTGATTGCCAACTAATATAGATTTAAGTTAACCTACCACAAATTACCATCCCATATCTTAAAAGCAAAACAATTAGTTTTAATTATTTATATGGATACAAAGATAACAACAGATACAGTTTTCAAACAGAAAAAAAAATGTGCATTTAAATCTTCGTTTAATCAAAATGTTATCTTAAGACATACATTTGTCTCATAAAACATCTGTCATACAATCATAAGAAATACTGAAAAGATAAATAATGTAGAATATTACCTGCGCTATCAAATGAATTCAACAATGATTAGAGTGTTTGCTAGACCGAATTTTAAAGTCCAAAAGGCAAGATACATATTTATCAGGCAAACCGAAAAAATACTGTTGACAGTTAATTTTAGAAGAATTGATAAGAAAGTAAATTAGCAAAGTCATTTGAACGAGTGAGACATTTTGTCTACTCATAGTGTTATTATGTAGTACTTATGTACTATCGTAAAATGTTTTATTTTATCTTGGTATTTATATATTTTATTAATAAAATGTGTTGTGTAGTAGGAATTACAATATGTGTCACAAAAGGACATAAAAACATTTTAAGACCCATGTCCCACAACAACATGCGTTCTAAGGTGTTAATGGTTGTTAATGTTTTGCTTAAAAACACTTTGACCCTAGATGGAAGTCGAACCCGGGTCCCCGAGTTCGAAGGCCAGCGTGCTTCCACTCTAGGCCACTCAACACACAACACAGTATGCCTTTACCTTTTTTATTATTTGAAAGAGGAACATACGCATTAGTTTGAATTTATTGTGTTTTATGTAATGTATATACAAACACAATGTTTTTTAAAATAAATAAAATAATTTTTAAAATGGTAATAATAAAATTAATTTCAGAGTTGCGTTGAATCAAACATCTTTGCACAACAGAATAAATTTAACAACTGTTTAGTTTATTCTGTTAATGCTTTTCTTTACTGTAGTAATGCTCTTGCTCGAATGCATGTCATTTGAAATTGTCATCTGTGGAAAATAGATATAAAAAACATATATAAAAATCACTAATAATATAAAAATACAATTTTGTTTCTGTTGTAATATTTTTATAAAGGCCGTCACCTTTCAAACAAAAAAAATTAGAATCGGCTAACCCGTTTTAGCACAATTAAACTTCAACTATTCCTTGTCATTGAATTTGTGAAGAAATTTCAAGCGACCCTGTGTTGAAACTAGGATAAAAAAATTAAAAAACACATTTCTTTTTTACTTTAGTAACGATTACCGAAGCTCCAAGAAAGGAGCTCCAGGAAAATTAGAATTTTTATTTTATCGGCGTTTTGAGGCGATTTGTCATCCCTATCTTAGTGATGCGAACGTGAACGACCGATGTTAATTGAACCGATCACTTCAGTGAACGATAACCGATCATGCAGTTAGGTATAGAACATCGTTCGTTGGTGACAAATCTATAAACTATGATTAATGGAAATTTTTTATGTGTAATGAATTTTTTTTTACATTTTTTTCATTCAATTCAATAACTTCGCACAAAAATGTATTCTTCAAAATGTATTGAATATACCAGAAGAATAAACCAAAAAATAATAAATCAAATAAAAGAAGAAAGAAAACTGAAAACTGGGTTTGCTCAAAACGAACGATCCGTTCAAAAAATTGATCGAACGATCGATCCAAAAACAAAAAACCCCCGACTAGCATTATGTAAGGGCTCAAATCTGGACCGGATACGACTCTCGCTACTACTGATAGGGACCGTATCAGTCACATTAAACAGGTCCTGATAAGTAATGTAACGCCTCAAACTATCCAAACCGGATCAGGCAGCCCTACTAGAAACGGACCAGGACCGGATAATTTAAAATAGGGAATTTTCTTTAACTTACATTAACGACCGACCGATCTAAATGAACGGTAATGAAAAAATGATTTCCTGATTGCTTTTTGTTTAGGGCGAACGACCGATCGAAAATGGTCGACCGATACAAAAAGAACGACCGATCTAAAAACAAAATTGATTCGTTCTTTGAAAAAAAAAATTGAAAAATTAGATAATGTGTGGGGGTTTACCGAACAATCGTTTACTTATTTTTTTAAAATAAAATGTTGTGTAGGAAATACCATATGTATTACAACAACATATAAAATTCTTTTGAGACCTAGGTCCTACAACTGCCGATTTGTCACTACCGGTAAATTTTTTTGAATTATTAAAATGTCTATCGACAGTTCATAACAATAAGCTGTATCGTTATGAAGCGGTTTTGATGAAAATTTGATAAAAGATGTGAATGTGTTCAGCAAGGAATTGATTAGTTTTTCAGCGATATAAGATAAAGTGGTAGAGGCAAGAATATGTATATTTAAAATTTTAATAACTTCAAGTAGTGATAAACGATTTTAGTAAAACTTGGTATATTGTAGTTACTAATTTGTAATAAGAGCCAAAACAATTCTGCCTCCCAACATTTGATTTGTTAAATTTGGTGGAAAATCATTTCACTTTTTCCCAAATAGAATTGATGTCTGTACGAACATTATAGGCTTCGTTCATGAACCAATTTTGATTAAACGTAAATGCAAAAAACATATTTTTGAGGCTTCCATCATGCTAGTTATAGAAAGGTGTTGAATGACTCACAGACCCGGACCAGATTCTGCTTTTCCTAATAGGGATCAGATGAAGCAGTCTGACCAGGTCCTGATCAGGCCAGCTGCACGTTTACACGTTTAGTACACGTTTAGTAAAACCTTTGTATTCAAAAGACTTATATTTTATAAAAAAAACGCAAACTATCTTATACTCATAATATAATGTGACTGTTATAACTTATATGATTTTTAGTAGAACACATTAATCTAAATAAAAACATAAAAAAATATACATATCTATAAATATACAACAAATAAATATTAATTTAATTTTCTATTATTATTGTTTTCTTACTAAATCAAGCAAGATAATCCAAGATATGCATTTTCAAAAAAAAGTTGTGTAAGAGGCATATTCAAACGACTACGAGTCTTAAAATTACATTGAACTAATTTTTTGTTTTTATATCTTTCTTAATTTTAATTTGAAAAGAAAATGAAAATAAGATGCTTGGTTAATTTTGATTTTTCGTCTGAACTGAACCAATAATTTATTTGTTTTAATTTGAATCCAGTATTAAAAGAAATGTTATTATTTATTGTAAATTATATTTTTTCTTATATGTTATAGACTTATGATGTTTATCTGATATATGTATATTGTTTTGTATTGTGCAGAGTTTTAATTTTGGTGATTCATCAAGCATAATTGTATCTCTATGGGTTGGGTTATATGAAATTAAAAAACAAAAAATGGAAATGAACTATATGTAGTATAAAAATTGGAAAATGATTTTTAAAAGTTTTGGGTTGTAATATATTTACGTTCTATTATTTAAAGTTGTTTTATAATTTTCTTTTGTAATATTAGAAATATCATCCAATAAATCAATACCAAAAATGCATAATAAAAGTTTTAAAATAAACTCATAAAAAGACTGTTCACACATTCGTCTTCGCTATTCTTATTTAAAAACTATTTTAATCTCATTAGGTTTTGGTTTAAATTTTCGTTTAAAACATTTGTGTTTTAGTTGTGGATAAATTTGTGGTTATTTTTAATACAGCCGTTTTCGTTATGGTAATTGGAATTTGAGATATTTTGATTTAAATCGATTTTTAAGGCCACTTTGTTGCAGAGGGTTCAGTATCCCTTTTTGTTCGTTTAAAATAAATTCAGAACAATGATGCATACCATTATTGGCATTTTTAAAATAGGACGGGTTTTATACTCTCCAACATTATTAACTAGGATTTTATACTAAAATATAGATAACTGTGGTATTGTAGTTAGAACAAGCAGTAATAATCGCTGTTACTCAATATGTATCTATTTTCGCAATGTTAAATTAATTTTTTTTGTTCACTTTTTATTATATATTTCCTCATAAATTAAAAATACATTTATAAAACAAATTAAAACAAAATTCGTTGGTTGAAGCCTAATTATTTTATTTATATTACAGCCTACAAATATTTTTTAAAAAAATTTATAAAACAATCAACTTACAAAAAAATTTAAATTATATGAGATAATTCGCTAGAAATTGTTAATACAATAATACATCACAAATTAAAATTAATTAAATAATACAGGAAAATAATCTAAAAAATGTTTGTGGCATTTAAGTTATATTATTTTCTCTATTTGCTTAAAATTACTTATAATTGGTTCAAATACGGCTGAATCCGTACTGCAAGATGGTTTTAGAAACAACGAGTCTAAACACTGTTGTTTACCTTTATGTATCAACTATCAGGAATTCTTGTTGAAAAAAATTAAACTAGTTGGCCACCTCACCTTACGCATGGTTTCCACCAGGTATGGCATTCTGGAGAGTCAGCCCTCAAAAAAATAAAAGTCACTTACAAAATTTTTATAATACAACACACAAAATTTTTTGATAAAACTACAAATTTTTTCCTTCAAATCCAAAAATAATTTGTAAATCAAATAAAATTTTTGTTTTTTTCAAATAATTTTTTTTGTAATCTACAATATCTTTGGTAAACTTACAAAAAAATTTGTGAGTTGTATATTGATAAAAAATTTGTAAAATTTACTTTGTTTTTTTTTTTGAGTGAGGGGATTATGTTTTGGTCAGGGAAGGTCATGAAATGTTAATTATTTTTCTGAAAAAATTTTTAACAACAACTCCTCGAATTCCTAATCCCAAAAAATCCTACGAATTCGTCAAAATTCTACCTGAGAGCGTACCTGAGTAATTGTACCTGAGAGTAACTGCAGTATAGAGGTTCATTTATAATTTAGTACAACTCACACCAAACATGACTATATGTATAAAGAAAATCGAAATATATCGGTCAGTCAGACAATTTTGACTCATATTTTTGATTGCGAGATGAAAACCGTACATAACGAGTTTGATGATCAGGCTTTGTTGATGTTTAACCCGCCCTTAGACGTTTTTTTGACAATCTTACGGTTTTGAAATTGATCTTTAATATTAACTCCTCAAGGCTGACTTTGAGATATTTCTTCTGGAGTTTCCAGAACAAATCGAGTTTGACCCAAACCGTTTCACGAACAAATTGTCTTTCAGAATATAAAGAATAAGTGACGTTGTAAAAACTTTTGTCACAAATTGAAATAGTAGAAAGTTTTGCCGATTTCGTTCGTTCAATTTTGGCTTATTCGTTTTCAATTTTCAGGGAGGGTCGATTTCCGAGTTTTTGTTATATGCATTCAAATGTTGAATAATCACGTTAGCTTCTAAGAGTTAATTTCGACGCCTTTCGAAATATTATTTTTTGTTGGGGTTGCATAATTCAAAAGGAGAGTGAGTTTATTAATTCCGAGTTGAATGGTTTTAGTAATGTTTCGAGCGGAAACGTTTATACATCAGTACAAAACAATGACGTTCGAAATGGAAATCTTGGAAAAATAATCAGCGACCATTGGTATCTATTTTTGAAAGGTCAAACATTTTATCAAACTTGCCAACTCTTGGTTTTAGTAACTCGGTTTTGATAATTAATTTTAACTAATTAATAAAAATTTGTTTAACATGTTTAGCACAATAAACATGAAATATTCGTTATTTAGGCTCTTGAATTCCGAAAATACCATTTCAACTAGAGAAAGGAAACATTACTAATTGTCTGTATGTGATAACATTACAAATTTTCAGACAGTATACATTACTAATTGTTTTAAATATGTACCAAACCAATGGACGTTTTTTTAAAATCCCTGAGCAGCGAATTCATCAAGAAAAACAGAGAGGGGCACTGAGTTCTACAATTTTCGCGCTCTATTAAAACAATCGCTGTGGAAAGACGTAATCCTACAATGTGGTATTTGGACAGCAAACGGGTGGGATAGCTCTGAAGTTCTTGTTTAACGAGTGTACTTCGTTGATGTAATTAAATGTTGGTCAGAATTTGCAATACTTCGTATACCTTTGTATGCCTTTGTTGGAATTAAAACATGTATCACAAAGTTTAAATTTTAGGTTACTTTTTTGTTACAAAATTATTAGTTTTATTTTTAAAAAGTCATGGAATTTTCATATTTTTGTTGTAAAAAAGGCATGAAAAGTCAGGGATTTTGTTTGGAAAAAATAGTGGACACCATGCTTTAGGGCTCACGTCAAGAACTGCCCGTGCAGTTAAAAACTAGCCAGTTGCCAAGACTGCTGGATAAGGCATACTGACACACCAAAATTACTTTACGGCTTATTTTGAAACTGTAAAGCTAAGCAATATGATTTAATTGTGCCGTCCAAAAATTTAAAATATGTTAAAAATAAATAGGAAAAAAAAAGAAAACTTACAAAAAAATATTAAAACAAACATAAGAAAAAGTCATCAAAAGTGAATATTAGCTCAATTGGGGTTATTAAAGTCAAATACGCATCATTAAGAATTATTTATTATACGATACATCAATTGTACTAACTTATATTTAAATAGGGTAACAGAGACATACACAATGCACACACTTACAGACTGCGAACCAAAACAAATTGTCCGGACATCTTTAGGAGGTTTTGAAACGTGAAGATATCAACCACTTTACACAACAAATTCAAACACAACAACTTTACATATCGGTCAGTTAAAAATCAGCATTTGTTATACAAGACACCCCAAAATCTACTTAGATCCTTTCATGTTATCTGAAACGTTTTACCAAAGATTCTTTAAAAACACTTTATAATTGTAGGCTGTTGTTGTGATATCCTGAAAAGAATTAAAAAAAGAAGGCAGTCTTGAGGACAGCCGACAGAAGGGAAAACTTAAAACTGGCTGCGTAATTTTTATCTTCCAGCACCCCTATGATATCACTTTGGCTAGTGATATCTCACTGCTAACTCATATGCCAATAGCAGGGACTAAAGTACGCGGGGTTGTCACACCCATAGATCAACAATTTTAAATTTTACAAATCTTCCTGTGGAAAGCTAAGTATTAAATGCATTGGTATTAATGCATTGTTACCGTTTGCAAAACACTATCGTCTAAGTGATTCCATTTTTAATTATTTTATTCATCATAATTCATAATTGCCATCCATGTTTAATCATACATAAGCTATACTTCTTTGTATAGTATTTGTGCGAATTCTGTCTCGTAATTTTGAGCTTTAAATCGATATACTCGATGTTATCAACTATCTTCACTTAATTTTAGAAACATGTATTACCATTGCAAACCAACAACATATTTAATGTAGATGATAAAATTTGTAACATCATGATGTTTTAAATTCCAATACATATAATTTTGATATACATATACAAATGTAATTGTTTCAGATTATACTTTCATTTTTCAATTTCATAAAAATTATGTTCTACAAAAAAAACATTGATCAAAGTAAACTAACCGTATAAAACGATATTTAAATAAAAACCAAATTAAATAATTATCAACATTTAGGCAAAATCGCTTACGGTAATTATAAGGGCCCTGAGGTGCAGTTTTTTTAAAAAAGAAAATTTGCCAGCTACCTTTGGGCTAGGGTACAAAACAACTTCCCAAATTTTCATGATGATCGGATGAATGGTGTATTAATGCATAAAGGACAAAGGACACTTTCAATTTTATATATGTAGATTCAATATTTATTTAGAATTAAGCACTATGACAAGAATGCTTGATGACTCGAATTATGCTTGATGACTCGAATTATGCTTGATGACTCGAATATATAAATTTTTCCCCATGCAAAATCGTACAACGCCTCCTGTGTTTAAATCAATCTTTTGTGATGAAGATATCAACTCATATTGAAAGAGAAAAGAAACATACTCAAATAGCAGTTTTTATTTTCCTATTTTATTTCACGGTATTGAAATTATGGAAAATAATGATGGGAATACTAATATTATTTTTAGCACCCCCTGCCAAAAAAATAATTAGTTTTCTTGTTAATATCGAACTGATAATAATTTGAACGAAACGGAAAAAGACAGTAGTAATAACTTTAAAAAACTGCATTATCGATCATTATTTTAAAATTCGTAAAAAGAAATTTTTATGATTTTATATCGATATCCATATTGCAATTTGAAACCTTACGAACGGATAGAGGCATTTTATATTTAAAAATATATACGTGATGCGTGAAAATGATGACTCGAATGCATTAATTTTTTCCCATACAAAATTGCACAACGCTTTTAAAGAAGTTTTCACTTCAAAAAAAAACTATTTAATCGGTAGTTGGAAAATTACACGTAAACGCGTAACGAAAATAGCACGAAGGTTTAACATATTTTCTTAAAATACCCTACAACTAAGATAGCAATTGTTTATACAAATTTCATTATAAATGACTGACATGATGACAAATAAAATGTGAGGTTAATGTTCTTGATAGCATTATTTATTCCCATGATATTTACAAGAGATAATTTTCAGTTTCTTAGAATCTACTAAAAATCAGATGAGTCGATTAAGTATAAAAGGACTGGGCTTTAAGTTACGCCAATATACATCGATTTTGACTATTTCCGTTGAAATCGAGTTATCCGCTGTTGAGAAAGCGCTGGACAAACTTTGGTCCACATACAGCGATACACTCACTGCCACCTAAAAATAACCTAACCAGCTTCAGAAGGTCTTGAAACATAAAGATATCATAAAAACTCTGATTTCGAAAATCAATTCAAAATCAATAACTTCCTATTTTTGGAAGGTCATTAAAACGTAGTGCAGTTTGATCTGCATCGTTCGAAATATTTGGATGTTCGGATACCTGATACTATACATCAGTAAAACCAATGGAAACTGGCAAAAGATATATTTGATCTCAACTGTCACAGTCCAAAGTTGAATAGTTTAGTGATACAGAGTTATACTATATATATATATATATATATATATATCTCTTCTTTCTTTTAATAAATCAACTAAGTAGCATTGCATTTAAGAAATGAAAACAAACTTTTTTCAAAGTCAGATAGTTGTCATGGAACTAAGAGAGGCAAGATTTTTGAGACTGCATATTGAACCATTTTAAAATAATGATCAACCTGCGTCGTCTTCGCTAGTCGACCACTTGTTTCGCCTTTATATACAATTAAGCATCAAAACCGTGTTTAGATCGAATTGTGTGCTTTAATAACAAATATGAGCGATTTGCTCGTTGACATTTTGTCAGATTTGAGTACTTATTGATGCATCTTCAAGGTTTGAGGTTTAGAATGCTGTGCCCGTAGTGGCTAGGTCGCACTGTGACCAGAAATTGTTTTGTTTTTTATACTGGTTACTTTTTTATGGATGGTAATAGTCTTATGCTCGGTTGCTTGAACATTTGCTTAATGAGACTTATTTAGCTAACTATAAGAAATATCTCTCAAACAGTTATTACGTCGATTTTTGACCTTTTTGACCAGTATAAACAAAAATTTAATGAAATAAGAATTAAAGAAAACTATTTGAATCTAATATGCTTGATTTAAAGGTCAAATTGCGATCAAAACACGCAAAACATAGTTAAATGGCGAATTAAAAAAGTTATCGGAGATTTAAATGTTCAAGCAACCGGGTATTAGGCAAATATTTATGCAATGTAAATTGACTGTAATGTAAATTCGCAGCATAGTAAATTCCACGAACACGTAAATTTTTATTGATCTAAATAGGTGCATTTGTAATGTTTCGCTTCGACATTTTGCTTTCACTAAAAAAGTTTCAATTTTTTACGAGATACAAAATTTTTCAATGCAGTTCAAAATTTATGTTTTTGGAGTATTTGGAGTGTATTGAAAATGGACTAGACTCTAAATTGGAAGACCCCTGTTCAATGTCTAGTCAGGTGCCTTTAAGCAAAGATCTATAACAACCATCAACATGCCGGTTTTTCAAATTACCGATAGTCAACTAATATTATTGACAAATTGAAATAAAACTAAACGATTTGTAAGTTTTCAAGTGGCATTCGTTGTGGTTAATTGATTGAATTGTATTATTAATGATGGAAACCAAAAGCTTGCTTGCTTGATACCAGCGAGTCTGCTGGTTTTATTAGGGCTTCTTCCGTTGCATATATTTGTAAGAATATCGAGGGATCTGGTAGAACGCCTGACAGATTTCTCCAAGCCGACTGATGACACTGTACCTTTAAGTTCGAAAGCTGTATAGTATAGAGTTGTAATTTCAATGATAGAGGACCGGTCTGTGGCTGATTTGCTCTTAAGCAGTGCGGCCAGAACGTTAGATATTCACACAGATCAATCCCTCACTGGAAATGGTGCATGGAGCTGCGGTCTATTTCAGAAATGAAGGTCTTGGTCTACAATTTCCCCTTTCAATATACTGCACAGTCTTTCAGGCTGAGGTTATCGCTATAAATGAAGCATCGAGGCGAGCGACTTAGTTTAAGTGGTCTGGCAAGGTCATTAATATTTTTGCTGTTAGCAGGCTGCTCTAAAAGCTCTGGGCAACTACACTATTAAGTCAAAAAATAGTGTAAAAATGTTCTACGTCCTTGAATTATCACGGGCTCAAGAACAGCATATCACTGATATGGACATCAGGGCATAGTGGGAATGCTGGGAACGAAAAAGTTAATGAATTAGCAAAGAGTTCCGCAGGGAGGCTCATAGGCCCTGAACCAGCAAATAGTATGTATATCGAAAGGCAGGATAAGATCGCTAGTCGAATAGGTTCCCTTTCGATCCTGTAACTCCCAATGAGGGGACACAGAAGATTGCAAGGTCTCCAAGATGTTCACTCCATAGTTGAACCGGTAAACCACCGAATTTCTGTTAAACCTGACCCGGTCAGACTGAAATCTAATGGTGGGACCACTAACAGGTCACCATCATGTGAATAAACATCGTACGGTTTCGAGTAGAAAATGATCCAACATGCCGTTTTTGTCTTGAAGAGGATGAAACAGTCCCTCATATTGTGGGGCAATGTTTGGCTCTCTCAGGCTTCCGAAACGGCATGTTATCAGGCGGCATGGATCAAACTATCTAAGGATAGAAGATTTCTTCAAAGTAAACCAAGGTTATTGGCTTTTTTCAAGAGGGTCTTCAGCTCTTGAATATGAGGATGGTATAAAGGACTTTAGCAGTCTACATGTCAGGTTTTGACTTTGGTCGCCTCACCCAAAAAAATGAGGGACACAAAACCAAATTTTTGTGGAACCATTTAAAACATTTACAATTTTTTTAACGATTCACGATCTTTTATGAAATTCACAACTAAAACTTCAATAAATGAGTGTTTTTGATCTTTGATTTTGGTGAATTTTGGTATGAAAGATTTTTGTATAGTTTCCAATAGTTCTACATACAAACTACCGGCTTGGAACTTCAAAATGGGCAACATGTTTTTCAGTTTTCTTCTTATTCATATATCCACTTAGTATACATAAAGTTGTTGTAAGACTCACAATAATTCTGTATCCCATTTTTTGATTTGCCATTTTGGGTGAAGTTCTTTGTGTTGTAATAATTTTTACCGAAAAAAACGAAGCGAAAGCGTTTAAAAAAAAACTTAACCAACCTTGTACCAGTGTTGCCACTTGTTATTATGGATACAGAAAAAATTTAATATTAATTTGTTATGTTTACATATCAGAATGTGGGTCTTAAATCGAGATTCCCCTTCTTCATGTAATTGAGAAAACTCTAGTTTTTAAGAGTTTCCACGACTACGATCACATATAATGTTGATCCTCGAATATTAATGATAATCTTCCTAAGTGGGTTAACAATTATATTCGCTAGTCGTAGGTCAGTATCTTATTAAAGGCTATTAACCGAATATTAACAATATTTCCCTAATTTGGTTTTTATCTAGATTTTGCTAAACGATAAAACTACGTCATTTTCGTAACACATTGATTGGAGGCAACATAATTTCTTTCTTTCTCTATATCCCGCAACAGGGAACATTATATTATTATTCTAATTGCCTATTCCACCTTGTGTAAATCAAAACAATCTAATAAATAAATTCACCTTATATATTCACCTTACAATTTCTTTTCATTTCTTTTTATTTTTAATCATATTTTTTTGTTCTTAACAATATAACTTTTTAATCGAAGACAACAACAAAACTAAAAACAAAATTGTAAAAAAATAATAAATAAGTGTATCGATAAAATTAAATTTAAATTGGCAATAAAAAACAAGATTAAAACGGAAAAACTTGATTTTTATTTTTTTAATTTTTATATGAGAACTACATATACATATAATAAAATAGAATGTTTGGACTATGAATACGAGTAATAACAGTTATAGTTAAAAACTATACCTACATATACTGATTAGATACATTTTGGCCTATTTTCTCCGCTGTTTTTTTTTCTAATTTTATTTTTTGTGTAATGTAAGTAGTTGGTTTAATGAAGAATCAAAAAGTTGTTTGATTGTAGGTAAATAATTCATTAATTAACGAGATAAATTTTCGAGATATTTGTTGTTTTTTTGTGTATAAAGTTGCATAAGTGGGTCAAAAATTATATCTGCTAGTCGTAGGTCAGTATCTGATTAAAGGCTATAAACCGAATATTTAGATAATAGTTTTTGCAATGAAATGCCAATATTTACCTAATTTTTGTACTTATTAACTCAGGAAAAAAGAATCATGCTGTGGAATTTAAGTCTTTTATATTTTTATTATAGCACAATATTCTTTCACTTCATTCACTTGCTTGATTTGATAATGTAGTTGTCGGAAAGATAATGTACATTAATTATTAAGTTCCTGAGTAATAAAGTTTCTGCCTTTCGAATCTAGCAGAGTAAAGGATGTTTGGATTTGTAGATTGGGCAGATGTGTATCTGTCCGTTCTCTTCTATTCTATTGACAAATTTTGCGATAGCAGAGATATCATTACCAAATATGCTCTTAGGGTACTGTGGAATGAGCTCTATCCGGTTAACGGTAGCACACTCAGTAAAGCGATATCACGCTATTGCTGGCTCTTGGAAATGAGCATTTATACATTCAACAATCAAATTCAATATGACAAATGTTTGTTGAATTTTAACTACAAATGTTTTGGAGTTTATAGCTATAACGTGGTCTTTAATAAATATATATGATCTTTAATCATTGAGGAAGTTAGTATATCACATGGTTGAGGAATATGCTGTTAGCGTGGTATTGGCAAATCAAGTTAAGTTTTGTTCTGCTAATTTTTAAAAAAATTGTTTTACTTTTAACCTCTTATTTTATTAATGTAAAATAAATTGAAGTTTCTGTTGTTTTCTCATGCATTTATTTCTACTCTTTTTATCCTACAAATAGTTGGTTAAATTGAACAACTGATGTAAGTTTGTATTTTATTTTACCGACAGTGTTCAACAAAAAGCTTGTAAATTTAACAGACATGTGTGTTAATAATAAATTGAGTTAGAAAGAGCACCTGATTTACATCCCATTACAGATTCTTATTTAATTTTACTTTGCAGCTTTTTAAATGTTTTGTTTTAACTTCCCGATATGGGAAGTTATTGTTTATGGGTCGATTTTCGAAATTGGAATTTTTATGATATCTTTACGTTTCATGATCTCCTGAAGCTGTTTAGACTATTTTTAGCTGGCAGTCTGTATGTGTGTGTGTGTATGTATGTATGTATGTGTGTATCGGTGTATGTAGACAAATATTTGTCCAACGCTTTCTCAACAACGGATCGGTCGATTTCAACGAAAATGGTCGCAATCGATGTATCTTGGCGTAACTTAGAGCCCAGTCTTTTTATAGCGAAATTAAATCATTTGTTTTTTAGTGGTTTCCAAAAAACTGAATATCATCTCTTGCAAATATCATGATATTAAATAATGCTATCAAGATCATGAAACTTAGATACTGTTTGGCATCATGTCAGCCATTTATAATGACATTTGTATAAACAATTGCTATCTTACTTTTTGAGTTTTTTAAGAAAATGTGAAAAAACTACGTGTTATTTTCGTTACGCAAACGCATGATATCTAGATGAAACTTTGGTATGTAAATAAGCTGCAGACGCATACGGACTTCCGGTTTATCACTTTCGGTGGAGCATCTTATTTTTAATCGTTCTTTTAATGATATAACAACAACAGCCTACAGTTGTGAAGTGTTTTTTACTAATCTTTGATAAAACGTTTCAGTTAACATGAGAAAAATTAGCCTGTCAGGTATCTTGTACAAAGTGGTCGGTATCTATCAAAAAAATGCTGATTTTTTAACTGACCAATATTTTAGGTTGGCATTTTGTTTATTTTTTAATATTTTTTTTTGACTTCCTGATACTTTATTAACTTCCCGATATGGGAAGTTATTGTTTTTAGGTCGATTTTCGAAATCGGAATTTTTATGATATCTTTACGTTTAATGACCTCCTAAAGCTGTTTAGACTATTTTTAGCTGGCAGTCTGTATGTGTGTGTGTATGTATTGTTGTATGTGGATTCATTTTTGCCCAACGCTTTCTCAACAACGGATGGCTCGATTTGAACGAAAATGATCGCAATCGATGTATCTTGGCGTAACTCGCCCAGTCCTTTTATAGCGAAATTAAATCATTTGTTTTTTAGTGGTTTCCAAAAATCATCTCTTGCAAATATCATATTATTAAGTAATGCTATCAAGGTCATGAAGCTTCCATATTGTTTGTCATCATGTTAATAATTTATAATGAGATTTGTATAAACAATTGCTATTTTAGTTTTTGAGTTTTTTAAGAAAATGTGAAAAATCTACTTGTTAATTTCGTTACCCAAATCCATGAGATCTTGATGAAACTTTTGAATTAAAATGAGCTGCATACGCATCTGGGTTTATTTGAATATGGAAAATATGAGCTATTTCCAAAATTTGGCAAACGAGTCTGGAAAAATGTCTGTGGATCGTTGAATAGCTGTTTTATTAAACTTCAATAACACTCAGTCTTGACATTCAATTTTGTTGAAACTTAGAGCATAAGATTTTTGTAATGTTCATAGTAATTTTGCAACTTCCGGTTTGTCACTTTCGGTTAAATAGCTTTATAATATTCTTTTAAATATATCACAACAACAGCCACAGATATGAAGTGTTTTTGACGAATCTTTTGTTAAATATTTCGGTTAACATGAGACAGAACAAATTTGCTTTCGAGGTGTATATAGTGGTTGGTGTTCATCAAACCAATGCTGACCTTTTATGTTACCGATTGGTTAGGTTATTGTGTTGGACTGTTGGAGATCATGATATTGACATTTTAATACCTTCACCTTTCAATACCTTCAGAATCGGTCTAGGTAACCTATTTTAGTTTCCAGTCCTAGTGTTAGTATAATATTAAATTTAAATATGATTACACACACATTTAAATTCTATTTAAATTATTACAATTGATGTGTCGTATCTATCTATCTTCTTCTATATCTTCTATCTATCTATCTATCTATCTTCTATATAAATAAAATTCGATGTCTGTCTCTCTGTCTGTGTGTCTGTTCGGGATAAGCATCGAATTGATGGCTGAATTGATTTAGATGAAACTTGACATACATAAAGAAAGGAATGTCAGGAATGTCATAGGCTACTTATTTTCATAGAATATATAGTTTTTAATATATAGTTTTTATAATAGAATTCTCCATTACTTAATTCATAGCAACGAGTTTGCCTAAATGTTGATTACATATATATAATCCAATCCCGGGTACCCGGTTCCCCGGGAATCCCGCAATTTTTCCGGCACTGAAAACCGGTTCTGACATCAGCCAAATACCCGGTTTTTTGATTCTATGTTTTTTGAACAAATTTTTATTCATTCATTAAAAAAACAACACAAGCAAATGTAACAATAACAAATAACAAAAACAACGTTTTTTCTTTTTCTTCTATTAAGAAGACTAGCTCTACACAGATTTTTATGCTTAAAAGGGTATATTCCATGCTTAAATTACGTTGATTTTCAACCGTGAATAAGCCAGGAGTATTATCTATCTTCTATCTATATATATAAAATTGAAAGTATGTGTGTTTGTCCTTTATGCATTAATACACCATTCATCCGATCATCATGAAACTTTGGGAAGTTGTTGGGTACACTTGCGCATAAGTAACTGGCAATTTTTTTTTTTAAAACGGAACCCCAGGACCAAGTGATTTGCAAACGGTAACAATGCATTAATACCAATGAATTTAATATATGTTCGGGAACATATGTAAAATTCAAAATTTTGGATCTATGGGTGTGACAACCCCGCGTACTTTAGTACCTTCTATTGGTAAATCAGTTAACGTGAGATATCGTAGACCACTGGCAATGTTAGATGTCACTTATATAAGGAGGTAAGTGATATTTTAGTTGTGCTGGCGGATTTCAATCCACGATAGCACCCTTAGTTTTAGTTATGGAATATTCTTTGACATGCTTCTAAGGTTTTGATGGACTAAGGTTTTGATGGAATTTTTTTATTTTTTTATATTTTCTTTAAAGAATGAACTTTTGTGCTTGCTCGAAGAAATGAGCCCAATTTCAGCTTTGTTCCTGCAAATTTAAAAAAAAAAGTGTTTTTTTTTTGTTTCCTCCATCCTATCATGAAATATTGCCCTATGTCGTACATTATTATGTGAAAGGATTTGTTATTTAGTTTTCCATTCTTTAAGAAGAATATAAAAAACAAAAAAAAAAAGAAATTTGCGTTCATCAACGTCTTAAAAAGCATGATGTTGTGGAACCTAGGTCTGAAAAGGTTTTTATGTGTTGTTGTGACACATATTGTGATTCCAAATATTTTGAAATTGCACAAATTGTTTTGAAATTTTCGGTGAAAAAGATGATGAACAATGCCATTAAAGCTACGATTTTAAATGCAAAATTCGAAGCGGAAGATGTAGTGTTGCCACGTATTCCCAATGATCCCAACAGATATGGTATTTGAATTCAAAAGTTTAGTTTCCAGTGCAACTCGCATTTGCAATGACGATCAACAAAGCACAAGGACAGTTACTGCAAGTATGTGAACTAGATTTAGAGAATCCGTGCTTCTCACATGCACAACTGTATGTGGCTGACGCGGGAGGAAAACCTTCTGATTTATTCGTGTATGCACTAGACGTAATAACAAAAAATATAGTGTACTCACAAATATTTGAATAAATAAATAGTATTAAAACGAGATTTTGAAATTTTTTCCATATTAAAATAAATAAGTTGCAATAAAAATGACAATGTAAATTGAATATTTTCATAACAAGTTTTCTTGAATTCCCTTTCTTATGAGATAGCGGCAATATGCGACGGGCATAATGTTAAATAAACAAAACTTTTACACTTTTGGCGTAAAAAATAAAATTTTGAGATATTTTGTGAGTGATTAAGATCATCAACAGAAAACAATGACATTCTTCAGAAATACATTAAAGAAGAATTTGGTAAAGAAATTCAATTAAATGATTAATGTAAAGACACGATGGAACAGGCTTTATCTTATGCTGGAACGTTTTTAAAAAGTAGAAAACAGCATTTTAAAATCGATCTCAATTCAACAATTTCGTTTGAAGAACATAAATGAGAGATGATTAATATTTTGGTGACAACGCTTGCACCTATAAAGTTAGCTGTGGAAGCACTATGTCGCAGTGATGCAACATTAATATCAGCTGATGCAACCATGAAGGCATGATCGATAATTTGGACAGCAATGGCAAGTTAGAAGCCAAACTCGAATGAATTTATTTCCCATTGGATTTATCAAAGATTTTTTGTTGATTAAAAGGATATTAAAAAAAAAAACTATAATGTGATTTTTTGTTAAATAAAATTTTAAAAAAATTAAAACGTTTTTCTAAATTATAATGATTTTTTTAATAGTTTTTAATTTAAACATTTTCAGAACCGGGTCCAGAACCGGGTACGCGGGTTTCAAAAAATCTAGCTCCGAAAAACCGGTTCTAAAAAATCCTTCGGTTCTGGATACTCTAATTACATACAATTGGTTTTTATTTGTTCTAATTATATATATGTATGTACATATATGAGTATAATTCATAGCAACGAGTTTGCCTAAATGTTGTTTAATTATAAGTGTTCTAATTATATATGAGCATGTTTTTATTATATAGGCTATAGAGACACATTTTTTATTTTGTTGTATATGTTTTAAAACCTGACTTGCAAGATTTTCTCATTTGTTGTTTATGAAGATTTTTTATTTAGAGAAGAATTAGAATGTGTGTTTATGTATTTAGTTTAATTATTTCGAGAGAGATTAAAACTGCGCGAGCTGTTTGCTATTATTTTGGTTTGTTGCAGTGTTTCCAATCCATTAGAGCTATGGAATAAATTCAAAAACCAATTCATTGAAGATTTTATAAGAGATCTTACACACCAATACCTCGATGTGGATGTAAATAATTATACAGATATTATGACGAATCGTGCACTTTTATAATTACAAGATATTGTGCTTTCGATCGGTGGTAGTACTGTGAATCATTATGGATTACCATCTCCACAGATAACTGATGAATTTATCGACATTCTAAACAGAGAATATTTCGAACAAACCAATTTTGATCCTATTGAACTTCAACATACTATAAACCAAAATGAACCAATGTTAAATGACGAACAAAATCAAATATACCGGCTTCTCCTTGACAAAGTAAATACACGTGCTGGTAGTGTATATTTCTTAGATGCACCGAGTGGTACTGGCAAAACTTTTTTAATTAATTTAATATTGGCGAAAATACGTGCAGATAAAAAGATTGCTATAGCGGTAGCATCGTCAGGGATAGCTGCCACTCTAATTCCTGGAGGAAAAACAGCTCGTTCTATGTTCAAAATCCCAATTGAAGCTGATCGTATTTAAAATCCAGTCTGTGGTATATCAAAGAATAGCCACAGAGCTAAAGTCCTACATGATTGTGTTTTCGTAGTGTGGGATGAGTGTACTATGGCAAACAAAGTATCGATTGAAGCTGTCAATAGAACAATGCAGGATTTAGGAAGCCCGCGGGATACCCCCTAGTAATAAATAAATCTTAATTTTGCGTATTTTAGGCTTTAAAAATCCTAATGGAGCTAATATTCACTTTTTGTTGACTTTTTTTTCAAATTTGTTTTCAAATTTGTTTTGTATACCTTATATCCAGTAACTTTAATCTTACGGGAAGTTCTTGGCGTGGCCCTACTGGTCACACCCAACCACACTAGTTATATCTATACTTGGTCAAAATTTCAGACCTACTGAACGCCAGATTGGGGAATTATCAAACTAATAGAAGATCTTGAGGATAGTGTAGAGGATAAACCAGGGTTTCAACATTCAAAAAATAATTTCTATTAATATTTATTTCACCCTCTTCATGCATGTTTCCATGTTAAAATTATAGTATAGAAGTCAACAAAAAAGGTAAATTGTTAATTTGCAAACATAAAAAACTAATAAAAATGATAAAAAACATAAAATTTCTATGACCTGGGTGTGTTTTTCTCAGATTTTGCATATTTGAGATCAGGATTGATGTCTACAAACAGTGTTATCGTGACCCATTTCAACAATGTGGAAAATGTCTCTAAATTCGGCAAAATAAATTGAGAAATCGATATAAAAAAATATATGTAATATGAGTCTGTTTTTTAATTCAACCGGGTCGTGTGGAGCTAACAGATTTACACTGAGCGGAGCGACATTATTCCGAACTTATTTTAATTAGTGTGGAACATTTTTACACGACGCACGTGCAGTGTATTTCGTGTTGAAATTTCGCCATTTTGACTTTTCACTTGGTTTAAACAATCATATGGTTAATTAGAAATAAATAAATTATGTATTAAAATTTATTACAATAATAAAAATTGTTTTATATAATAATAAAAACTTAAGCTCAACACAAAACCATCTTTATTTGCAATAAAAAACAATTATTTTAGGTTTTCGAAATACAAACCGCCTGATTTGAACTGTCACAATATTTTCCAAGAAAGTTTTTTTTTTTTTTTTTTATTAATTAGTTAGACATGTTTAGCACACTAAATATGAAAGATTCATTATTTAGACTCTTTGAATATCCGAACCATGTCAACTATAAAGGAAGGAGATGAGGAAAATGGAAGGAATGGGGATATAGGGATATTTATACTAATTTTTTTAAATGATGATGGACATATTCTTTAAATGCCTGAGGGGAAAATTCATCGGGAAATACCAGTGTTGCAAAACGTTACTCGAAACGTAACGCAAAAACGAAATAACGAAATGAAATAGCGTTATTAGTAATAATTACTTTCATAACGTTTTAAAAATTAAATTGCGTTACAATAACGTAAAACGTAACGATAACGTTATATTTTATTTCGTTTTTGTGGTATACTTTGTATAATTATATGGAAATAAAAGCCCAAAAATCGGTTTTATAAAATCCAACTTATCTGCTCTTTTTAAATTTCTGTGGACGCTTGAACTGAAGGTTTTGGTAATTATAAAATTGTTTGACATCAGTAACAAAATTATAAACATTTTGTAAAATTTTATATATATTTCAAGTAATTTCAAGTCTACACTAGCCGTTTCTGCATCACAGGTGTTTTTAATAATTTTAAGAAGGCATATATTTATGCTGGATGCAAATTTTTTTCATGTATTTAGTCATTTAATTTTATTTTACTACAATTTACTTTTTGCATGTAAAATTTGAAAAATATTAATTTTTTATTCGCCTATGTATTAAAGTGTTACTTTATTACTGTGATTTGCGGCCTTAAAGAGTCACTTTTTAACAATATATTTTGTTGCTACGTCCAAAAAAGCAAAAAACATTTGTATTTGTTTAAATTCTATATAGAATATAAATTTTTATCAAAGCAACCCTTAAATTCAAAACTTCATTATCCAATTAAAATAGTTGTTATCATTTGTTGTCATAGTTATACAATAATTTGGAAAAGATAACAAATATTTTGTCAAAGGTAACTTGTTCCACATATTTTTATTTCAAAATTTATGCAAATGTATAATACTAATTTAGAATAAACATTTTTTTTTAAATATTTTGCTTGCGGCGAATAAAAAACAGTATATGATGCAGGGACGTAAGCTATTTTGGACTTAATGTGGGTGTAAATCTCGGCTAGTGCCTCGATTTGCAAACTCCACATACGTCCAAAATCTTTAGCTTTGCTTCCTAGCATCATAATGTACTATTATATTAATATTTTTCTAATTTTGCATGCAAAAAGTAACTGTTCATTAGATTTTCGATTTTTGTACATTTAAATATGTTATAGTTTTAAACATAACATTTAATTTTAAAATAACGTAACTATAACGTTATAACATAACGCAATATAATATTTTTCTGTTTCATAACGAAATAACGTACCGAAAAAATAAATATACTGTTATAAAAACGAAATGCATAACGTTACGAATTTTTTTTTCGTTTTGCAACACTGGGAAATACAGAGGAGGGCATTGAGTTCTATAATTTGGCCACTCTATTAAAATAGTCGTTCTGGAAGGACACAGTTCTACAACGAGGTATTTGTACAACAAATGGATGGGATAACTCGGCAGCTCTTGTTTGTCGATTATACTGCGCACACGATGGAAGGATATTTTGAATTTCCTTAGAGGAGAATTCGCTAAAGTTATATTTATAATAGATTGACAATTCAGCCACATTTCTTCTGTGCTGGAGTGAATCAAGCTGGTCCGTTAGTTCGGTATTACCAATCAACCGTATTGCTTTTCTCTGTACAGAGTCTAGACATTTTATTGTTGACTGACAAGCACCTCCCCAAACATGACAGCAGTACTCCATACATGGACGAATAAAGGACTTGAAGATTAGCAAAATTTGCTCGGGATTGAAATACTTTTTACATCGACTCAAGAATCCTAATTTTTGCATTGCAGATTTAGCGAGGTTGAACACGTGTTTATTCCATTTCAGGTTATTTTGAATATCCACTCCAAGAAGTCTAACTGATTCAACCTCACGCAATTCCTCATGGTTTATTTTAATAGGCAAATTTTTATGTCGTTCTATTCGTGAAAGACGGCATAATTTGGTTTTGGTTGGATTAAATGAAACAAGATTACGATCACCCCATTCCATTATACGCTCCAGATCTTTGTTGATGGAATCAATTAGCAGCTCTCTATCAGTGGTAACTGCAGTATGAGATCGAAATTTAGGAGATGCATGTGATGCATGTAATGTGCTGTCATCAGCTAAACTATGGATTGGGTGCACTGTGGAAATAAGTAAGTCATTAATGTATAGAAGAAACAAGGTTGGTGAGAGTGCAGAACCTTGGGGAACCCCAGCATTGGTTGTGAAAATATTGGATGTGATACCATCTAAATTAACATGAAATTGGCGACCTGTAAGAAAACTATGAATCCATGAGACAGTAAGATGGTCTATGCCATAAGATTTTAATTTAGCTATGAGATTTTTATGCCACACTTTATCAAATGATTTAGAAATGTCAAGTGAAATACTGAATGTTTCACCGTGGTTTTCCAGCGATTTGTTCCAGAGATGGGATACGTAGGCTAACAGATCACCTGTTGCATGACTTCTACGAAAACCATACTGCTTATCATCAATAATTCGCGACATTTCCAATAATCTATCAAATTGTAGTTAACATATTTTTCAAATATTTTAGCTAAAACCGACAGAATTGCAATTGGTCCATAATTGTTAGGATCTATCTTACTGCCTTTCTTTGGTATGGGTTGAACGCTGGCCAGCTTCCAAGAGTCGGGAAATATTCCGGTTTTATAAGATAAATAGAAAATTTTTGTTAAAATTGGAGCTAGTTGTCTAGCAAAGTTTTTAAGAATGAGAGGTGGAATACCGTCGGGGCCAGCAGATTTGTTGATATTGATAGAAAGAAGCATTTTCCGTACAATATTGCAACGAAAAATAATTGGTTTCATTTTCGTTACAACTGGGGGAATGAGTGTAGGAGAATGGGGGGTTCAACTATGTTTGAGTTTTCTGCGAAAATATGACCCAAAAGATCCGCCTTCTCTTTCGAGTCGCTCACGGGAATGTCATTCAGAACTAAGGTTGGAATAGAGGATCGAGTAAAATTGCTCTGGACTGATTTAACAGCCTGAAAGAAACTACGTGAGCCAGATGGGTGCTCGGCGAATTTCTTTGCTTTCTTCTGGATAAACGCGTCTTTGTCCAAGTCTATTTTGAATTTACTAATATTTCTGGCTTTCTTATAGGCGCTATGGGTTTCAGGTGTTTTATTAGCGTTATATGTCTTGAATGCTTTGCGTTTATTCCTCACTGCCTCATCAACATCCCGTGTGAACCAAGGCTCAGTTTTAGGAGTGATTAATCGATTTGGAATAAACCGCCGCATTCCTTCTTTTATGATTTCCGAAATTCTTATTGCCGATGTGCTAGGATCTTGCTCAACACAACAAATAGTTTTCCAAGGTGTTTCATCATAAAAGTTTCTCAGTCCCGCCCAGTCAGCGCATTTATAGTTCCAAACCCGACGAGGATTTGCTTTAATTTGTGTCGGTGATGTAAATTGAACTATTGCTGATATTAGTAAATGGTCCGATGTTCCGAGGGGTTGTTCAACTTTTATCTTCGTAGTATCTGGTTCGTTTGTCAAAAACAGATCCAGCAAATTATTGTTATGATGTGAATTGTCTGCGATTCTAGTGGGACATTCTATCATTTGCGTCAAACCGTGATAATCTGCAAGTATCAGTTCGGCTTGCCTTCCTACGTCGTCAGTGCGCGATGAATACTTAAGCCATTCTTTATTATGAATATTAAAGTCTCCAAGAATGACCAGTCTTGCTTTGGGGTAGTCCGTGGTAATCCTGTCTAGATTAGCCGATATTTTATCGAAAAAGGGACATCCTGCGGGAGAATTTGGGGATCTGTATAATCCTATTATAAACATAGTTTCATCAACACCTGAGATCTTCGGTGCTATAGAATTATGGTGCTTAGAGTTCAACTCGTAGGCCTTAATTCTCATACATGAAAGTGAATCTCGAACAAATACACAGACACCATGCTTGTTATAAAAGGAATGTTCCAATTCGTAACTAGGTATCCGGTATTTATCGAAATCCAATTTCGATGCTTTGCCACTAACAATTGTTTCGGTAAGAAACAATATGTCAGGTTTATTTTTTTCGATGTAGTGATGAACCTCGTTTAGATTCGAATTGAGACCTCTTATGTTGGTGAAGTCAATGCTAAGTTGTTGGTTTACTCTGCTGCCTTTTTGTTGAGACAAAGACTTACCCCTTGACATTGCAGGTATAGATACTGAAATTCGGCCAGGCCTAAATTTCAACACTACACAGTACAAAAGAAACTGGGTATCTCTGTCACAAAAACACGATAGCAGGTTTCATGTAACAGTAGGTCGATAAGAGAAAAGCAAAAAAAAAATGGGGACACAAAAGACACAAACAAAATTGAAGAGTACAAATAAAGGGTTAAATTTGAAATTTCCCTGTTACCAAGCAATATTAAACAAATTTATGCTTTAAAACAATAAATAAATTTATTACATCAAAGCAATAAAAGGTAAAATTTTACCTGCCTATCTGGTAACGGCAAATATAAAATACCAAATAATTATCTTAAAAAAAAGAACAATCTCACCAATTATATAATTGTACGCCTCCGTTCTTCAACAATTTTATTTTCATAAACACCAATACAAACACAAACACTATACCATACACTTATTTTTCTGATTTTCGATTATTTATTTTTTTTTCTCCTTTAAATAAACACTAACACATACACTTTTTTTTCTATTTTCAACTATTATTTTTTTTTTTGTATATTTTTTTAGTTAAAATATCTTTTAATAAAAATGCAATTTCAATAACCATAGCTAATTCATTTTCAACCAATAACTACCGATATATACCCTAATATTTTAAAATCGCTAGTTTGGTTTATTTTTGTAACTAATATTTTCAAATTTAAATTAATTTCAAATAATATAACAAATAAATTAAACATAATAAATAAAACAAATAATTCTTATGAAGCCATTTTTAGGGTTCCGTACTTTGAAAAAGCAAAAACGGTACCCTATTGGCGAGACTTCTGTGTCCGTCCGAATTTCTACACAATCGATTTACTCACAAACTATAAGTGCTATTAACTAGAAATTTCTACAGTTATTAAATGTGTTTTCCCACGCCTGCTGATAACAAAAAAATTTCAAATATTTGTTTTTATCTATATTTTATGAACATTGATAAGGAGATAGTAAAACAAAAGTTTTTTTTAAGGAATCGAGTTTGGTTCAGAAAATTCGAAAAAGATCAAAGTATATATTTCAAAAAAAAAATTCAATGCACTTTCGACTGCCAAAAACGATTGTTTTTTTTCTTTCCCCCTCCCCCTTAACTTTGAACATTACAAGTAGAAATTTTGAAAAAAAATTATTTTTGATCATGTCATATAAAAGGTGATTTTTTTTGTAGTTCAAAACAATTTGTTTATTTTCGAAAGCACAGGTATGGTATGATTGAATTTGATCGGAAATTTTTATACGAATCGAAAATACTACGACAAATTTTTTTCCGACGTATGATTGAAATGTTTCGTAATATTTTCGATTCTCATATAAACGCACCCATTTAGTACAGAATTTAAAAATGTCAAAACCTTTTAATATTCGTATTTATCATTTGTTTTGTGTTGATATTGATAGAATATATAGTTTAAATGGCGAGTTTAGTTTTTTTATGATTATGGATAGGTTTTCCTTTGTAAAATGTTTATTAAACAAATGTTAAAATGATATATAAAAAAAACATAACGTATAACTTAGACTGCGTTCCAATTGATGCTAAATTGTACTAAATGTGCTAAATCAATTTAGTCAACTATTTTAATTGACTAAATCAACATTTTGTTTCTAAATAATTTGGAAGAAATTTATACGTTAAACAATGTCTGACAACTTGATTATATTAATTTGAATTAAAATTCGGTAATTTTGTAAAACTAAATTTAGATTTAGCAGTTTAGTACAATTTAGCAGCTAATTGGAGCCCAGTCTTAATATAATTTAGAACAAAACGTCAAATATAAATTTCCGACAAGCAAAATGGATCGAAAATTTTTCCGCCAGAAATGGTCGAAAAATACTTTCAATCATATGCCATTTTAAATTTCCGAATAGTTATGATATTTCCGAGTCGGATTTTTATTCAATCACACCACCACAGTTTTCCACTTATTTCCGAAAATGTGATTTTTTTTGTCCCCCCCCCCCCCTTTTATATATGAATATTACAAAAAAAAAATTTTTAATTCATGGAGTTGAATCAAAAATGTGATTTTTTTCTGTCCTCGCCCTTTTATTGGTTGTTATAATTTCAAATGTTCTTTGGAGAGGGTTGATAGTGTGAATTTTGAAGAGAAACCTTGACAAGTGGGGTGTCATATGAGCGGTGTTTTTTTGCAGTTCCAAACAATTTTTCGGTAATTTTCGAGAACAACAGTTTTCGACTTATTTTCAACAAAGTGAAAATTTTTTCCTGCTTCCTTCCCCTTATCCTCGAACATTACAGAAGCGCAAAATTGAACAAGGTTAAAGGAAATGTTGTAAAGATTGAACGAAAGCTATAGCGGTCAACTCACCATTTCAAATCATTTCTTTAGAGAGGGTTGAGAGAAGAAAAAATTTCGAAAAAAAAATACTTTTGATTTTCATAAGTGGGGTCCACTTCCAAAACAATTTTGTTTGTATTTTGCCAAAGTGCCATTTTTATTTATTTCTAAAATTGTGTTTTTAGAATAACAATTCTCTTAGAAGATTATATATTTTTTTAAATAACATGTGCTGTGTAGTAGGAATTACAATATGTGTCACAACAACACATATAAAAACCTCTTACCTTTATACACGAAACCCTCGGCGATCGAGTTATATTTGCACTTTGTCCGACTTTGTCTGTTATTTCGATAATTCTGTAATAGCGTATTCTTTTGTACTGTACAGAACACGGACAAAAAGAAAACAGAACTGAAAAAATCCTTGCATAGAACATAACAAAAAGTATAAAAATTTAGAGCTGGTACAATTTGAAAAGAATACAATACAAAAATTCGGAGCTAGTACAATTTGAAATAATTTTTTTTGTTTTGTTTTCATATCAGCCATATTTGATTATTTGTCACTTTTAGAAATAATTGTTAAACGCTGTTGTAAATTATAAAAGCTATTATATTAAATAAATTAATTAGAAAAATTGAAATTGTTAGTCATAAATTTTTTTTAATTAAAATTCTTTTTTTAAAATAAATTTTTTTTAAAATTTTTTTAATTTTTTTTTAAAATAAAAATATCTATTGAAAATAAAATATTTTGTTTATAATTCATTTGGTAATTCATTTATTATAAAATAGTCTAGTTATATAAAATAATCTAGTTAAAAAATATATTATATAAAATATAATATAAAAATATAGTTAATAAATTCATTTTCTAGAATACATTTCAACATGAAATAAATTATATGTTTATATAATATTTATATATAAAAATTTATCACGGTATTAAATTTATCACGGCATTAAATTTATCACGGAATTAAATTTATCACGGAATTAAATTTATCACGGAATTAAATTGCATAAAGTAATTAAATAATAGTAAAAATTTTTTAAATTTCAAATAATTTCAATAATAAAATCAAATTAAATTGGGCCTGAAAAGACCACGAATACACTCCAACTTTTCTTTCAGGCGCTCTTCTTTTCTCTTTTCCCTCTTTTTTTCTCTTTTGCTGCGACGATCATCTTTTTCCAACAATGTTGTTCGTAGTGTTTCTGCCACAAAACTTTTTTTCATCCTTGATTGATAATCACAGTTTTCATTTTGTCTTTTATTCTTGACAAAATTAATTCCACGCAAAGAATCTGGTTCGATCGAATCATCTAGAGCGGCTATTTTCTCAAGAGATTCCTCAAACGGTATCTCTACTCTACTATTTCCACTTGTCCTATTGTGGTCAATTTGATATTTTTCGCCGTATGAGAGTTTTATAGCGATTAAGTATGTGATCAGAAGTTTTAGATGCATTAAACTTTATATTGAATTCAGTTGCTAAATGTTCCCACATAACTTTTTTTGTTCTAAATTTTCTTTTAGGACCGATTTCATCCATATATATCGCGTACTGATCCAAGAGCCATTCCGTTTGACTATCCGGCCAAACATCTAAAAAAATTATAAATTAACGAGCTTATATTTCATAGTTTTATCTAATAAAAATTCATACTACTATTTTTTGTGGAATCAGGCATCAGGTTAGTTTTATCAACTAAAATAGAGTCTGTAAAATAGAATTGTTATCATAAACTTTGATTTAATTCGTTTACAAAATCCAGATAATTACCATGTTTTGTTTCCTCTTCTCGTTGGCTATTTTTTTTTTATTCTAAAAACTCAGCAATATCTAAAAAATAAATGGGAACAACATTTACAATTTTGTGTTTTTATTTATTATAGTTAGACTGAATTCCAATTGAATGCTAAATGTTCCCCTAATTATAAATCGTGCGAAGTTGCCACAAGTATAAACAAATTTAAAATGCAAATGTCGCATGTAGTTTACTACAAAATCTTTATTCGTACAAATAATTGAACACCATTTAGAATTCAATTGGCATTTAGTCTAATTATATTTATATATATTATTTATTTATAACATATATTATTTATGTATTATATATAATATTTATTTAGTTTGGTTTACCTGCTAAAAATGAAACTCCATCCATTTTGAGGTTATTATTAAACTCCACTTCTTGTAAAAACAAAAACGAAATAAAAAAAACAAAAATGTCACTTACAAGTGTTTACAAAAAAGTAAACAAAAAATAACAAAAAAAAAATTTTCAGTACAATTTACTACACCATCGATTTTTACGTTGCTGTTTTTCTGTACTGGGTGAGGACACGCATTGAACTATATTTACAAAAGAATACGATTAAAATTCTTGTTCGGAACTGGTACAGTACAAAAGAATACGAGTTTACAAAAATTCGGTACAAGAACATGTCCGGAACACTACAAAAGAATACGCTATAAGTCAAATAATAAAGTTTTAGTACCGTTAAAGTGAAAAGTTTAATGATAGCATTTGTTGATTTGTTTTTTGTGAATGTTTTTTATTATTTTATCTGACAACCCCACGTACACTAGTCCCGATATCTACACACGAACTAGCGTGGTATGTCACATTATCACATATCACTGGCAATAGCCCTAAAATGCATAGTGATAAAAATAAATGAAACGTTAATCTCTCTGCGTAAAACAAGAATAATATATCCACTATACATATGGTAACAAAAAAAAAATAAATAGAATTACGTTATACACCTAAACATTACAGAGTTTTATAAAACATAAACACAGCCAAACAGTGAAGAACCTAATTAGTAATAACAAGCTAGTTTTTTTTATAAACAGGACAATGTTTCTAAACATTTGTATACTGCTTTATACTGACGAAAAACAACATTAGGTTAGTTGAACTTGAACACCAAGCATGCTTGCATACAAATTTTTTTGTTGAATTTTAAACGTATTTTAATTAAATTTATACTGTTGCTCGTGTTAAAAGAGAAATATTCTTATTCTGGAATTTGTGTCGCATCGTCTTAGTTGACTAAAGATGATTGAGTATTTTTTGAGGTAGTTTTTTGTTAAACAAAGTGTTTTATGATAGTTTAATAAAAGAGAGAAAATTGAAAAAAAAATCATTTTAAGGCTATTTAAAGCAGGCCCCGCGCCGGTTTCATTTGATGATTACCACATATTTTATACTTCGTGAGGCGCCTGTCTTTGACGAGTCCGCCAACTTTTTTATCTGCCACTTTTCTCGATTCGACCGCTTTTTCGTTCGGCAAACATCGAAACATTACGATTGCCCGAGGATCTTGTAAATTTACTGCCACAATTTTGTTTTTTATTGATGGACATTTGTTTTAGAAAACAAGAGTAACCTTGTCCGACAAAAAATTTTCTCCTGTTGTCGATACTCGATTCCGACAGTTGACATTTTGGCATATTTGGGTTGTCGGACTCGACAATGGGAAACAAATTTTTGTCGTTACCCTCGTTATCTAAAACAAATTTTCACCCTCATTAATAAAAAACAAAATGGTGGTAGTAAATTTACAAGACCCTCGGGCAATCGTAATGTTTCGGCATTTGTCGAACGAAAAGCGGCCGAATCGAGAAAAATGTAGGGTACAAAAGATGCCGGACTCGTCAAGGATTTAGGATAGGCGCCTCATGAAGTATAAGATATGTGGCAATCATCAAATGAAAGAGGGTCTGGTGAGTATTACAGCAATAGGCTTGATGAATGCATAAACTAGCATAAGCAAAATAAATGAGCACAGTTTGTCCAAAAGCTAATGCTGCATTTTGCTATCCACTTTAACAATTTGACTGGCAGTTTTACATTAAGTTTATTTCATATATCACGTATCCACTATGTGGAACAAGATAATAAATAAACTTTTTGTACGAGTAAACCGTAAAATTCACTTTTGCGAT
Organism: Diogma glabrata; assembly: GCA_963693315.1. Classification (NCBI taxonomy): domain Eukaryota; kingdom Metazoa; phylum Arthropoda; class Insecta; order Diptera; family Cylindrotomidae; genus Diogma; species Diogma glabrata. The sequence continues at coordinate 217,591,071 of OY856187.1, read as the reverse complement.
TCAAAAATTGTACATAAAGCAGGCCTTTTTTTCCTATTGAAATAACAATGCTAAAAGTGAAATAACAATGCCTAAAATTGAAATAACAATGCCTAAAGCTATTATATTACTATTATTTCGAAAAACTACTTTGATAAATTAATTTTCGAAAATAGTAGTTTATGCAACAAGTACGCAAAAAATGATTTTTGCGGACGAATCGTAATGTTTCCGGACGAGGCGCTAGCCGAGTCTGTAATATGAAGATGAGTTTGCTAAAGCCATTTGCGTACGTGTTGCATACAACGTTTTTTTGTATTAGCTCTTTGGATTTTTTTTTTCTAATTTATTGCTTAATTTGTATTCTTGCGTACCTAAAAATTTGATTTTTGAACAAAACTTATAGTACGAGATCCGGCTGCAGGATTAGTGCGCTCATCGATTTTTTGCTAAAACCAAATTTTTATGTATATTTATAATTAGGAGAATATATATCTACCAGGTTGCCTATCAAAATTTGGCCGCCAGTATTTTTAATTAAATTATTTTTAATTGATTTTTGGGAAAAAATTTCGTTCACTTGTTTTTTAATTAAAATGTCGTCTACATCACGGCAAATTATATAACGATTCTAAAAAATCACGGTTGCCGTTGCGCACCTGGCCGCACCTCTTCGCAGCCAGGCGTAAACAGGTATGATTTCGATACATTTATACGTTCATAACGTACATTGATTAATTCTATATCAAATTAAAGCTAATTTTTTTCTATTTATTATTATATATGGTGGCCTAATTAAATCCGGCCGCAAATAAGGGTTGCTGGCTGTTAAAGATGATAAATATTTAAGGTAGAGTAAATAGAGTTAAATCAATATTAATTTTTTGGGAACATTCCTAGTTTATCCCCCCAAATAAATTTACGTTTTTTTTTAGATAAATAGAAAGATTAGGTGCTCTGCATCCTATAATTATGAAAAAAAAAATTTGCGGAAATGAGGGGATCAAAAGTTATAAAGGATCAAACTTTCAATTTTACCTTGGTCCCCCTGGGGCGCAGGGGACGCGGAGACGACGCGGGGAGGGGCGGGGGGGGATCACACGGGGGCGGGGGTGCTATTTTTGTTTGAAGTTGTGCAAGGTTGCAGAAGCGAGTCAAAAAAAAAATCAAAAATCAAATCAAGTTACTTCTAAAAACAAGTTACTTCTAAAAACTTTGCGGCCGGATTTAATTAGGCAACCATATATGATAATAAATAGAAAAAAGTTAGCTTTAATTTGATATAGAATTAATCAATGTACGTTATGAACGTATAAATGTATCGAAATCATACCTGTTTACACCTGGCTGCGAAGAGATGCGGCCAGGTGCGCAACGGCAACCGTGATTTTTTAGAATCGTTATGTAATTTGCCGTGATGTAGACGACATTTTATTTAAAAAACAAGTGAACGAAATTTTTTCCCAAAAATCAATTAAAAATGATTTAATTAAAAATACTGGCGGCCAAATTTTGATAGGCAACCTTGTAGATATATATTCTCCTAATTATAAATATACATAAAAATTTGGTTTTAGCAAAAAATCGATGAGCGCACTAATCCTGCAGCCAGATCTTAGACTATTATCAAAGCAATTGTGATTATAATTTGAAAATAATTATAATATAAAATGAAAACAAATTTTGAATCCGCTAAAGTGTTGTCATAACGACTTTAAGCACTAGGCCGCTAAAATACAATTTTGCGGACTCTAAACAGTTCTAAAAGTAATCATTTTTCGGAGCTAATACTAAAAAATATTTTATTTCATACTGATATCTAAACGTCATTTTCCGGATTATTTATGGTACAAAAAGTTGAACTTTAACGTCCCAGGGCTTTATAAATTTTTTTAAAGTCCTAGGACGTTAAAGTTCAACTTTTTGTACCATAAACGTTGAACTTTAACGTCCTAGGACTTTATAAAATTTTATAAAGTCCTAGGACGATAAAGTTCATCTTTTTGAGCAAAATTTAAAACTCATTTCTTTTTATTTTAATAAATTTCCAGTATGAAATAAAATTTTGTATTTACCTCAAACGAAAAGTGTTTTTAAAGGTACTCACTGGTAATTTCGGCCTCGGCTAAACGCCCCGGCCGTAAACAACTAGCTCGTACTTTAAAGTTTCACTTTTCGTTCTAGATAAATAAATAACTATTATTTCATACTGATATCTAAAACTTTTTCGGATTATTTATAGTACAAAAAGTTGAACTTTAATGTCCTAGGTCCTAGGACATTATAAAATTTTATAAAATCCTAGGACGTTAAAGTTCAACTTTTTGTACCATAAACGTTGAACTTTAACGTCCTAGGACATTAAAAAAGTTTATAAAGTCCTAGGACGTTAAAGTTCAACTTTTTGAGCGAAATTTAAAACTCATTTCTTTTTATTTTAATAAATTTCCAGTATAAAATAAAATTTTGTATTTACCTCAAACGAAAAGTGTTTTTAAAGGTACTCACTAGTAATTTCGGCCGTAAACAACTAGCTCGTACTTTAAAGTTTCACTTTTCGTTCTAGATAAATAAATAACTATTACTATTTTGTGTAAATATATATATTTTTATTTACGCAAATAATACACAATCTTACTCGTACAAAAAATCTTGTATGCAATTCAGGCATAAAGTATCTTTTTTGCTTTCGAATGATTGTTTCTCTCGGCTAACGCCTCGAGCAACAATTTCACTCTCAAGCGGAAAAGACATACTTTATGCCCTTAATACATAAATAGCCAATCAATCAATCAATCCTCCACCTTATGACATAGTCCAGTAACTTTCTCGCCTGAGAGTATGGGGTAGTATGCGTCAAATCCGGTAGTTCTGATTTTTTGCAGACTTGTTTATGATGTTGGCCTAATGAATAATCCAAGTTTGTGACCTCGAGCGCCGAACGCAACTTTGTCAAAAATCGAAAAAACCGCGAAAAAATCGTTATTTTTTCAAATTTTGGCGATTATAACCCTAAAGGACTAGTTTTTTCTTTATACTTTCTTAGGACGATTTTAAAGTAGACTAAATTTGCTACAATATGATACTAGAACTGTCTCTGTAGACCCAATAGCTTCCGAAATTAAGCAGTTCAAAATTTATCATTTTTTTCGAAATTCGCAATTTTTTGCAATTCTGTCGTTCTGAATGAATTTTCGAGTGACTAAAATAATGTCTAAAATTTGAAAAAATAACGATTTTTTCGATTTTTGAGGCTTAATCTCGGAAACTATTGGGTCTACAGAGACAGTTCTAGTATCATATTGTAGCAAATTTAGTCTACTTTAAAACCGTCCTAAGAAAGTATAAAGAAAAAACTAGTCCTTTAGGGTTATAATCGCCAAAATTTGAAAAAATAACGATTTTTTCGATTTTTGACAAAGTTGCGTTCGGCGCTCGAGGTCACAAACTTGGATTATTCATTAGGCCAAAATCATAAACAAGTCTGCAAAAAATCAGAACTACCGGATTTGACGCGTACTGTGATGTATAAAGTCATTATAAATATAAAAACTCAATTATCCTTGATTATATTAGACTAAAAACCAAAATTTCTCTTGTACTTAGAAGGCTTTAAAGTGAAATGAACGTGTTTTCAAAAATTTGATACCAATTGTTTTTCTATGATGATGTTATTCCTTGAAGAAATTTTTGGCTGCAAGAGAAAAGACACCCTAATTATATGGATAACAAACCTCATACTTCTATAAGAATAAGCCTTTTAAATTCAAGGAATCGATTAAATTCTTTCAAATTAGGGCATTTTTTTGCTTTCATATATCAAACACAGCTATTTTTTTATTATTATGACATTAAATGCTTTTTCTCTGGATATCACCTACCTTACAACAACTTTGAAGTCACCCTCATGACTAATCAATATATTCATAGCTATCTTTGCAAAATTACTAGAGACAATTTTTCAGATAAGAACTAAGAGATTGAAAATAATAAAAGTACGTAATAGTTGCAAACGTATATTTTACGCTCCCAGTAACTAGTATGTTTATCTGCTCGATTAGTCCTGATAATAAATAATAAACTATATAAAATTGAAAATTAAAACTAAAAACAAATGAGACCAGATGTAGTATGTTTGACGATGGTACATCCACAGAGCAGAAACGTATGATAGAAATGATAATAAATAGTAAGAAATTGGTCAAACATGTATGCTTGGTTACTTTTGGTATCCAGGATACCACTTTGTGCTGGTAGAGGACTGAGAGTCAGAAATAACATATGAGCGGGATGGTGCTGGTATATATAGGAACAATCACAGTTAATCAATTAACTAATTAGTTAATCATAGTGGTTGTCCGCTGCCAACCTCTTCCCAAAACTATCAGAACGGAAGGAGCTAGATTTGAGTGGATAATTCCATGTTCCTTAGATACATGATAATCAACCTTCAAACAAAAAAATGCCCTTAAGACCTTAATAAAGAAGAAAATAAAAATAGAAAAAAAATAATAAAAGAGAAAGAGATAGAAAAAGAACACAGTCTGCCGGGATGGTACTAAAGAGAAGCGAAAAAGCTAGATTTTTTAAGTGGTGTTCAGTTCAGAACATTTGCCCACCTGTGTTTACTAGAATTTTTGTTTGATAATGGTGACAATGCTAAACTAACAAAGATAGAATTGAAGCAATCTCTGGAGCGTATTAAAGCTCTTTTCCTTGCTTACCTAACTTCTAATCATTGTTTTGTTCCAAGTCGGTTGCGCAACGTGAGGCTCGGACCCACGAACCTAAGAGTCTCACTCTCTCTCAACTTAACTGAACTGAACTGGAGCCAATTGAGAAGGCTTCAGGGCAATCCGTTTTTAATCGAAAAAATACGCGTATAATTTTTTGTGTTTGCTTACTTAAGATACAAGCGTTTGCGACCGGTTGGAACATATACCCCTTCAAAGCTCAAATTTGAAATCTTTAGTTTTTTTAAAACGCATTAATTTTGAGGAAACTTTTAATTGGGGAGGTGCACGACTTAAAAAAAATTTAATCCATTACTTGAGAATAATATTTATTATAACAATATCAACGTATACATGACAACTTTTAGAAGAATTGTGTATGTCGAATACAAACATTTGCAAATACGGAGCGACAAATTCATGACATCATTTTTACGGAATTTGTTTGGCACGTGAAAAAGGAAATTTTTACAAAAACAACTAATCTAATCAACATTCACTTGCGACCATTGCTGTAGATCGTATAAAATATATGTAAAGCCATGCAAAGTACAAATTTAAAGTTTTTGTATATTCGTGTTAAATCGTGTCAAAAATTTACTTGAAAATATCACTACGAATAAAAAAAGTCCAAGTAGCTGCTTGCTAGGTACCATTCTGCTTTATTTTACCTTTTCTTTTCCTGTTGGTTTTTGGTCTTCGAATTTTTACTGCAAGGGTTACTGAAAAGGTGAACTAGTTTTTCTATTTCTATCTTACTTGTTTAGTTTGTTATTTTGGTAAGTATCAGTTCATTTTGTTGCTCTTATAACTCCTACTAGTCTATAAAAGTCCAAAAAATCAAAAGCAGCACCTTCAGTCAAATAACATATTCGCCGAACTCGATTACGCATTTTTACATTAAACATAAATCAACTTGTAATAATATACCAATCCACCTGCATCAACGATTTATTAAAATCATCCATCCAAAAATTTATTCACACAAATAAATATAAAAAAATCAAATCAGACATGAAATTTCGAAATTGTTATTTAGCCTCTTCGTCTTTTCTTATCAAAAAGTTATTCACATAATGATTTAATTTACTCATGCAAATGTATATATTCAAAGAATTTAAATTGAACAGTTTATCGACGTGATCGGAATTTATTGTTTATATACTCACTTGTATATACGAATATTATTATATATACATTATTACGCAATAATTATTCTTATTGTGTTACTTCTTAACTTCATCCTTACATGTCTTACTTCTTTTTGTTTATATATACATATATTTAAAGAAATAAGTATAATGGATATTGATGTTTTGTTCGTTGGCTGTTTTCTTATATACATACTCGTAGTTTGATATTGTTTAAAAATTTTGGAACATAATCAATTATTGTTTCTTGTAGATTTTGTTGTTTATTTTTTTTTAACATTACGAGTTAAAATATTTTTATAATTAGTTTTATTTGATTTATGATTTGATTGTTTTTATTTTTGGTTTTTTTATGCTTGGAAGTTAATATGGAAATTGGTTGTAATATATAACCTCTGAAATTTCAAAATATATGTAATATTAGCAGTTATTAATTTTGCCTTTCGTTTTTTTCTAAAACGATCGCTATCTTGTGACACTAAGATCAAGATTTTTTCTACTTTTTGTGTATTTGTTTTTATAAAATTTTATGTTATTTGGATGGCCGCGTCGCGTCGTTAATAGAATTGTAATCAGCACGAAAGATTTGGTTTTTACTTCAAAGTCTTAGAATTACTTTTTTTAATTATCTTTGTACTATATACAACCAACATATCATTGAAATTGAAAATAAAATCAAAAGTTGTAATAAAAATTGAAATATGAAATTCTATATTTTATATCCTTTTGGCAATAAATTTTTGCAAACATTAGCTGTAGAATGTAGATGTATGTGCTACCAATATTTTCATCACCATATAATAAAAATTTTAAATTTGTTTTTATTCATTAAGTATTTTGTTCCTTCAACTTTATTTTATTAAACAAATTGAAAATATAATTTTTATTATTTTTAATTAAAATTTTTAAGATATTGGCACGCAAAAATAATGATCATTAAGATTTATTTTGGCTGGTTACCAAAATTTAATATGTGCAAAAGTATATAAAAGTAATCATAGTTCATAGCATTGTTTTGCGAAATTTTGGTTTAGTTCTGAATAGACATTCCTAACACACTTGAAGGTTGTTAGTTGTTTAGATTTAGATTGAAAATTTAGAGGTTTGGAAACTATCTTTTCCGAAATAGAGAAGTACCGAAACAATCGATCAAGTTAATTTTAATTTAATAAATAATAGTAATTTATTGTGTGTAATAGTAATAGTAATAGTAATTTATTGTGTAAGAGTTTAATGCAATATTTTACTTTTCGAGCGAGCATTGCAAATTTACGAGAGATTAAAATTCATTAAACACGTACCCAATACAACGTTTAATCCTATCCGACAGAGTAACATGTTTTAATTTAAATATAATTTTTTAAAATTCACTGAAAACACATAAAGAAAAACAATGAATTTTATTTTTTTTTTTAATTAATTCCAATTAATTAACAATGAAATAAATTTTATTCAATTTCGATACCTATTTAATTGTTTGGTATTTTGAAAATGAAATTACCCACAATCTTTCATTCACAAATTTTACACTAATGGTAATTGAGAAACTATAAAAAACAATCAAAACAAAAACTAATTTTTTGCATAGTTTGCATTTAATTCAATTTAATCATTATAGTCTTTGCCTTTTTTAACCTTCGAGAGAGAGACATGCGCATTAGTTTAAATATATTGTTTTTTATATAATCAGATGTTTTTGTTTATTTTTTAAAAAATACAATCCAAATAATTTATTTCAGAGTTAAATACAATCAAATAAATTGTTTTATTGTGTTCCGCAATATTTTATTCGATTAAGACTAATAATGCACACAATTATGTAAAAAACAGGAATAAAACTATGTTTATAGTTGTCGAAAGGATAAACATATTTTTGTCATAGTTTTAAAATTAACAGTTACAATTTAAAATAGTTTCAAAAGCTTTAGGCTCGCTCTACACCTGAGCTAAACTATGCGAACTGTGTTTTTAAAAAAATAATGTATATAACGTAATTATAGAAAAAAACATTACGGAAACAAAACATTTAAAAAAGAAAATAAAAACGGAAACATTACATTTTTTTAAAAAACATTATGCCTTAAAACTTAAATCAACAAAAATGTATAACAAAATGCAGCATGCGCATTGTTAAATAAAAAAGTTTGACAGTCGTAATAGTTATTTACATATCGAGGGCTGAAAGTAGAAGATTGCGGTTCATATTAAAGCCCGATGCGAAGCGAGGGCTTTTATTGAACCAAGGGCGTAATCTTCCTTTCAGCCTGAGTGTATGCACAACGTTTTACGCACAACTGCACAACTTAATTGTAGAATAAATCAATTTTTAAATTTTTTAAACTCGCTAAACATTTTGAAAAATATGGAGGGGCTGAAATCTCACAGCTCTGAGATATCAAGACTTCGGTCTGGGCTGAGGATTTTGATATAGTTTTCGGCAAAAAACTTTTATGAGGACATAGTTTTTAGTTTTGGGCAGCGATGTATATCAAACATAACTCTTTGTTAAAGCACAAGTATTTTTTATCTCTGTTTAGAAATTTATTACAAAACTAACACGAAATATCAATACGATGCCGGAAAATTATAACATCATAAATTAACATAATTTAGTGAAAAGATGATACACTCGGCAAACTACTCAAAAACTTATCCATTTAGCGTTGCGAGAAAATGTTACAAAATCACAAATTCATATTTCTTTCAAAATTCCAAAAATATTGTAAAAATTAAAAAAATCAAACTTTTTTCAAAATTCCAAAAATATTCCAAAAATTAGAATAAAATCAAATATATAAACTTTTTCTAAATTCTTAAAATATTCCAAAAATTCTTAAAAATTCAAACTTTTCCAAAATTCTAAAAATATTGCAAAAATCATTAGAAAATCAAAAATTGAAACTTTTTTCAAAATTCCAAAAATTATAATAAAATCAAAAATTTAAAATTTTTCAAAATTCTAAAAATATTCCAAAAATCTTACAAAATCAAAAATCAAAAACTTTTTCCAAAATTCTAAAAATATTGCAAAAATTATTACAAAATCAAAAATACAAACTTTTTCAAAATTCCAAAAATATTTCAAAACTATAACAAATTCAAAAATTTCCATGTCCAATTTCATTTTCAATTACATTTACGTCATAAAAACAGCTACATTTTTTTTCCAAAAAATTGGCTAAAAAAATAAATGAAATCATTTTTTGACACACTTGACAACATTTTTTTGACAAACTTATAATGCCATAATTCTCTATAATAATAATAAAATTTCATGTCATACAAATTATTAATTTAATTTTTTTCCAAAATATATAATTTTTTTCCAAAAAAGTAAATAAAAATCTTTCTTTTGACACACTTGACAACATTTTTTTGACAAACTTATAATGCAATAATCTAGTTTTTGATCTCACATACCAATTTCTAACATCCAGATTTCTCCAAATTCAATGTTCCTACTCGTAATCACTTAAAATGAACGTTTTTTAAGCCAAATTGACACACTTAATGATTTTTTTTGACTCACTTCCGGTACAGTTATCGAACACAGCGTCCTTTAGAACCTGTCCCTTGAGTATACCTATTTTTAGAAAAAAAAATTTATGAAGTTCCTCCAGCGGTTTTCCCTGCAGTGTAGGTAATGACGGCCGGCCGGACGGACGGACGGCCGACAGACAGACATACATTTTTTTTTTGCTTTTTTAGAATCAGTAGGTCCTAAAACGTCGAGAAATGCCAAAAAAGATGGGGGTAAGAATTTCACTTTGAGCGCATGAATGTAATACTTAGGTCTTTCAGACCGAAGTAATTATACTAAACATGCCATGATTTTCTCTATAAACTTCATACAATTTATTTGTTGTTCTAATTTTATGAATATTTTACGGGCGATTATATTACGGGCGGCAAAGTAGAAAAATACACTAATGTTCTATATAGCAACGGGATTTTATTTTACGGGCGAAACGTTTAACTTTCAGCCACGATTAATAGGATGTTAAATGTGTTTTACGATTCGTTTGTGCGTAAAAAGACTAACAAACAAAATGTAGCAGTGAATACTGATAAAAACTGGTTATCTTTGCCTGTTTTCCTAGCTCACGTAAACGGAATAGTAGTACTTCTTGCTCTTGTGACAGAAACTCCTATTTAATTTAAAAGTTGGATGACACTTTTTACTAGCTTGAAGCGGTGGTAGAATAATTTATAAACGTTATAATTGATCTCACAAAGTATGTTCATCTTATTGTCTTCCGTGAAGTCTCCGGGAAGAACTTGATATTGCATTTACAAACATTTTGAAACATTTCAATTAAACGTTATTCAACAACGTGTTTCTTTGTTCATCAACATGCCCAATCATTCACCAGTTTTATTCCATCACTTCCCATCAAACCACAATTTTCTTTCTCAATTATAATTTCATCAATTGAAAAATAAAAAAAATTATTTGCATTTTAAAAACAAGTTACGATTTTTATCTTACATAAGAGATTTAACTGCATTACAAAAATTATAGATTGAGAATATTAGAAAATTTTCTTAGTATATTTCAAATAAAATTTAAAAAAAATTATTTTGTATATTATTTTTAAATGCGCGCTGTACTGTGTAGGCCGATCTTGTCTCAATGTAATTTCTATTTTATATAAAACATAAATTTACATTTCTGTTAGTTTAACATATTTATCGTTTTAACAAAAAAAGATTAAAAATAAATGTAATTGTAATAAGAATATCGATTTGTTGTTTACATTATAAATTTTGATTGCTTTGATCTATTTATTTCAGGATATGATTGAACGAATATTATCTTTCTGCGAAACCTACATATTCGATGACAGGGATAATCTTTTTCAAAGTACTTTCTTTCTGACTATTTTTATTAATTCTTATAGATCATTTTCTTGTTGTCGGCCCACATTTAACTATTGACTACTGTATTCAATGAAAATTTTAATAATATGTAAATAGAAAAAAATTATTATGATACATAAAATCCATCCTACATACTGCTCCCTTTTATTAACTAATATTAATTTCTCTACCAAACTACATATATAATATTAAAACAATAATTCAAAGAAAAACTTAATAACATAAACTAATCTCCAATGTCAACTTAATGAAACGGTCATATGGTTTAAGTTTAAAGAAAAAAATTGTCTTTATTTTTAATTCGTTTCACTTCTGTTAATTACCAACTTTCATACAATTTTTATTTTTTTTTTCGTTTTCAGTTTCTTTTCTTTTATTGTAAGTAAATTCTAATCTATTTTCTTCTTATGTGTTTATAATAATAGATATATATACTTACATCCATCTATTTATATGTTGCGAAATGCAATTTGTTAATTCCGATTTATATAGAAAATTATATTAATAAAAATAGAAAACGGTTAAAAAACCCAACAACGGTAAAAGTATTTATTTCTTATTATAATTTTTTTTCTTTTGAATTCTTAAAGAATAGGAAAAAAAATTATGTATTTGATTTTATGTGTATCTTATTTTTAATTTTACCTTTGCAAGTGGATAATAATAGTGTGATTCTTAAGATTTTCTATGTTTTATCTAAAAATAGAGTTTCCTTGCTAGAAAATTAGATGTTGATATTTGTGACTACGAAAGTCTTGCGTAACTGATGAGCGATGTATCTAATTTGTTTCGGTTTTATGTTTACCATATGGCCATACTTTTCAATTATTTTGTTTTTGACAGCTGTCACTTGTAGATCATCAAAATATTTTTAGAAAAAAAACGTATTTTTTCTGTTTGTTCAAGAAGTAAAGAAGTCAAATCATCGAAAACTATAACCTAAATTTCAATTAAAGTTTGGAAATTTTAAGTACTTTTAAATTGATCTCTGGAGTCTGGTCCAATAAAAATTTTTTCGCAATGGAGGGATCAGTTTTTGTTGATTTGTAAATCGTTTTTAATTTTTGATCTACGGGTGTGACAAACCCGCGTAATTCAGTCCCCGCTATTGACATATGAGTTAACGTGAGAAATCAAATACCATTAGCAATAGTAGTGAGATTTTACTAGCCAAGGTGATATCTTAGTGGTGCTGGCAGATGAACTCTATACGCTTGATGATGGCACACTCTTCTTGCTCGAAGAAACTAGTTTTTATGTTGCTCTATATCGAATTTAATCATCGTCACATGATCGTGCGTGACATGATCAAGGAGTATGCCACTAACGCTAAACTATTGACCAATTCCGTTTTAGTTTTGTAATTTGTTTCTGCAAATTGTTAAAAAAAAAAAATTTATCTCAATTATTTTATTTTTATTTTTCTAACCTATAGTGAAATATTGGCCTACATCATATTTTATATGTGATAGAATTTATTGTTAGTTATCCATTCTTTAAATGTACAATACAAAGGTTTGCGTTCATCATGACTCAAGTAGATATTTCACAGCACATTTTATTAAAAAAAATATAGAAGGAAAGGCGAAGATTTCAGGCTTCTCTGCTTTATGGAAAAAAATTTCAATAATATATTTTTTAAACGAAACGACTCATTTGTCTATGGCCTAGCATGTATCTATATCAATATTTGCTTATCATAACTTGCTGACTGCTTACACTTTCGAACGCTTATTTTTACTATAACTGGACATTAAGTCCAGAGTCATAAGATTGTAATTAGAAATGTTATTGTAAATAAATAATTGAATGAATTCTATAATGACTATAAAAATGATTGTTTGCCTTAATAACTGCTATAGTGAATATCAACAAAGCAAATATAGGGGCAAATAACTTTTATTTCTATAACGAATAAAATAACTTCAGTGTTTTATTTCTGAATCCAGAGGACAAATCGATTAAATAAACATAATAACAACAATAAATTAAACTTAGAAAGAACTTGATCGCATTGCATTTGGCTACCGCTAATATTAGAAAATCACTATATGAGCTGCAAATAAACGTTCAATTAAATAACTGAAATATTCTTTAAGAAGTTATCTTTTTATTAAACATTTCGTCAAATCTTTGGGATTTTTTGTATTAAATTTCTAGATATTACGATGTATGAATTCGTAGGATGAGCGAATATCTCGTCAACACCTTAAGTCAACATCCTAAGTCACGAGTGTAAAGTCATTATTGATTGTTGTCAATCAATGCGAAACTTAATATCTGACGCAAGGTCAATTTATTGCTATATTTTTGGTTAGGAAATATAGACAACTTTAGGGGAATTTTTATTTTGGAGAGTTTTTTTTGTGAGCAATTAAGCTTAAGTACATATTGGAAATCACTTGAATTTGGAAATCGCTTGAATGAAAACATTTCGTCAAATGTTTTAAAGCTACAACCATGCAATGGGCATAAGAAGAGGTTTTTGTTTTAATGGGGATCGGTTTAGTACGTTGGATTCAATAATAAAGAATATGAAGGTTTCGATTCCGATCTAGGTCAAAGTGTTTTTAAGCAAAACATTAACAACCATCAACACACCGGTTCTCCAATTAACCGATAGTCAACTAATATAGTTGATAAATTGAAAAAACTATGGGCTGATCACCCATATAAAACTAATGAAGTCTTCAAGCAAAACTCACCATAAAATTGATGAATTAATACAGATGAGGGACACTTGTTGACAGCCTACGTTCCTGTATGGAACATCATAACATTTCATAAATTAACATAATTTAGTGAAAAGATGATAGACTCAGCAAACTGCTCAAAAACCTCTCCATTTAGCGTTCAGCAATTTCAACTTTCCGAAAACAAACAAACATTGCCTGTTATACAAATAATTAATTTAGTTTTTTCAAACAAAGGATTGTATTGTTGATTGTATTGATTTCAAAAATTATAACAAAATCAAAAATTCAAAGTTTTTCCAATCTTCCAAAAATTATAATAATATCAAAATTCCAAAAATATTCAAGAGAATATAAAATCAAAAATTCAATTCTTTTTTCAAAATTCCAAAAATATTTTAAAAATTATACTAAAATCTAAAATTTATTTCTTTTCAAAATTCTAATATATTGCAAAAATTGTTACAAAAGTTTTTTTAAAATTCTAAAAATTTTGCAAAAATTATTACAAAAACTGAAACAAGATACAAAATTCTTAAAATATTGCAAAATTTATAACAAAATCAAAAATACAAACTTTTTTCAAAATTCCAAATAATATAATAAAGTCAAAATTCAAACTTTTCCAAAATTCATAAAATATTCCAAATATGATTACAAAATCAAAATTTTAAACTTTTTTCAAAATTCCAAAAATATTGCAAAAATTATAATAAAATCAAACATTTAAATTTTTTTCAAAATTATAACATAATCCAAAATTCAAACTTATTTTCCATCTGTTCTTGTTATTCAGTAGTCGTGGAATCTAGACTCACACAAAAAATTACTAAACAAACATAGGGAGGGAGCCTAACAATTACACCTTCTGTTAAAAAACGACATTTAATCTGCAACAACTTGATATTTTCCAACTGTTCCTATAAGTTGGGAGGAGTTGAATTTGGATAGAACCATATTCCATCTCCAATTTCATGTTCAATTACATTTCATTTCATACAAATAATTAATTTTTTCAAAAAAATTGGGTAAAAAAGTAAATGAAAATCATTCTTTTGACACACTTGACGGTCTCACATACCGGTTCCGGTTTTCGGTTCGGTTCCGGTTCTGTTATCTAGTCAAATTCAAAGATTTTTAATAATCGTATGCAAATATTCAAAAGAAAACACTTTGGTTATCATCGAATCCTATAGTTGCATATAACAACAAAATAAAAGTTAAACATAGTTTTTTATACCAATTATGTAATTAATAAGAAACAAATACATATTTATTGCATTGCACTTCAGTTCCAACAATTTTATAAATATTTTGACCTACCATTTAATCAAGATTTTATTAAGATTTTTATTAAAACCGGTATAGTCATTAGTGGCCATTCTCCACTTGGGAATTGTCTCCCATAGTTGTAATTCCATAATGTTCTCCGTTTAATGTCAACTTAGTTGAAGTATGAAGAACGGTAAAACGTAAAGTAAAAAAAGACAAAGCAAAGACAATAAAATTGATACAACAACGTTATGATGTTAAGTCGGTCGTTCAAACACAGATTGTATCTTGTCGCTGGTCGAGAGTATTAAGTCGTTAACTTTGGCTTTTCAAAGCAATTTTTCGTTCAATTAAATTGTATACATTCAGTCCTAGTATAAGCCACTTAAAATTTCTAGTATAAGTCACTATTATAATCCCACTAATCCACCAGAAATTCTAATTTCAAATATGAAGTTAGTTGCAATTATTTTTTATTTTTGAAAAAAATGTTATACATTTTGGACTATAGATTACATATCAAAATTTAAATATAATTGTATGTAATTTTTAAAATTACATTTTTAAAAATACGGGTTCGGTTACATTCCGGTTCAGACCAAACTTTCGGTTAATATCGGTTATCGTTGCTGGTTCGGTTCCGGTTCGAAACTCTGCTTGTAACACAATCATCAAGGTCCTGGTCCCACCATACAGATGCCGATCGTCAAGATTTCGAAATTAAACGTTTTTTAAGCAAAAAATATGAAAATTTGCTTTATTTGACACACTTCCGGTACAGTTATGGAACCCATCGTCCTTTCGGCTCTTACCATTAACATAACCTATTTTTAGAAAACAATTTGAAATTGCTCCAGTAGTTTTCTTGTTTTCGTCGGTTGTGACGGCCGGCAGACAGTCGGACATTTTTTTTTTTGCTTTTTTAGAATCGTTATGACGTAAAACGTTGAGAAATGCCAAAAAAGTAGGGGTAAGATTTAAATGTTGACCTCTTAATCTCTCGATTGATGCAGTGTTGTTGTGGGCCAAAGAAACCGCAGACTGGTTGAAATAAAGTGTAATGTTGACATTTTTATGGCCAGTCACATGCTTCTACTATTGAATCTTACCTTTAAACAGGATGTCCGTTCATTTTAACATCCACCTTGTCTGGGTGCCATTGCTTTTCGGTATAACAGGGAGGTTTGTAATTTCGCCTGTCTGAAAGCATATAATCTCGCTAGACAAATCTTGTTTTGTGTCTCCAAGTATGGCAGGTTTGGAAATACAGCTTGATTTATGCAAAATGTTACTTCAACAGAACAAGCGAACCCACACAAATATACAAGATGAAAAGCACCTACATTTGTAATAGTCGGGTAGATCTGTCCGTAACTGGTCCGCTTAAAGTCTGATCAACCGATATCAATACATCTCCTAGATAAATCTCCTTTCCTAGTCTGCCACAGGTTAAACTCAAGTTTTTAGTTGCACGCACCTTCTTTGATTAGATGGATATCAGTGGGATGAACGCTTGTGGATTTCCGAAGAGATAGTGCTTGAACAGCAAAACTTCCTTTCATGGTATAGCTATAACTAACTGCTTGTGTCTAGTGTCTACGCCTCGATCTTCATGTAGTCATTCTAAACTCAGCCAACCTATCATATCAGTTTGTTTTTTTTAAATATTCATAATCTTGATGTACGTTTTTTGGCGTGGTCTAACGATCAATAAATCGCTCCTTGGTCTACTAACGTCAAAGAGCATCGTTTTAATCATTTTTATCCAATGCTGTGTTTCAATGTAGTTGCGTTAGGTAGTGTTTAAATACCAAAAAAGACGTGTAAAGAATTTCGACGTTTAGCAAGACACATTAAAAACAGTTTGAAAAAAACGTCATAATTTGAAGTCAAAAAAATATTCATACATATGAAAATAGTGTTACGATTCTACATAATAGCAATGCAATGCAATACAAATTGTATTCATTCAACCTCAATTTCCTCTTTATAAAATATTTCTAATCTAAAATCAACGTCACATTGCTTCCAAGTAATGGAATTCCTCTTGCAAAATGAGAATTAGTTTAAATTAGAATGCGATAAGGTTAAATGTAATTAGACTGCGATATTGTTAACAGTTTCAGTGGAATTCGAGAACGTTAAATTAAATTAATTGTAAACGAAACGCTGTATCTTGAACACAAAACCGTGTAAACAAAAGTACAGTTATTAATTGTGAATAAAGTTTTAAGTGTTATTTAATAGAAATATTTTGTGTATTATTTTTGACGCTGTGGACTGGAAATTTCTACAATCAACCGTTGGCATTTTTGACGCTGTTAAATATTCTTGTCTGCTGAATTGTTTTCCTGTTGCTGTAAAACAAAAGCGGCTTTCAAGACTTAATAAAATCTGTTGGTTTTTGTTTACTAATCAGTGATCGAATCCAGAAGGATTTAGGGAATTACGTTTATCGAATTGAGAGTAAGGTCAATTCGAGTTAAGGTTGAAAAACGTGACAATAGTTTTCAAAACTTTGAATACATTTTAGACAATTACAAAATTATTTTGTCAACTTAAACGTAGATTAAACAGATTTTCCTTTGATTTGGTCAAGATAACATAAAATATAAAATCGAAACAAAAAACAAAAGTTTAAACATTTTGATTTTAACATATTTGTTTAGCACTTGTTTTATACGCATGTTAATCATTAACGTGCGTATAAAACAAGTGCCAAACAAATATGTTATTCAACGAATTACCCCAAGAGCCTACGGCAAAAAGTGTAAACTATATTTTGATTTTAGTTTAATTAGTAAAAATCTCTCTCTCCCTCTCTCTCTCTCTCTCTCTCTCTCTCTCTCTCTCTCTCTCTCTCTCTCTCTCTCTTTTATATCCACTTTATCACTGGCATACACTCTATCAACTGTTGTGGAGTAAGGGTCAAAAATGACTTACCCAAGTGATTTCTCAAGTGTGGTTAACATCTTCTTGGAAATAGTATATTGTTACGATTGCAGAAAAATCTAGACGATTACAGAAAGATCTAAACGATTACGGTCACTTCCAGGAAAATAAAATCAACAAAACACAACAGAAAGTGAATGAAATAGTGTTGTTGTTGTTGTACATGTTCTTAGAATTAAGGTCTATTTGTTTTATGATTTTATAAATCAAATCAACGTAACGTAAAATAATCGAATATTCTAATATTTTCTCAAGGTTTCTAAAAAGTTACCTAGAAATTTCTAGAGATTAAGCAGAAGGTATATAAGGAAAATGATTCTTGTAGTTTTAAATTAGTTTTATTTTAGACCTGCGACAGTAAAGTGAAATTAAATGTAAAATTAGTTTTATTTTAAACCTGCGATTGTAAAGTTAAAATTATAAAAGTGATCTTTAAATTAGTGAATAAAGTTTTAAGTTTCATTGAGTAGAAATATTTTGTGTATTATTTTGAACGTTGTGAACTGGAAATTTCTACAATAAACCGTTGGAGTTTCGAAGCTGTTGGAAGAATATTCTAGTTGGGAATATTGTTTGCTGTATTGTTTTCCTGTTGTTGTGGAACAGTTAAGGTGTTGAATACTTAATAAAACCTGGTGTGTTTGCTTACTAATCAGTGATCGAACTCAGAAAGAGATTGGGAATTGCGTTTATCGAATTGTGAGTTAGGCCAATTCGAAGGAAGTTTGGAAAAACGTAACATTGGTGACATCGGCGGATTAGCTAGCTGTTAATAATGGTTTTATTAAGTGATTTGAAGGTTCTAGAGTTAAAGAAAGAACTAGAACAACGTGGATTGTCAACAAGTGGAAACAAAACTGAATTAATGCTACGGCTTCGACAAGGTATGGAAGCCAATGGAATGGACGTGGAAAGTTACCAGTTTGGAGTGATTAGTACAAATAATGATCTAGTGGCAGCTGATGAGGAGAAAAGTTCTGTTGCGGAAACAACAACCTCATTGCCACCTGCAAACTGCGATTTTATGCAGTTAATGGCTATGATGCAACAGATGAGTTTGAACATCAGTCAACAGATGGTTGCCAATAAAGACGAGATGAATCAAAAATTTGATCAACAAAGCTGCAACATCAATCAACAGCTGGAGAAAGTCAACAATAAAATGGCTGCAACTAAGGAAGAAATCAGTAACATCAATCAACAAATGGCTACCACAAAGGAAGAAATTAGCTGTAACATCAATCAACAGCTGGAAACAGTCAACAATAACATTGCTGCTAATAAAGAAGAGATTACTGCAACACTTGCTGCAAATAAGGATGAGATGAACCAGCAAATAAATGAGTTGAAAATTGGAATACATCAACATTTGGATGAGAAACTTCTACAAATGTCAACGGCATTCGATGGAAAAGTCGAGAAAATTCAAAGCGAAATCCAAGAGTTAGAACAAAAAGTGCTTGACGAAAACAAAAAGATACTTTCCAAAGTTGATGATTTCGAAAAACGGTTGCAGGATGTTGAAACGACTAAAGTTGCTCCCCAGGTGGTACATCAAGTAGCAAATATCAAACTAAAACCACCATCGTACGATGGAACAACATCCTTCGGTATTTTCAAGTTCCAGTTCGAGACTGCAGCAGATCAAAATGTTTGGAACGCCGAAAATCGTCTTGCTGCATTGATAGTTGCTCTTAAAGGGGAAGCAGCTGAAGCATTACAGGCAGTGCCGGAAAACGACCGAAAAAGCTATGCTGAAGTGATGAATGCGTTGGAACGAAAATATGGCAGCGACCACAAAAAGGAGCTATACCGGATCGAGTTAAAGGGTCGCTTGCAACGGAATGGAGAAAGCATTCAGGACTATTCTTCGGCAGTAGAACGCCTTGTACATTTGGCACACTCGAATACTCCACCGAATTTTATGGAGAAAATGAAGATCGAGGCGTTTACTGATGGTATTCGTGATCCAGAAACACGAAAAGCAGTAATGTTGTCGCCAAAAGCAACATTCGCAGAAACCATTGCTTATGCCCTAACAAATGAAACTGCACAAGCAATTATAAAACCATCGATTAAAATACGCCGGTTAGAGTTGAGTGATGACAAATATAAACAACGAGACCAGGAGACCGGGAGAAGACCACGAGAAAGTATTCGAAGTGATAGGATTCGATGCTGGTTATGTGGCAAGTTGGGCCATATTTCGATAGAATGTCGAGATATTAGAAGAAAACGAGCAAGATCAGCATCGCCTATGCAGCGTCGTCCAGCAGAAGAACGAGTGCAAGCTAGAGAGGCCGATGGAATAGGATCGCAGCAGTTAAACTACAACGAGTCAGCCTAAAGGGGCATAAGCTGGCTCCCACAACCGATTGCCCCATAACCTTCATCCAAGTTTCGAGATTGAAGAGGGGAGGTGACAGCCTTACTGTTAGGGCTAATATTGATGGAAAAAGTTGTGTCATCACGTTAGATACGGGAGCAACAAATACAATTGTCCGCACTGATGTTGTGAAAGGGAAACTAAAACCAGCAGGAAGATACCGAATGCAGACAGCTACTGGCGAAAGTGCAAGTATTAAAGGAAAGAAAGTGGTCAACTTTGAAATCGGGAATACTCACTTTCAACATGAAGTGGTTGTAGCTGACATTGTGGATGAAGTCATCCTGGGAATGGACTTCATGAGGCCAAATGGATTCGTTATTGATGCTGGCAAAGGAGTACTCACGTACGGAAATGTTGAGTTGCCACTCCAGTTTATTGGTGAAGATTCAAATTGTGTCCGTCGAATAATATTGGATCACAGAGAAAAGCTGCCACCCCAATCAGAAACAATCATTTGGGGAAAATTGGAAGGAGGTTCTGGGTCACCCAGGTTGTGGGTTGTGGAGGCCAACAAAGAAGAACAACAAAATTGTAAAGAAGTAGTTATAGGAAAAACCTTAGTTAGATCGGATGCTGATTACAAAATACCAGTAAGGGTTTTAAATCTGTCAGATACGCAGAAAACAATTAAGAAAGGATCAATCATAGGACAATGCGAAGAGGTAGCTAAAATAATAAAGTGCGAGCAGAAAAACATCAATTGCTCGGTCAACACAAAACAACAAAAGGCAGAAATGGAACAACTTGTGCAGAAATGGACAGAAGGGCTTTCAGAAGAGCAGAAGAAAGCAGTACGTCAATTGTTGGAGCAACACAAGTCTGTATTCTGCAGTTCACCTGAAGGAAATGGCAGAACCAATATGGTGAAACATCGTATTGATACCAGAGCAGAAAAGCCGATACGTCAAGCACCAAGGAGATTACCATTGGCTAAAAGAGAGGAAGCTGATAAAATGGTAAGAGATATGAAAGAAGCTGGTGTAATTGAGCTTTCAGACAGTCCCTGGAGCTCACCTGTGGTGTTGGTTGGCAAGAAAGATGGGAGCTTGAGATTTTGTGTTGACTACAGGAAACTAAACATAGTTACTAAGAAGGATAGCTACCCGTTGCCTAGGATTGATGATACACTGGATACATTATCGGGCTCAAAATTGTTTTCAACACTGGATCTGCAGAGTGGTTACTGGCAGGTTGAAGTTGCGGATGAAGATCGGGAGAAAACAGCGTTCAGTGTAGGGAATGGACTATGGCAATTTAATGTCATGCCATTTGGGTTATGCAACGCTCCCGCAACTTTCGAGAGATTAATGGAACGGGTACTAAAAGGCTTGCACTGGAAAACATGCCTTGTATATTTGGATGACATCATCGTCATGGGAAAAGACTTTGATGACCACTTGAGGAACTTGGCGGAGGTACTGGAAAGGTTGCAAGCAGCTGGTTTAAAATTAAGTCCCAAAAAGTGTTCACTTTTCAAGGAAGAAGTAAAATATTTGGGACACAAAGTTACGGCAATGGGAATTCATACAGATTCTGACAAGATTGCAGCAGTTATGAACTGGCCAAGACCGAAAAACCTACATGAACTACGAAGCTTCCTTGGATTGTGCACATATTACAGACGGTTTGTGCCAGGATTCGCCAACGTTGCCAAAAGTCTGCATGAGTTAACAAGAAAAGATAAGGCATTTGAATGGAATGAACCTCAGGAACAAGCATTTGTGGAGCTCCGAAGGAGATTGTGTACGGCTCCAATTCTATCCTATCCTATACCAAATGTTCAGTTTATTTTGGATACTGATGCCAGTAATGAAGGTATAGGAGGAGTATTGTCACAGAAAATAGATGGTCAGGAAAAGGTGATAGCTTATTTCTCCAAAATGTTATCAAAGCCGGAGCGAAATTATTGTGTTACCCGGAAGGAGTTATTG
Source organism: Diogma glabrata (assembly GCA_963693315.1). NCBI lineage: Eukaryota > Metazoa > Arthropoda > Insecta > Diptera > Cylindrotomidae > Diogma > Diogma glabrata. The sequence continues at coordinate 217,569,090 of OY856187.1, read as the reverse complement.
GCCATTATGGAATGCGTCAAACATTTTCATAAATACTTGTATGGTCAGAAATTTCATCTCAGAACTGACCATGGTGCGTTAAGATGGCTACTCCAGTTCAAAAATCCAGAGGGACAAGTAGCACGTTGGATCGAACGGTTGCAGGCGTACGATTTGGACATTGAACATCGAAAGGGTACTGCACATGGGAACGCTGATGCATTATCGAGACGACCCTGTCAAGTTGAATGTAAGCATTGCAGTCGTCAAGAAAATAAGGAGAACATCATCGATGTCCGATTACTACAAGTGCTACCTGACGATGAATGGACTGCTGAAGCCATAAGGAGAGATCAATTAGAAGATCCGGATCTTGCACCGATCATCGAGTCCAAGGAAAAGGGTTGCAAACCAGTATGGGGAGATATTGCTGATAAAACTCCAACTTTGAAGGCGTACTGGGCGCAATGGGACAGTCTTCAGCTAGAGAATGGATGTTTAAAGAGGGTATGGGAAAGCTCAGATGGCAAGATAAAGCAATCCCTTACAGTGGTACCAAAAGGGAAAATACCAGCAGTATTGAAAGAGTATCACGAAGGAACGAGTGGAGGTCATCTTGGGATCAACAAAACTCTTGCAAAAATACGACAACGGTTTTACTGGTCGGGGACTCGGCAATCAATTGTGGAGTGGTGTCAAAAATGCGATAAATGTGCGGCGGTGAAAGGACCCGCACGAAGAAGTCATGGAAAAATGAAGCAATACAATGTAGGTGCTCCATTTGAAAGGATCGCAATGGATGTAGCGGGACCATTTCCAACAACTGATAATCAGAATAAATATGTGCTTGTGATCATGGACTACTTCAGTAAGTGGCCGGAAGTGTGTGCGATTCCCAACCAGGAAGCAACCACAATCGCTGAAGTTGTGATAAATAATTGGATTAGCCGCTATGGAGTTCCTATGGAGATCCACACCGATCAGGGACGGAACTTCGAGTCAGCTGTATTCCAGGAAATTTGTCAAATGCTGGGGATTAACAAAACGAGGACGACAGCTTCACACCCACAGTCAGATGGGATGGTTGAGAGATTCAATGCTACTTTGGAGGAATTTCTAGCAAAAGTGGTCAGTAAGAATCAACATAACTGGGATCAACACATTCCTTTATTTTTGATGGCATACAGATCAGCAGTTCATGACACCACGACCATGACACCAGCTCAAACTATTTTTGGAAGTGATTTAAGACTTCCTGGTGACCTCAAATTTGGAGCGGTACCATCAACATCATTGTCTGCGCAAGAATACGTCAACCGAATCAGGGAGAACCTTGAGGATATTCACAAGCTTGTTCGGCAGAAGATACAACTGACCAGTGATAGAATGAAAGCCCGATATGATATACGATCTAATAATAAAGGTTTTGAAGAAGGACAATTAGTATGGCTACACAACCCACAACGAAAACGAGGGTTATCACCAAAACTGCAAGCTGCATGGGAAGGACCTTACAACATTATAACGAAGTTGAATGACGTAGTTTATAGAATTAAGAAAGGCCATCGAGGCAAAGCGAAAGTAGTACATTTGGAAAGATTGGCCTTATACAAAGGAGAGCTAGATCCTGTTCGGGACGAACAGGCTTAAGTGGAGGGTATTGTTACGATTGCAGAAAAATCTAGACGATTACAGAAAGATCTAAACGATTACGGTCACTTCCAGGAAAATAAAATCAACAAAACACAACAGAAATTGAATGAAATAGTGTTGTTGTTGTTGTACATGTTCTTAGAATTAAGGTCTATTTGTTTTATGATTTTATAAATCAAATCAACGTAACGTAAAATAATCGAATATTCTAATATTTTCTCAAGGTTTCTAAAAAGTTACCTAGAAATTTCTAGAGATTAAGCAGAAGGTATATAAGGAAAATGATTCTTGTAGTTTTAAATTAGTTTTATTTTAGACCTGCGACAGTAAAGTGAAATTAAATGTAAAATTAGTTTTATTTTAAACCTGCGATTGTAAAGTTAAAATTATAAAAGTGATCTTTAAATTAGTGAATAAAGTTTTAAGTTTCATTGAGTAGAAATATTTTGTGTATTATTTTGAACGTTGTGAACTGGAAATTTCTACAATAAACCGTTGGAGTTTCGAAGCTGTTGGAAGAATATTCTAGTTGGGAATATTGTTTGCTGTATTGTTTTCCTGTTGTTGTGGAACAGTTAAGGTGTTGAATACTTAATAAAACCTGGTGTGTTTGCTTACTAATCAGTGATCGAACTCAGAAAGAGATTGGGAATTGCGTTTATCGAATTGTGAGTTAGGCTAATTCGAAGGAAGTTTGGAAAAACGTAACAATATTTATATCAGAGTTTACAATTTTATTTTATTCGAGCACTCATTTCACTCCTTAAAATAATATTCATAAATTTTTAGTTTTTTCGATTTCACTCCTTTGGAGTTTTTATTTTATTTATTTTCTATCATCTCATTTGCAAAAGAAGAAATTATTACCTTTTCGTCATCCTTTTTATGTATTTTTATAACAATATTTGCAAAATTGAACAAAACATTTACACAACTTATTCATTATTTATGCTGGAAAGCATCAATTTAGAAGCAAAAATTAATCGTTTGAGTATTTGCAAGAAAACATTTAACGGAGTAAAGGAACGATAAAAAGGATAGAACATAGTAAATGACCGATATAAGGAGCGTTTTAAACTCTGATTTATACTGATAGATCTTCTCATTCCTTTATTTTAAGACCGTTTTTTTGGTTGTGTGAAATCGTGTGGGAATCTTTACCCACATGCTGAGCATTTAAAAAAAATTTCTAGCGCGTAGATAATCAATTTGAGAGTTCCGTGTTAACTATATGTCGCGCAGTTTTTCTTATTTTTGAGTTGTGCTTAAAATGTTGAAAAAACACTCATGCTGAAAAGAAGATTACGCCCTTGGTTCAATAAAAGCTATCGCGTCAGACTTGAATAATCTTATTTCAGTCCTTCCCTTCAGACCGTAATCTTATTTCAGTCCTCGATACATAAATAACTATTATATCTAGTTTTCTTTATAAAACCGTTCTTTCTACATTATAAACCATTTCGTTGCGTGGTTAGGTCAGTTCAACTTTTTCCAACCCTTATATATTGTTACGAGTACAGAAAAATCTAGACGGTTACAGAAAGATCTAGACGATTACGGTCACTTCCAGGAAAATCAAATCAACAAAATACTACAACAAATTAATGAAATGAATAGTGTTGTTGTACATATTCTTAGAATTAAGGTCTACATAAAACAAATGATTTTATGAATCAAATCAACGGGGTTGATTTTCTCAAGGTTTCTAAAAAGTGACCGCGAAATTTCTAGAGATTAAGCAGAATGTATATAAGAAAATTGCCTCTTGTAGTTTTTAGTTAGTGCGATAGTGAAGCAAAGTGCGATAGTGAAGTAAAAATTATAAAACTGATATTTAAATTAGTTTTTGTGAATAAAGTTTTAAGTGTTATTGAGAAGAAATATTTTTTGTATTTTGGATTTTTGAGATCAATTAAACTCAAGTAAGTAAAGAAGTAATTGGAATATTTTCAATTCAAAGGTATGGTTTGAAGTTTCTCAGAAAAAAACTACAATTCACATTTTTTTTTTTTGTATTATTTTGAACGTGGTGTACTGGAAATTTCTACAATAAACCGTTGGAGTTTCTGAAGCTGTTGAAAGAATATTCTAGTAGGAATATTGAGTTGAGTCTAATATTCAGTTAGGAATATTGTTTGCTGTATTGTTTTCCTGTTGTTGTGAAACAACTAAGGTGTTGAATACTTAATAAAACCTGGTGTTTGTGCTTACTAATCAGTAATCGAACTCGGAAAAGATTTGGGAATTGCGTTTGTCGAATTGTGAGTTAGACCAATTCGAAGGAAGTTTAGAAAAACGTAACAATATTTTTAGAGACGGAGCCGCAAAAATTTAACCATAAATTTCATTTTCTTTTAAATAGGTGCAGCTTTTGTTAATTTCTTGCCTGATTCAAGTTAATGAAAATTTGTTTTATTGGTTCATTTTATTGGTACATTTCCGTTTTCATGTATTTTCGAATATTTGGATACCGATACGATCCCAAAAAAAATCGAGATCGTATTTAAAAACAAATAGTATTCAAACCTGAAATTGTTGATGTTTTCATGGTGAATTCAATTCGAATTTGGTTTTCAAATCGTTTTGAACTAATCATGAAAACGTAGTAACTGAATATATATAAAATTGAAAGTATGTCTGTTTGTCCTTTATGTATTAATACATTAATCATCATGAAAATTTGGGAAGTTGTGTACACTTAATTTGCTTTTTATTTAACTATCGTTTTAAACGGTAGTTTGCTTTGATCAATGTTTTTTATTGAACAATTTTTATGAAATTAAAAATAACGTAAGAAAGATAGTATAACCTGAAGGCTGAAACAATTACATTTGTATATCAAAATTATATGTATTGGAATTTTATCATCTTCACTAAATACGAGACGGAAATCGCATAAATTCTATACAAAGAAGCATAACTTATGTATGATTAAACATGGATGGCAATCATGATAAATAAAATAATTAAAAATGGTGCCACTTAGCCGATAGTGATTTGCAAACGGCAACAATGCGCATTAATACCAATGAATTTGCATAGTTTTCCGCAAAAAGATTTGTAAAATTTAAACTTGTTGATCTATGGGTGTGACAACCACGCGTACTTTAGTCCCTTCTATTGACATATGAGTGCTATTTTGACAAGTATTTGGTTTACATTGTGAGGTTAGTGTGTGTAGTTAGCGGTTTATCGTTCTGACTTGTTTCTCATTTATTCTACTAATACGATCCAAATACTACTAATACGATATCAATTGATTGCGATTGCCAATGAAGTTTTTACTTCTGTCGTGCTGTCTTAAGCACACTCTGTTGTTTTGCTTTAAAAACGTTCATTTTATGTGATTACGAGTAGGAACATTGTATTTGGAGAAATCTTGATGGTCGGGATTGGTATGTGAGACCAAAATCTAGATTATTGCATTATAAGTTTGTCAAAAAAATGTTGTCAAGTGTGTCAAAAGAAAGATTTTTATTTATTTTTGTACCCAATTTTTTGGAAAAAAATTAAATTAAAATTTTGTTTGAAATGAAATTTTATTATTGTTATTGAGAATTATGTCATTATAAGTTTGTCAAAAAAATGTTGTCAAGTGTGTCAAAAGAAAGATTTTTATTTATTTTTTACCCAATTTTTTAGAAAAAAATAAAATTAATTATTTGTTTGAAATGAAATTTTATTATTATTATTGAGAATTATGGCATTATAAGTTTGTCAAATAATGTTGTTAGAAAGTCAAGTGTGTCAAAAGAAAGATTTTAATTTATTTTTTAACCCAATTTTTTGGAAAAAAATAAAATTAATAATTTGTATGACATGAAAATATATTATTATTATAGAGAATTATGGCATTATAAGTTTGTCAAAAAAATAATGTCAAGCGTGTCAAAAAATGATTTCATTGATTCTTTTAGCTTTTTGGGAAAAAAAATGTAGCTGTTTTTATGACGTAATGGTAATTGAAAATGAAATTGGACATGGAAATTTTTTAATTTGTTATAGTTTTTGAAATATTTTTGGAATTTTGCAAAAAGTTTGTATTTTTGATTTTGTAATAATTTTTTCAATATTTTTAGAATTTTGAAAAAGTTTTAATTTTTGATTTTGTAAGAATTTTTGGAATAGTTTTGGAATTTTGAAAAATTTTAAATTTTATTATTTTTATTATAAAGATTTTATTATAATTTTTGGAATTTTGAAAAAAGTTTCAATTTTTGATTTTGTAATAATTTTAGGAATATTTTTAGAATCGTGAAAAAAGTTTGATTTTATTATAATTTTTACAATATTTTTGGAATTTTGAAAGAAATATGAATTTGTGATGCTGTAATATTTTCTCGAATCGCTAAATTGAAGGTTTTTGAATAGTTTGCTGAAAATGTAAATGAAAATGAAATTGGACATGGACATTTTAGAATTTGTTATAGTTTTTGAAATATTTTTGGAATTATGAAAAAGTTAAAATTTTTGATTTTGTAAGAATTTTTGGAATATTTTTAGAAGTTTTAAAAATTTTAAATTTTTGATTTTGTTATAATTTTTATGATTTTGGAAAAAGTTTTAATTTTTGATATTGTTGTAATTTTTGCAATATTTTTAGAGTTTTGGAAAAAGTTTGAATTTTTAGAATTTTCGGAATATTATTAGACTTTAGAAAAAGTTTAAATATTTGATTTTATTCCAATCTTTGGAATATTTTTAGAATTTTGAAAAAAAAAAAATTTTTAATTTTATATATATTTTTAGAATTTTGAAAAAAGTTTCAATTTGTGAAATTTTAAGAATTTTTGGATATATTTAGAATTTAGAAAAAGTTTAAATTTTTGATTTTATTCTAATTTTTGGAATATTTTTAGAATTTTGGAAAAAAAATAGAAGTTTTGAATTTTATATATACATATCTTTAGAATTTTGAAAAAAGTTTCAATTTTTGATTTTGTAAGAATTTTTGGAATTTTGAAAAAGTTTAAATATTTGATTTTATTATAATTTTGGAAAAAGTTACAATTTTTGATTTTGTTATAATTTTTGCGATATTTTTAGAATTTTTGAAAAAAGTTTTAATCTGTGATTTTGTAATAATTTTTGAAATATTTTTAGAATTTTGTTTGAAAAAAGTTTGAATTTTTTATTTTACAATATTTTTGGAATTTTGAAAGAAATATGATTTTGTGATTTTGAAATATTTTCTCGAAACGCTAAATGGAGAGGTTTTTGAGTAATTGCTGATTGTATAATCTTTTCACTAAATTATGTTAATATATGATCTGTTATAATTTTCCGGCAACGTATTGATGTTTCGTGTTAGTTTTGTAGAAAGAGATAAAAAATACATGTACTTTAACAAAAAGTTATGTTTGATATACATCGGCCATCGCTGCCCAAAACTAAAAACTATGTCCTCATAAAAGTTTTTTGCCGAAAACTGTATCAAAATCCTTAACCCAGACCGAAGTCTTGATATCTCAGAGCTTGAGATTTCAGCACCTCCATATTTATCATAATTAATATTGGAGGTGGGTCTACTTTCTATAGAAATTATGTTAAAGAGATACTTCTGTGTGTCCAAGGAAGAGTAAACTGTGAATGTTATGTTTAGGTGCTAATTTTTTTTTTTGGCGTCTATGCTCCATGTAGTAGCGTTGTCGAGCTAATCAGCTTCGAATATTCACCACAGTCACTCACCACAGCGGCATAATTACCATGGTAGCCGATTTTTCTAAGGTCAAGTATGCACGTAGCATATCCCATTGTGTCATGGTCTACCTCGTGGTCTCCCACTTCCTGTACATATATCATATATAGTATTATATACATTTTTATGATTAAAATCCTAATACCATGGCTTCAGATACATGTTTTCCATCAAAATTAAAAAAAAAAATTTCGATTTATTTTTGCAAACCAAACTGAAAACAGTAATTTATATAAAAATTAATGCTTTTTTTTCAATAAAATGTTTTGTGTAGTATGAATTACAATATGTGTCACAACAACACATAAAACTAAGGTTTCACAACATAGGTTCAAAAGTGTTGATGGACATAAGCCTTTCTTTTTTTTTTCAATATTTTTGTCAAAGAAGGGATAACTAAACAATAAATCCCATCACATGTAAAATATGACATAGGCCAATATTTTATGATAGGATAGAGAAAAAAAAGTAAACTAAGAGGTAAATAGCAAATTTTTTAATAAATTTTGCTGAAACAAAACAAAACGGGGTTGCCAATAACCCAGCTAGTGGCATATTCCTTGATCTTTTGACGCACTGTCTTTCTGAATGATTAAAGCCCACACATAAGAGTTATATGAAGGCTGGTTTCTTTGAGCAAACAAGAGCGTGTCACCATCAAGAAACATTCCACAGCTAAGATTGAGGGTGCTACCTTTGACTGCATATAGTTCATCCGCCTGCACCCTTAAGATATCACCTTGGCTAGTGATATCTCACTACTATTGCCAGTGGTATGTGATGTCTCACGTTAACTCGTATATCAATAGCAGGGACTGAAGTACGCGGGGTTGTCACACCCGTAGATCAAAGATAAAAAACATTTACAAAACAATAAAACCTGATCCTTCCATGCGGAATGATTACTAATAACCTTTACCACACCCACAATTGTTTCATATACATATGTATATAGTTAAACTGTATTCTAACCTCAACCTTTTTTTGTTCTTCGTTCAATAAACGGTATAATTTTTTTTAAATTAATAACTCAATTGTACGTTACAATGAATTAATTAAATAATAAAAATGAATAATGTATAATTGATGAAATCAGATAAGATAATTTTATTTGCAAACTATTATCAATTTTTTGTTTTTAATTAATTAATAACTTCACTGTTTTGCTTATGTTTCTGATCCAATAATAAAACCTCCGATGTTTTGATTGACAAGTAGTAATTAGAAGAAATAAAAATAAATGTTTAATTGTGGTTAATAGCAAACTGTGATTTTACATCAAAGTAACGTATATCTTTGGTTAGTTTATGTGGTAAATACAATGTGTTTTAGCAATAGTTTGATGTGAAGAGGAAATGTCAAGTACATAGACACGAAGTCGAAGTTGCGGGTTTTAGTACTCATTTTACGAACTGCGTTTAACCTACCCCGCTCATAATGGGTTAAGATAAAATGACTGCCCACCTGTTTTTCTTTCAAAACAATAGTACGTCCCTGAAAATACTTTAATTTAACAACATTGCAATTGAATCGTTTTTCTTTCATTCGTCAAAATGATAAGAAATTTTATCTTATCTTATTTCTTTTTGGTCGCTTTTTGTTTTATCATTATTTTTTTGTAATTTAAAGTTTTTATTAAACGATGTCAAGATTACGTCGCAAGTTTCATAAAAAATAATTTTGAAAAATTTACGAAACAAATAATTGTGTTTTTTTACGTAAAATTGAATTTAATAACGTAATTGTATATTAATCAGTATTTTAAAATGCCAAGTTTTGTGACAAAAATAAAAAATGTATTTCTACCACAAACTAGCTCATATTCATTCGATGAAAATAATAGTGCAAAGAAAAGTATTCAAAAAAAGGTGATATAAATAAAAACAAATAGTCAAGTGTAATAATAAAAAATAAAAGAAAACTATAAAAGTTATAAATTTTATTATCGTTATTTTGTATTCGTATAAATTCGGGCGATGATGAAAATAAATTGAATATTGTTATATTGAGCAACATGCTAAATGTAGTATTAAATAAGAAAAGAGCACATTTAGGAGTTTTCTATTTGTTTTAATTTGGTTTGCACTTTAATTTGAGCAAAGTTGTTGATAGTAAATAATTTAAACGGATTAATTAGATAGATGATGCCTTTGTTTATACGATGTGTTTGTTTGGTTATTAGATACATATCTATTTGTGTCATTGATAAAGAATTTGATTTTTGCATAATATATTATATATTTTATTATATATATATTTGGATCTGGTTAAAGAGCATTTGTAATTCTGATTTTATTCTTGACAACTTCATGCTTCGCTTCCCATATTATATTCTGCCTGTGCTCTTTCACAATGGGAGTTAAATCCGCAGTTTCGCATCGGTGGTTGCAAGGTTCACTACGTGCCACAGTTTTTACATTGTTTAACGGTCCCTTTTACTATCATTAGCTGTTTATTCTCTATGAGGTTATCCTCAACATGGTCTGACTTTGTGTTCTAAGGATTCAGGGAATGCTTTCTTATTTCTTCTAACTTAACTGCTTGAACCATAATTGCTTTTATATAGAATGACAATGGTGTTCTATTTGAAACTCTTAAGTTTTTTTTATATACTGTGCCCAACTACTACATCCTTCCACTAGATCCAATACCGATAGTCTTGCTGTATTGACAAAGGAGCGTGTATTTCCAACTTTAAACACGTTAAGGTTCGTTGTAAGCGTTTGAATTACTTTCGATGGTAAGAAGTCAACTCCTTAAAAATTGGGTATCGTTTCTTGCAAAATGCTCGACGATCGTCAAAATGGCAGTAGAGATTTGTATTGGTGTCTTAACCACGTGGTAGTCCAGGTAGTCCAGGTATGACGTGGCAGATCGAAACCAGGTTGGGTAGAAGTCGGGTTAGTAATAGAAAGGCCAGTTGTGTTGTAATGATGCCAGGAGGTGTCCCAGGCATCCAAGATATTAAAATTAGTTGCCCGCAGGTTGCTGGCAGTTTTATGTGGAGGCTTTCTTCACTAGTTGTCGATTGAAGTCAAGAAAGCCTCCACATAAAACTGCTAACTAATTTTAATATCTTGGATGCCTACAACTAATTTTAATATCTTGGATGCCTGGGACACCTCCTGGCATCATTACAACACAACTGGCCTTTCTATTACTAACCCGACTTCTACCCAACCTGGTTTCGATCTGCCACGTCATACCTGGACTACATTAAACCGAATAAGAACGAATCATGGACGTTGTGCTGATTCTTTCTACAAGTGGGGCATTTCAGAGTCCCCTGAGTGTGACTGCGGCGCTCCACAACAAACTATAAAACACATTGCTACTGTGTGTCCAATTCGACGTTACAATGGCAACATCTCAGACATCCATTTGGCAACTCCCGATGTAGTAGAATGGATAGACTCGCTCGATGTAAACATCTAATGTTCAAATGTACTGCCCAATGTTCAAATATTTTAATATTTTACTTTTTAATTTTTAACTAAAAGACGCGCAATCATATTGATTGTAAGCTCATTTAATTTGTATTTATGTTTTGTTTTATGTAGATTTCATATGAAAATCTATCTATTTTAAGTTTTATTTTTGTTTTTAATGTGTCACAACAAAAACCATACGCTAAATAAAATAAAACCACGTGGTCTCTAGTAGAGTTTGTATTCCCGGAATTTTTTGCCTAACAAACCCGGGATCCCGGGAAAAACCTTTGCAAAAAATTCCGGGAATACAAACTCTAGTCTCTAGGTAAAAAAAATTGGCCGCTCTCCGTTCTAGCTGAGTTGTTAAAGCTAGCCTTGTAACTCAAGGGTTCCTGGTTTTATTCCCGCTGGAGCCCTTTTTCCTATACGTTATTCAAAATGTGTGTTTTCAGACCTGGTCTTTAGTTAAATCATTCTACATTCAAAGCTTTTGAGTTAAGTGGTGTGATTCAATGCTAACCATGTTTATTAGATTAAAAAAAAGGCAAAAAAATATATTTTTTTCATACTACCTATGCTTCGTTGCTTTGCTCTTTCCTATATAAACATAAACTTTAGGTGTTGTTTAATGAAATTTTTGGTCACTACAGCTGTTTCTTTTATGAAGTTGTTGACTTTCGCTTGTTTCATGTGCATATACCCTGCCTTTTCTATTTAAGATAATGGGAGAGGGCTGACTTTGTCCATTCACGTTATTGTATCTTCTCCTACGTAGCATGCGTAATATGCCTAGACTACATCCTTGACTAAATGTTCGACGTAGCTACTTCCCCCGTCGACGCTGACGCTACTACCGGTGTAATGCCGTTGGTGGTATAGGCGTTGATATACTTCGACACTTACTTTCTTTCGTTTTTGAAGTAACCTTCCGTAGATCATGCACTTTGACTTAACCGAGACGGTATTTAATGATGTTGCTCACTACGTTGTTAACTTCCTTGGACGTTTCACCAATCCCTAGTCATAGAAATTGGTTTTTGTTCCGTTATATATCTTTAACTCTCGAAAACCAATCCACCACAATGCAAACCGGTTTTAAATGAGTCCGGCCTGTCACCATCAGGGCATCCAAAGCATTTTTACGACCCATACCCTTTTTACCCATATGCACTGAAAAAAAAGAATATAAAAAATTACATTAAATCTACGAACTTGTTAATGTGTTGGCGCTAATAAACGCCATTTATTAATCTTGTAAATAGGAGTTTATGAAGTATTGAACAAAGTTATCAATTGATAACTATATATTTATAATATTCACGAATTCATTTATAAATTTTGTTTGAAAATTTTATAATCCTGTTCATACTTTCAAAAATAATTTAATAAAATCCACAAACTTACAAAAAATATGCAATTATTCTTTTATAAATGCTGTTTTATAGTATACATTAATGGGTTATCAAACGATAAACATGTTATAAATATTTCGTATTACTTGTGTAAAAATTTATAGATTTCATAAATAATTTGGTTATAAAATTTAATAAACAGCGTTAATGCAATTTTCATTATTTTTTTTTGAGTGTTGCAGTCTAGAAGTAATCTGCAACAGTGATTTATTACAGACACATATTCACCGGGTCATTTTTAATGCTATGTAAATACACTATATGTGTTATTATGGTTTTCCATATTATTCACTGTTTGTGTGCTTTTGTCACTTTTGAATTAAAATGCAATATTTAAAAATATACTTTTTACTGTTTATTTTTAATTTTATTTTATTAATAATAATATAAACTTCCTTATAGTAACAATTTTGGAGGAAGTTTATACTATTATTAATAAAATAAAATTAAAAATAAACAGTAAAAAGCATATTTTTAAATATTGCATTTTAATATGACAATACAGCTTATCTTTCAATTGAATAACACAGATTATCTCCACATCGAGTTATATGGTAAATGGAAAAGCATTTGTTCATTTGCGTAATAGCAATGGTAAAAAACTTCTCTAGAAAACTGCACACAATTCTCTCACTCTCTTTCTCTCTCTTGCGTGTATACCCCTGGAGGAATTTTGCCGTCTGTTCAATCAGCTTCCTTCATCTCGTTCCATGACATCCTATATCACGAAGGTCACCACGCCCGCGTTGCCTAGGTCTTTCTCTTCGACGAACATTTGTGCATAGGGGTCTTTCTACAAGACCAAACCATCTAAACTGGTTGGATTTATTGAATCTGATTACATCACAGCCTCCAAGAAGCTGTCTGATTTCATGATTCATTTGGATTCTATACTGATTTTCAGCATCTTTGTATGGACCATAAATTGTATATTAAGTCAAAAGTGTGAGTTTGCACGATCACGAAAGATTTTTTGGTCGCAGAAGTTTTGAGTATGGGTAGAAAAGTATGCGGTATACATGCGGCAGTGATACGGTCTTTGATGTCATTTGACGATGTTATTATAGACCCCAGGTTTTTGAAGTTTTCCACGCGTTCTACTTCATAGTCGCCAGTATTCAGATTTTCAGGAGATATGTTCCTGGATGTTGTTAAAAGTTTAGTTTTGCCGGTGTTGATGCATAATCCAAGTCGTTAGGCATTTCTATTAATCTGAGAGAGACTCTCCTTAATATCGCTTGATCTACGTCCGAGAAGCGCAATATCATCTGCATAACCAAGAATTTAACTAGATTTGTTAAATATGCAGTTTTGTGTCTCAATTCAGCTTTTTCTTAACGCGTACTCCAGCACCAAATTAAATAGTACAGGTGCGAATGCAACACCATGTCGAACACCTGATATTATATTAAAAGAGTTAGAAACTGACCTTTCGATTACTATGCTACAATTTGATCCCGATGTTGTGAGTTTGTTGCCTTGGTATCTCCGAGAAACAATTTTCTCTGGGATAACAAGGCATATAGGCGCGGACCAAATGTTTGCTGTAGTTTTGGGGTCTTAAAATATAAATATTTGTTGTTTTCTATAACAGCACTTTTTATTCAAACAAAAAATTAGCAAAAACTTGTATTAATTTCCTCCATGTTTTTTCTTTTTTCTTTACAGAAAGATATTCCAACGCCAATTGGATTTAAAGATGGTGGTACAGTCGTAAAACCACCAGCTCGTCGAACTACAAAAACAACACTCACCACAACAAAACTACTAACAACAGATCCACCATTAGTAAATCTAACCCGTTATCCATCAAATCGTGACAATAAATCTGATCGGGAAAATCAACAACAAACTTTTCAAACATATCAAAAACCTAGAGTTCCTACTAAAAAAGAAATAAACTCATCTCCATCATCATCGTCAAGTGTCGATAGAGTTGAGCTCAGAGTGAAAAATAGACAATCACCAATAGTTGTAAAGAAAAAAGATAACAGTAATGTAATAGTGAAGCCAAAGAATCAAATTGAAGTTCAGACAATAAATAATAAAAATATAGTTATTAAACCAAAGAATGAATTTAAAGTCCCACCACTTCGTCCAAAGAATGATACGAATTTAAAAAATTTTAACACTAACAATAATAATTTATTAGTGAATCGAGAAAAAAATAAAATCGTAAGTGAAGTGAATATTCTAGCACCGAAACCACCACCAAGACGACAACAACCACAAAGTATTTTGGAATCGTTAATAAAACCCAGACGGTATGTCTTTAATTTTGTTTGTGTTGTCAATTTAAGATTCTGTCTATCTAATATTTTTTTTACAACTGGATTTGTTAGAAATAATTAATTTAATTATATCTTTTTCGCTATACAGTGATAATCTCTATTAATCTCATAAAAAAATAATTGTCTCATGAAAAACATTTTTTTGTTTATTTTATTTACCTAATTCTCATGAACTATCATAATATTATGTTTGAAATATCTATGCTAATTTTTTATGTCATCAGATTAGGATGACAATTTAGTTCTTATAGTTCATTAACTTGACGATTGAAATTGGTTTTATATATTTTAAAAATGAAAATAATAATCGTATTAAGTCGTTAACACTGATTTAGCCTAGTTTAAATTAAATTTGATTTTTTACATACAACGGACAAATAAACTACAAACAGCTGACATTTTGAAAAACAACTAAGCTGGTGTTATTCGTATGGGAAAGAAAGCAAGGAATTTACTAAATAATGAGGCATCAGAGAAAGTATAATTACTAACTACCTTAATTTCTGAGAATGTGTTTAGCGGAAAACTGTAAATCAGCTAAATTGAATCATAATCACTATTTACCAAATAAATGACAACATGGTTTATATTCACCTTGGTCAAAGCTTCACCAACTGGTAATAATCTACACTTCAGCTAGCTAACTGACAACATTTATGCGGATGAATTGATCAGTTTTCATTGATTTGTAATATTTTTGATTTTCGATTTAACTTTTGATCACATCACTGGTAATAGCAGTAAGATAGCACTAACCAAGATAGCACTAATATCTTAGGGGTGCTGGCGGTTTAACTCTATTCAGTACCAATATTACTTAATGAGTATTCTTTGATAATACCATGCAATATTGTGCTGTAATTCGTATAACAGAACACATTTTATTTAAAAATAACCGAATCCGCAAAAGTGCATAATATTACTGAATTCCCTAACTGCAATATTGACAACTTCTAAAAACTGCAATGCTAGTAACTTTCACCCAACAACAG
Organism: Diogma glabrata; assembly: GCA_963693315.1. Taxonomy (NCBI): domain Eukaryota; kingdom Metazoa; phylum Arthropoda; class Insecta; order Diptera; family Cylindrotomidae; genus Diogma; species Diogma glabrata. The sequence goes on along the minus strand of OY856187.1, from coordinate 217,553,634 downwards.
TTTTTTTTATTAATTAGTTAGACATGCTTAGCACACTAAATATGAAATATTCATTATTCAAACTCTTTGAATATCCGAATATACCATGTCAACTATAAAGGAAGGAGATGAGAAAAATGGAAGGGATGAGGATATAGGGATAACTATACTAATTGTTATAAATGACGATGGACATTTTCTTTAAATGCCTGAGGGGATAGTATATATATATATAATTCGCTACTGAAAGTGAGTAAAATAACAACCAGCACTTTCGCCATCGAAGAAAATAACTTCCTTACCAACCAACAAAACTTCGAATTTCCAAAACCAAAACTATCCGACTAGTATTATGTAAGGGCTCAGATCTGGTACGGATACGGCTTTTTCTACTACTGAGAGGGACTAAACCGGGCACTTTGTGCAGGTCCTGATCAGTAATGTAACAAAACTATCCAAACTCGATTAGGTAGCCCTAATAGAACCGGACCAGGACCGGATCATTTATAATACGAAATTCACACATACATCACAAAATGACCAATTTTTGTAAATTTTTTTATAAATTCAAAATTCAAATTACTCGGTCTGAAAGACCTAAGTATTACATTCATAAGCCAAAAGTGAAATTCTTACCCCCCACTTTTTTGGCATTTTTCGACGTTTTAGGACCTACTGATTCTAAAAAAGCAAAAAAAAAATGTATGTCTGTCTGCAGGCCGGCCAAAATCAAGAAAACCGCTGGAGAGATTTCAAAAATCTTTTTTTCTAAATTATAGTTGAGTTATACCTACTCAAGGGACATTTCCGAAAGCACGCTGTATTCGATAACTGTACCGGAAGTGTGTCAAAAAATCATTAAGGGCCGGTTGTACAATTGCAGTTCAGCCGAGGTTCAAGCTGAAATTATGCTAAACCTGATATTCTGTTCAGTTGAACAATTGCGGTTTAGTCGCGAGTATGAGCTTAAGCCAGGGTTCAAGTTGAGCGCCCAATTTTGTTGGTTCAAGTACGGTTCAAGAAACTAACCTAACTTGTAGCCTAACCTAAGCTCCTATCCGGTTCTACTAAGCTTTAGCTGACATGAAATTTTATTATTATTATAGAGAATTATGATATTATAAGTTTGTCAAAAAAATGTAGTCAAGTGTGTATAAAGAAAGATTTTTATTTTTTTACCATTTTTTGGAAAAAAATAAAATTACTTATTTGTATGACATGAAACATATTTGTATGACATGAAATTTTATTATTATTATAGAGAATTATGGTATTATAAGTTTGTCAGTAAAAGCTTGTCAGTAAAAATGTTGTCAAGTGTGTCAAAAGAAAGATTTTTATTTATTTTTTTACCCAAGTTTTTGGAAAAAAATAAAATTAATTATTTGTATGACATGAAATTTTATTATTATTATAGAGAATTATGACAAACTTATATGTCAAAAAAATAATGTCAAGCGTGTCAAAAAATGATTCCATTTATTTTTTTAGCCAATTTTTTGGGATAAAAAAATTTAGTTGTTTTTATGACGTAAATGTAATTGAACACGAAATTGGACATGGAAATTTTTGAATTTGTTAGTTTTTTAAATATTTTTGGAAAAAGTTTTAGTTTTTGATTTTGTTATAATTTTTGCAATATTTTTAGAATTTTGAAAAAAAAAATAGAATTTTTGAATTTTATATATATTTTTAGATTTTTGGAAAAAGTTTCAATTTTTGATTTTATAAGAATTTTTGGAATATTTTTAGAATTTTGAAAAATTTTAAATTGATTTTATTATAGTTTTTGGAATTTTGAAAAAAGTTTCAATTTTTGATTTTGTAATAATTTTTGCAATATTTTTAGAATTTTGGAAAAAGTTTGAATTTTTAAGAATTTTTGGAATTGGAATTTAGAAAAAGTTTAAATTTTTGATTTTATTCTAATTTTTGGAATATTTTTGGAATTTTGAAAGAAATATGAATTTGTGATTTTGTAATATTTTCTCGAAACGCTAAATGGAGAGGTTTTTGAGTAGTTTGCCGAGTGTATCATCTTTTCACTAAATTATGTTAATTTATGATCTGTTATAATTTTCCGGCAACGTATTGATGTTTCGTGTTAGTTTTGTAATAAATTTCTAAACATAGATAAAACAATACTGTACTTTAACAAAGAGCTGTGTTTGATATACATCGCTGCCCAAAACTAAAAACCATGTCCTCATAAAAGTTTTTTGCTGAAAACTATGTCAAAATCCTTAACCCAGACCGAAGTCTTGATATCTCAGAGCTGTGAGATTTCAGCCCCTCCATATTTATTTTCAAAATGAAACCAAACTAAAATTTGTTTGTTTTCATTTCAGCAAGACTTAAAATATCTCTACGATGGCACAACTTTTCAAATAAAATGTCGGAAACTAACTACATATGAACATTGAACATACACAAAACGTTGCCACCATCCAAAACGGTCAATTGCCAGCTTATCGTTGATTCTAAAAATGCCTAATTCTTAAACAATTGTATGTTACCGAAATCCATCTACATCATATAAAAATGCAGTTCCCCAATTGGGAACTCTAGACTCATGTTATCCATTTTTTAATAAACTATCGTTCAATATGAATATCAAATACTTCTTCAAACAAGATTAGTTATTCTTGAAGATTTTATTACTTGAATATTATTTAATATGCACTGACGATGTAGAAAGACAAGTTGAACGGCGTGGGTTACTATGGATTAATACAAATGATAGAGCGTCCAACTAGAATATATCAGATAATACTAATGATAACAAAAATTTGTTAGACATAATCTTGTCAAACAAGTCAGCCACAACGAGGACTATAATTGAATAACCACCTCTTGGATAATCGAAACTTGTGTAATATCGGTAATAGTAAAATTACAACGCCTACTCTTATCAAAGGCAAACCTAGTTGAAATGATACGAAATGATAAACACGTCGACATGAGGGACTGATCAACGTTTATGAACAAGTGCTCTGAAAAAATATTTGTATTCTTGAACAGGATTCTATAGCATATCACCACAACAAATTTCTGGATTTTCTACACATGGCATCCGTCGGTTTATTCCAAATGGAATCAAATGGTGAGGAATAAATACAAAGAGCATTTAAGATTTATATAATTCAAGTTAAACTTCAAAAATCCTTGGGGCTCATAAGAAAACATGTCATACATGTAAATACAAAATAAATTTAAACAAAAATCCATTTATCCAAAATAAAATTCAAGCGAAATCGTCATCCATCTTTCGGTTTTTTTGGCAATTAATCCAGTCCAGAGAAAATTTCTCTCGATTTATTCCATCAATATTTCTGAATGACATTTTCGTGACCAACGTTAAATAAAACACGGATATTTTGGGTTAATTTTCATAGGAAACTTAAACATATTTGATCCTCCACATTCTTCTACACTCATTTCCCCAGTGTAGATGAAAAACAATTCAAAAGCATAACACTCAATGCTTGTGCTCCTCAATGCACCACACTTTTATTAAACTTAAACCTAAATGATTTACTTATCTCTACAGTATATCCAATCCACAGTTAGCGAAGCTTATGCAGCCAACTACACGCTTCTAATGCACGTTTTAAAGTTCGATCTCGTTCACAAATTATCCATGATAGAGAGTTGTGATTAGTTCTATCAACGCTCACCTGGAGCGTGTGCAGAAAGGCTATCCGGTTATTAGAAAATACCGAACTAGCTGATTCAGAATTCACTGAACCACTCTAGAAAATTGACTGAATTGTCTGTCAATCTATTATAATATAAATACAACTTTCATGATTAATCTATTCGAGAAATCCTAAATATCCTTTAATCGTTTGAACCATGTAATCGGTAAACAAAAACAAACAATCTATATTATATCTATATTAATCTACATAAACAAAAATCTAATAAAAAAAAGGAGGTTACCAACAAAAAACTTGTCAAAATTATATTACCAGTGTTCGCCACAACACTCCCCTCCCTAGTGCTATCGAAGATGGGACGATATGAAATAGGGAATAAAGCAAATTTAGAACGCCGTAGCATTAAGAAAACGAGTTAGAGTTCTAGTAGTTGGACCTGCTTGAGTAGTTGCACCGGAAAGGTTAAAGGTGGTTTGTGGTGCAAAATTAAATTTTACCTATTTAGTTTTTATAGTGGCGTCTGTGTCGTGTTTTGTAACTTCTGTGGAATTTGAAGGTATATTAAGACTTGAAGATGTCCGTAGATTGGACGTTGTCTGTAGGAGACAGTGCTTCGTCTGCGCGACTAAGAGTTGTACTGGAAGACGATGGAGGTTGAGTTGAGATATCTTCAGATTCTACAGTGCGTTAGAAGATATGTGAGCAAGATTCAAGGGTTTTGAAAAAGAAAACGTTTTCGGAAGAGTGCCTTGATGCGTTAGTGGAACGAATGTGATCAAAATGTTGTTTTAGCTGGGAAACAAGATCAGATTGTGGAATAAAGTTAGTATTTTTGCTGAAACATTCTCCAGGAAAACGGATTTCCGTACTATAAACTAGTTGTGCAGATAAAGATTGGAAATCTTCGCGAAAAGTGGTTCGTCAACCAAGTAGGATTGAAGGTAATATCCGTGTCCAATTCGTCCGGTCGTAAGTCATGATAGCAAATTTGAGTGTTCGATGCCAACGTTCAATGAGACCTTTACATTTAGGATTGTCACTAGTAGTGCGTTTGCGTTCAAAACCTATAAGTTTAGACTGATAAGATTGGATTCGAATTGGGAACCCTGATCAGTGACGATTACTGAATGTACTACGAAACAAGCGATCCAATTAGAGTGGAGTGCTGAGGCTACCGTTTCAGCAGTGATATCCGAGACAGGGAGTGTCGAGTATAGAGGTCAATAATTGTGACACAATATCGTTTGTCCTCAGAAGTAGGAAGTGAACCAATTATGTTCATATGTATCTAGGAAAATCGTTTTGAAGCTGGGGCATTGTTACTTAAACGATATTGTGTGTGACTAGAACTTTGGCCTTTCGGCAAACCAGGCAGTCTTGTGCCATTTGTTTAAGGACGTTAAATTAATGGATGGTCAAATGATCTTATCCGTAAGGAGTTTGACAGAACTGTTAACCCCTGGGTAGGAAAAATTATGTAGGCTATCAGAAATGGATTGACAAAATTGCTTTGGTACATAAGGGCTAACGTTGCCAGAATATGTATTGCATAAAATTGTTTTAGAAGAAGATTGCCCAAAAGTTAACAGAAAAGATCGGAATTGAAGTGTGAAGCTGGTGTCCATTAACTCCTTTAGTTCGCAAAATTCGCGAAAATTCGAAAATACCCGCAGTTAAGCATGGGGAAGAGTCTTTAATAGTACGGAGATTCGTTCGCGGTAACAAGACTGGAGATCTGCATAGAGTTGAAGGTATACCCAACAAGGGGCGATACCATAAGATTTTAGAACGAAATCAATTGCATCGCGTTCTCGAATTATCGGTAGCGGTTTTTTTTTCAACAAGATAACAATCCTAAACACACTTCGAAATTGTGTTAAGATCAAATGTCGAAGACGAAAACTAAATATTATGGAGCGGCCTCCACAGACCCTTGATCTGAATTCAATAGAAAATTTTGGGGAGGAGCTTGATCGTTGTGAGCGAAAAAGTTGGCCAACATCAAAGAAAGATATGTGGTTGAAGCTACAAGAAGCCTAGAATAAAATCGAACCATCAACGTTAGCAAAATTATTAAATCGAAAGTCAAGACTTTGTCGCGCGGTGGTCGTATCTGTGTTTGAATTATAATCAAGTTTTTCTTCTTCTTCGTAATTAAATACTAATAAATAACATTGGACCTAGATGTATGGTTGTAGTATGATATGATGTTGATGCTGTCGGCTATTGACAAATTAAAGGTTGCTTTAACAACCGCAATACTATGATATGTTTGTCAGTTGATTAGTTTGGCCGGTTGAATCAACCATCGTGCATTACTAAAACTATTAAACCTTGAAAAAAAATTTCTTTACATGTGCATAACGAATTGTTATGTTTTTCCTTTGAAATCATATGTTTTATTATAGAAGTTGATAAAATAAAAATCAGTATAGATTTCTTAAATAAACCCGGTAATAGATTAAAATTATGACGTAAAGATTGCTTAAAAGGTACTTACCACTTCTCAAAGGTTATAATTCAAGTGCAATATGTTTTGTATGTGAAATTCACTAGGAGTATTATCGCAAAAATTTGTCTTATTTTTTGTGCGTTTATCATAATCACAAAGGGTGCGTTCCACTAAGCGTTCACAACGCTCAAAATGACTTTTCATCAGTTCCACATGACGACGTGGTCGCGGTGAAAACGTCACTAATGACTTCATAATTTTCGCTCACATCAAGCTCACAACGACTCATCTCAAAAGGTGGGTTGAAGTGAGTGTTGCTAAGTTTAGCGCCATTTTTAAAATTTTAAGATGGCGATAACAAAAGTAAATTTATATAAATCTTTTTTTACTCGAAATAATTTTCATACAAACTTGGATCTCATGATTAATAGCGTTTTCGTTTCTCCATTTTTAAGTTTTGACCTCAGAGCGGGCAAAACTCTTTCAGTTTTGCATTTTTTTTTTGTAGTTTTGCATTTATTTTTTCAGTTTTGCCCTTAAAATACTTGAGAATCGAACAGAAAAAAGCATGGTTGTTAATATACACGTATAAAACGTTTGATACGTTACACGTATAAAACGTAACGTATGAAACCTATATAACGTATAAAACGTATAATGTGTTTTTGATTTTGAAATTCATTGATAAAAAATTAAACATACTTCTTACTTGAGATTTTAATTATATTTTTAATTTTTATACTTAGTAAAAATATAATTAGGTCTTTATAAATTAGTTTCATCAATGATAAGAACCGCAGGGACGATATATTCGATGTATCGGAAAAGTGGAAAAAATGGGATATTTGTTTTGCTTAAAAACGTTTAAATGATAATGAGCAGTAAGGTTAGGTGCGTTCGATTTGACTGAGACAACTGAAAAAACAACAACAATTGCATTCAATTTTTCAATTGCTTCAGTCAAAACGAATACCGCTTTTGTATGTAGAGAAATCTTGATGGTTGGCGTTTGTATGTAAGACCAGAAGCTTGATTATTGTAAGTGTGTCAAAAGAATGATTTTCATTCCAAATTTTTTTGACAAACATTTACTTAATAGGAAACATCGTCAAACGTCAAACGGAAAAGTATAGTGAGAAGTTTATTGACTGAATTCAATTTTGGTCATTGATGAATAATAGGTACGGTTGGAAATGACAAATTTGGCAGAATTGGGAAGATGTTTTTTTTAAACAAATAATTATATTTTGAAAAGAAGCATTTACGTTAAATGTGGAAGTTTTTTGAACTAATAGGAATAGTAAGACAAGAAATTATCATGCCGACGTTATATTTTCTAAAGCAACTAACACGTAGCAAAATAACTCTAGTACGATGAATAATACGCCCGCGGTAATATTATATAAAAGTATTTTTATTTATTAAGGATTTTGCTTTTATACGGTATAAAACGAATATGATTGTGTGTTTTATACTATACGTTTTGCGTGTTTTATACGTTACCGTATTATATGTTGCAACCCTGGAAAAAAGTCACATTTCTTAGATCTGTCAAATTTGTGTAACAAAATAAAGGAATTCAATTTTTTAATGTATATTATTATTTTTAATATTTTTTCTTATTTTGTAGACTATATCGTCGCCTTAATAATGAAACAACGTATGCTATTTATACGTTGTTTTTATATTATAGGTGCGCTGCATTCCCCATAAGGGTATCTTTGAATTGGCGTTTTTACTTTTTCGAATTATTTTATGACTGGGGGTAAGAATTAATAAATTATAAATTAACGTCCATGCAAATGCATGCGCACATCAAACTTTAAACTCAAATATCTCGAAACTATACTTTTGCGTATACGTCATTTCATTATTAAAGCGACGATATATTAATATATTATACAAGGCAACATTTTTGCACCGTCTCCTGAGACAAAATCAAAAAATGCAAAAGTATTGCCCACAAAAAGTTTGAAACTTGCATCCAAATCGAGAAAAGAAAACGCAAATTTTTTCAGGTCAACATTTTTTCGAGAATCGAACAGAAAAAATGTGACCTGAAAAAAAGTGCCAAAAAAGTCACATTTTTTTGTAGAATCGAAAACGCTATAAATGTTTTTTTATGGCGTGCACCATAATTATTAAAGTTTATTTTAGGACTGTTAAGACAAATTGTAGCTTCTACTTTATTTGTTCAAACTCGACATTTGTATTTTTTATGTCAACGCCTAAAACGATCACATAATCCATTCCACTTAAGATTACAATTCTAACGCTCAGAAGCAAGTTGAACGGAAAAACTGCGGTCGAGATTGTTTGGAGTGCTTACTGGAACGCACCCAAAGACATCCACTGAAAAAATAATAATTTTTCGGCAACACTTTTTTACGACATGACTAAGGGCTGTGACATACAACATGTAAAAGTTTGACATCTATGTTACTTATTTCCCCACTTAAATTCTTCAAGTTTTATTAATCTAAGGTGACCATTTTTTATACTAAAAAACGGACGGAAAAGTTAAAGAAAATATGTAGAATAAAGAAAAACGTAAATATTAGATAATATAAAAAATATCCGTCGTTTTTTTTTTTTTCAATTTTCGAATGAAATTTTTCTTTTTGATAATTAAATGTAATCATATACATGTATTCCATTATTATCTACAACCTTTGGGATCTTATGAGTATAGTTTCATGATTCCATCAGAGTAGTATTTCTGTGGTTTATCGCAAAAAACTTTAAGCAAGTGATGTTGGGTGGCTCTTCTGACGGCGAGCTTTTTTACACCCAGGCAGATTTATAAAGACAGGGGTAAATGTTAGTTACATGGAGCAAGATCTGGGTTATACATTGACTGCATCAAAACTTCTCAACCCAGTTCAATCATTTTATGGCGGGTCATCAAAGATATGTATAGTTTGGCATTGTTATGATGAAAAACAACACGCTCTCTTGATTGAGCAATTTTAATAATTAGTAAAAAATATAAATTGAATTGACAGATGACTGCGTACTATTAAAAAAAATCTCTGAAAATAGAAATTAACAGAGTGGTTTTAAAATATCGAAAAGGAGGACAGCCAGGAGTACACATTTAGAGGAAGGACAGAACCTAGAAAAGAAGGACTGTCCCTGCTAAAAGGAGGACGGTTGGTCACCTTAATCAATCGATCACCTAAGTTTAACTGTTTTTTTCTATATAATTACCTCATTTTAAATCTTGTCTTATCAACAATGTAAATTTATACGATAATATCGTGTTTATTGGATATAAAACTATGTATATACGTTTTTTTAAGACACGACATATTAACTGCTCATGTAATTAATAACAAACAATAATGTTTGTCTACAATAAAATAATTCACAGATTTTTTTTCAAATTTTCTCTCTTCATTCATTAACTATAAAAATCATTAGTTAATTACTTTATTGAGGTAGGACTTCAATGTAACGGACGTAACAACCATACAACAATAATAAAAAAATTACAATTCACAATTACTTCGTTAAATCATTCATTATTGTTTGTTTAATTTTTTTCGGTAACAAATAAAATAAATATCATTCAAACTACACCACTTTTATAGCTCTCTTTTACACCTATCTACATAATTATCTCATTTCTTTTTCTCCCCTCACACATGTGTTGTTCTTTTGATATTATTTTAATTTCTCTTATTTTTCGTTACTATATTTTTATAAATTGGATTAGTGTTAGTGATCGAAACTGAATGATCGTATCGAAATCAAGTGGCATTATTCCATCAACAACATAAAATAAATTCGTTAGGTTTAGTTAAGTTTGAATTCTCTTCGTTAGAGGTTTTAATATTTCAAATTTCCGTTAAAAGTATTATGTATTTTTTTTAAATACATATATGTATATGGTGTTTTGCCGTCGCGTCTGTTTTATATTTTCTTAAGTTAATAATTTAATTTTTGTGAAAAAGTGATATATTGTGATCCATAAAAAAATAAATCTTAGAAAAAAAATTGTTAAATGGAATTTTTTTTATAATTTATAATTTATAAAAGTGATAATTTTTTTTCTTTTCTTGGTTTGATTTTTATATGTTTTCTTGTTATTTCTTTCTTAAATATCAAATGATCATGTTATATACAACTATATAGTATATATTGTTATATACAAAATAAAAAATCATGTTTTGTGGTACATAAATTGAGTTTTAAGATTAAGATGCTTGTTTAAAGTATCAAAAAAATTGTTAATCTTAATATATGGTTTACCTTGAGTTATGTTATTATTGCAAATAACAAAAAATGATTGTTTTTTATTAATATATATTTATATAAATATGGCGACATTATCAATTTACTTTTTTCGTTTTGTTATAAATCTTTCTCTATGTCAATAATAAAAATAAGTTAATTTTAATTGACGGTTTTATTCGATAAATATAACAACAAAACGTGAAAAATATGATGACGTTACAAAACCACGATTGTACTTCAGTTTTTTATCGTACATACACATTTTATATTCATACATATTTTGTATACTCATTTTACTCAGTTACCAATTATTCCTTGCTAGTCGGAAATTGGTTAATATATATACAGAAAGAAAAAAAGAAAGTTTATTTAAAAAATAATATAAAATTTTTGTTATCGGTTAAAAGAATTTTTGAAATAGTTTTCTTATGTTGTTTTTTTATAAATATATTCAAATTTTAGGAAAAGTTTATGATTAATATGTTTTTCTTATTCAAAAATTATAAATTTTACTAATGAGTTATTTTGGTGTTGAATTTAAGTTAAAATATTTTTTAAATTCAACTATTTAACGTTTTTGTTTAAATTATTTTCAATAGAGTATTAAAGATTACAGATTGTTTGTCAATTTTTTTGGAGTGTTTCACGGTTTGTTCCATAAATTGTTACTAGCTTCGCAATATACATTTTATTAAGAATTAAACTATATTTTGCGTCAAATGATTGTTTTTATGAACACACATGACCTTATATTCCGGTTTGAAACGCAGATGTTTCGACGTGTGGTCACTGCTCTTAAACATTCTGATTGTCTAAATAAAGCACTCTCTCCGAAGTATGCCAAATGTAAGGCAAAGGGCAAACCATACATTCACATTATAGGAGGTAGCACCTGCAGTAGCTACATAAATGAAATTGAGCGCATGATACATAGAAATCAAAATGAGGAGACACACAAATACATCGAAAAATGCTAGTCTGAAACTGAAGTTGGCGCAGGAAAATTTACAACACCCAATGCTGGCAGTGCATATAATGTAGGAATGCATCTCGGACCATGCCGTGGACGTCTTGTTATCGAGATAGCAAGTGGCTTAGGAATAAACACGCATTCTGCCTCCAGAAGAAACAATGACGAACACTGCTTACTTGCTTTCATAAGTATCCACAATTCAAACATCAACACAATGACCCTTCCGCACTTCACAGATTCACACTGTGTCTGCGTAAAGGTCAGATATCCACTACATTTTACGTAGTGAATGTCTACTGCCAGTTTCGTGAACCTTTCGAAGATCATTTAAATAAGCTTGATATTATATTAAACAAATTAAAAGATCAAGTTATCATTTTATGTGATTTCAAAGTTCATTTATTCATGTGTTTGATCCTCTCACCGATAGCAGAAGTCACAAGTTTCAATGCTTCATCTCACGATGGGATCTTTTTATGTCTAACACACCTGAGAACCAAAGCACGAGTGCACACAATGGTGAATCCTGCGTGAACGTAACCATTGTGTACGCTTTACCATATTCCAAAAATATGGTAAAGCGTATTAAAAACTGAAGAGTCCATGAGAGCTGGACCGCCAGTGACCACCGTGTTATCTCTTTCGAGATTTTGGGTGAACAGAACTGTTATGCTAGCATCTCTCGTGATAATTTCAATTTCAATGCTACCAACTTATTATTAAGCGCGTGAAAACACAAACCGAAGAGATTGCCTGTTCTACAGACTCCGAATCAGTTATGCCCTGGCGGATGTCATACAAAAAGCATGTGAAGACGCCACAAAACTTAAAACTTAATGCATACAAACAAATCGGGCAAACTGGTGGACCACTGATCTACGTCATCTCCAAAGGGAGGTAAACCGGTTAATAAGGAAATACCAAAATGTAAGGGGTTCAGATCTGAGGCTGCATATTCTAACCTTCATAATAATTAAACACAGAAGGTTAAAACAACTAAAACAGAAAGAAAAAACTTGTAATGGAAGAAGGCAACAAGAACGCATGAGGTTTTATATACAAATATCAGACAGGGAAGCTTGCTCAACGTAGAGTGCATGGTACCGTCTCTTCGAATGGGAACATCATGCACTCATGATGTACCTCAAGCAAAGTGTTACTTGACACCTTGCTACCAGATGATACGGAGGACTCTCCCGAGCACGCGGGAATCAGAAGGGTAGCTTTACTACCTTATGACTATCGCGATGACTCAAACTTCACAGTTAATGAAATAGAGAAGGCTGTGATGAGTTTAAAACGTGGCAAGGCGCCTGGTTGTGATGAAATCGAAGTAAAAGTTGTACAGCAGGCCTGAAAGGTTTTAGCTCCTACTTGTTTAAAATTTTAATGGCTACCTCAGACTTAGTGTATTTCCAAAAGAGTAGAAAGTTGGTCGAGTTATTATAATTTCAAAAGCCGACAGTAGAGATCTTTCAGATCCTAAAACATAGCGTCCAATTATGTTATTTTCCGTACTGGGCAAAGTTTTTAATAGTTTTAATATCAAAAGTTATAAATATCAGGCTACAAAAGTGCATCGATTTGAATGGTAGACTGTCCGATAAGCAGTATGGATTCCGTCAGGATCGCTTTACTGGGATGGGGGTCTGTAGACTTGCCCAAGTCTTTCAAACCTCTAAAAGGTACTCTATGGGCATCTTCATTGATGTATCGGGCGTTTTCGTAAATCAATAATAAAGGATAATCACGGTTTCAGTGGAGAAGATCCAGGTCCAACTTTCTGGAATATGTTCTGCGACACTAGCATGATGAACGGTGTTATGGAGGTTGCGTACGCTAATGATAAAGTAATTGTAATAACCGGAAACTCAAGAAAACAATTACAAGAACGAGGTCAACGACTAAACGATATGACTTCATAGTGCAAATTGAAAAAATTCAACCTTTCGACGCACAAAACTGTTATGCTTCAGCTGAAGGGCAAGACCACCTACCATTAAATTTAACGGAGTATCAAAATGGTAAGCACGACCAGATACCTTGGTTTCGACTTGGACGAGAAGCTTGGGATGTCAAGTCCTATTACCCGAATATGCGAAACTCAAAGTCTCTTCAGATTCACAAGGTTAACACATGAACAATGGGGTCTTGACAGACATACGCTACAACGTACGGGCGGACTAACGTTAAGCATGTTAAACAGGTATTGACTCAAAGGAATATTTTGCTCCACATTATTAGAGGTTAATAGATTATAGAACTATATCTGCATCTTCGTTTCAGGCCATTGCGGGTTCAATCCCTGTGGACCTTCTTAAGGAAAAGGTCAACGAATACAACGAATTTCTCAATACAAGTTATGCAAGTGAAAGAAAAGTAGCAAAACAGCTGGACAGCAGGAGGCATACGTATCATTTCTTTAACGACGGAACCTACTTTCTCCGAAACCAAAAGCTGGCTCTCACCAGTCCTATTGTTCAGTTTATCATTACACACGGCAAATTTAGAGAGTACATACTTTAAACGTGTTAGATTAAAAAACGATGAAAAATACATTACATGTGATGTGGATAAAAGTGCATTGAACGTTCTTCTGGACTTCTCTGATTACGAAAATTTACGATACGATCGCAGATCGCACCTCAATGGAATTGACACCCTGACAGTTGATACACTCAGCATTTTTCTGTCCAAACCCTGTATTGACGTATTTCAAAATTTTTCTATGATGCTCTTTAGCTTTTGAAAGACGGACAATCAGGCACAAAAGATAGTAGCGCATGCTTATAAATAAGTATGTACACCATTAACTTCCTCGAGGTTGGGGATGGAAACGAGCAACTTTAAATCTTTGACTTGATACCTGGCGAAACAGTGTTACAATGTGTTCTGCCACTGTATAATGTGGCTTGGACTTTTATGACAAAAAAATATTATTAAATTTAAACAATAAAAAAAAATAACCAAAAGGTATACGGATCAATCTATTATCCCCACTCGAATCCTGAATTTTGAATCTCTTAATCTTGTTTTAAATTTAGCTCAACATTACACACTCATACATCACAACAAAAAAAAATGAAAAATTGCCATTCAGCAATTCCAATATCACTAATAATTAAAATAGAATACCTTAGACTAATCTTCTCGTTTTTGTTTTTAATTCATTGGTTGATCCAAATATTTTGCCAGTTTAATCTGACTCCCTCAAAATTTTGGTCCAGTTCTGTTAATATGGTTGAATTAATTGGGTTACGGTTCTGCGGTTTTCTGATTTTCACAACTCCATTGAATAAACTGCATATAAATTTGATTCAATAGTGGAACTATCCCAAAGCAACAAAATATCTGCAGTACTTCCTCTTTCACTATGTCAGAATTAGTGATTTACTCCCAGCACGGTGTATATTTACGCCAAAGCTCATATACCAGTTAGACTGTGGTAACATGACATTTCAATTCAAGGCTGCCATTTTCCCATAAAAAGAAAAACTATGGTTTACTTTATTACACTGGAATATAGTTTCCCTCAAAAAAAATAAAAGAAATCAAATTAATTTTGAATCACATACAACTTTTTCTTTTATTCTATTTCTGTTCTTGGTTTTGGAAAATCAAGTTTTCTACAATAATTATAATAACTATTAACTTTTCTCTTTGCAAGGAAAAGAGAATAACATTTTAACTTTATCCAAATTAATTAAATTTTACTTCTCATTTTGGTTTTCCTTAGATAAATTTTTTTATTTTTACAACACTTTTAGTTTTAATAGCAAAAACTGGAATTCTTTTTCGTTTGTGAAACAAAGATTGAATGAATCTCAAAAATGTGATTTTTGATTTTTTTACATCTCATGATGTCAAAACAAATCGGGTAATATTCAAAATTCAGTAAAGATTAATAACGACAACGACATCTGTTCGCTAGAATTGGAAATAAAATTGAGTACGTTCGTTTGCTTTTTATAGTATATTCAAAATTTAACTAGCAGTTAAGTTTTAGAAAATTTTAAAATTATTATTAATGTAAAAATGAACGGAAACTAATGAAATACATTTTTATTGAATTGAAAACAAAGAGGAATTTGGTTTTATTATTGTTTTGCGATTATTGCGATCGTTACAAATGTAATTCAGTAGCAGATTCTCTAGCAAAGGAAATGCCCAGTAAAAAATTTATTTTCTTAGGATTATGCTTTAGACTGACGAAGAACTCACTTACTGCGTTATCCAAACTTGGTATTAGGAACAAAACAGATTACTCTAAAATGTTTTTAGGCAAAACTGCCCCGTCTCTCTAAAAACAAATGATCTAGAAAGAAAGTCTTTAAAGATCTTAACATGGTGTATGGCAGGAAACGGTCCGACAAACCATCATGTTAACAAATTAGACCTTGTTGCTTCTGGCAAATGCAGAAACAATAAAACACATGATCTTCAACGGCTCTGACCTTCCATGGCGTATATGCATCAAACTTTGTTAAGGGAAAGTAACACTTCTTCTATCTATATCACAAGTCATTACTTTAATCGAGTCCACTACTCCAAGGAGCTCAGGTTTAAACACATTGCACATCCTGCAGTGAAATCGACGTCGTCTGTCCTTTAACGACACCAGAATTGAACACAAAAAATTTTTAGGTCACAGAACAAATCAGCTTCGACAACCCCATATAAAATTGAAAAATCCCAACATATTACATACATTTGTTATAATATTTATACATTTTATTATAGTTATAATATTTACAGTATAAGAAAAGTATACTAGCTTAATGGAATTAATTACTCAGTGAAAATGTAATTCAGGAAATAAAATTCTATATTCACTATAAAAAAACTTATTCAATCATTTTTGGTTACTTCTGTTCATTAGTGTTTACAAACATGTAATGAAACGAATTTAAAATACATATTCTAATTTCAATATTTTAACGTAAATATCTTAATTTTTGACATACAAATTAAATTGGCATAATCACTAGTTAATATTGAATGATCAAAGTTAACATTAAAAGATTTATTTAGGTTCACTAGGACCATATATGAACAACCCATCAGCTCGCACACTATAGCGTGGCCTTTGCACATGTGCCGATATACCTCATATAACTCTTTATACTAATAGTCCCTGGGCCCACGCCGATTTCATTTGATGATTATCACATATTTTATATTTCGTGAGGCGCCTGTCCTTAATGAGTCCGAAAACTTTTGTTCTGCCATTTTCCTCGATTCGGCCGCTTTTTCATTAGGCAAGCTCCGAAAAATGCCGATTGCCTATGATCTTGTAAATTTTTTTGTAAACTATGGTGGTTGGAAATTTGTTTCAGAACACGAGGGTAACCTTGTCCGACAAAAATTTGTCTGCTATTGTAGAGTCCGACAACCCAACCAAAATGTCAAACAAAGTGGTTGTCAAACAACCAAAATTTTCGAACTCGACAACGACAGTAGCAGACACATTTTTGTCGGACAAGCTTACTCTCGTGTTCTAAAACAAATTTCCACCACCCGTTAAATAAAAAAATTTACAAGATCCTGGGCAATCGGAATTTCTTCGGAGCTTGCCGAATGAAAAAGCGGCTGAATCGAGGAAAATGGTAGAACAAAAGTTTTCGGACTCATCAAGGACAGGCGTCCACGAAGTACAAAATATGTGGTAATCATCAAATGAAATCGGCGTGGGCCCAGGAACTATTAGTATAAAGAGTTATATAAGGTATCTCGGCAGATGTGTAAGGGACAAGCTATAGTGTGCGAGATGATGGGTTTTTTATGTAAGAAAAATTAATAACACTTTCACGCCCTTTCATCTTCTCTCTACTTTTAAAACAATAAAAAATAAAGTTGGGCTTCGCAAAATTCGTTGTCTCGAATATCAAAATAAGGGAAAGATAATGTGGTAAAATTTACTTTCGCAATTTTCCATACCAAAATAAAAAAAATTTTCTGAAAAGCTAACAAAAAACTTGAACTTCAAGGAACCTGATTTGCAAATCTCGTTATTACCTTTAGAAAATAATTTACCAAATAGTTAAATTTGGAGTAAAATATAGTCGTTTGATTTTTAAACAACAGTTGGACTAAATTGTGTAAGTGATGTGATGCGCCACAAATTTATGTATCCCTTAATATGTAAAAATTCTGCATAATAATTAAATTGTTCGTGTATAAGTTTGTTAGTGTTGTCCTGTAATATGTTGTTCCGCGAGATTCATTGTCAACAGTAAAAAACAAGTGTTAATAACTAGTTATATTTTTCGGGTTTCGTTGTTTATATGGAACACTTATTTGTGAGAGTAAAACGTGTCTTTCCTATCATCTCGTAAAACTATAAATCCTATGAACCTTTTGGTGACAAAAACGTATGGGGACTTGATGAAACTTTCACTTTCATTTATGTAAATTGTAGCTGCAAAATCAAACACCGCTGTAGAGTTGGGCCCAGTTGTTTTTTCTTGAATTTCTGAATTAATGGGTGCTCTTCAGGTAGTGTTCTATATGTTGAAACCGATATTAGCGCGATTAAAGATACAGTTTGCTTCCATTTTTTCCAAAATGATGGCGCTCACTTTTACCCTTAATTATTTATTTGATTCCCGATTTATTTTGATAGGAACAAGCACAATTGTTCCGTGCCGGAACACACAGCACAATTTTTTCAATATTCGCAAAGTAGCACAACACTAGCATAATTCAGCACAACATATGTTTTTATGGTGTCAAAATTGACGGCGCCAAGTTAACGAATATTGATTATTTACACATTTTGAATTCATTCCCCGTCCCTGAGTATGCGAATTCCCAAATTCCATCCAATTTTGAAATCAAATCGGTCAAATACCATCGACAAACTTCAATCTATGTAATTGTTATTATATCTTTGTATTATATTTAAGATTTCATTATAAATCATTTCAATCTTCCTCTTATGTAACAACATATACATACATATTCAATTAAATTAACATTAAAACATTTTGTTTTGACAAAATTACGGAGGCGGTTTATAATTCAATGAACTATTTACAAAATTTAACTATTTCCTATTTACCAATTCAAAATTATTATAAATTTGGTTAAATAACGCAACAACATTGAATAATTCATTAACGATTGTACAACGAAATGTTGCCAATGTCATTTTAATTTTTAAACAATTCATGATTTTGTATTTACCTTCAATGTCTTAGCATTTTTTTGATATCCATTATACGTGTGGAGGAGAAAGTTCGTTAATTTTGGTATTAGATGAAAAGAAGACGTGGTATAATAACTTACTGTGACCTTAAAAATCTATTATTGTCCGACGAGATAGCCATTGTCTTGTTTCTTCCTGAAAGATTCTGGTGTAGTTGGTAATTTTGTCAGAGCATTTTGTTCTGGACCCAGTTACTGCTGTTCCTGTACTTATCTCAATCTTTGAACCATCCGCGTTCTATCTGGTGTCGTTATTATTTATTCATTCACCTGTGGTTCACCTGTGTATCTCTCGAGTGTTCTAGAATCGTTGATCTGGCCTTTATGCATTCGATCGTTGTTGGTTTTTATGAAACCATTTTTATTTTATTTACCATTATTTTTCGTTGCTATTACGTGTACTTGCAAGTGGAGTGAAAGTAGTCGAAACAGAAGAGCCTATCATTTTTGTGTGGTCAGGAGCTTCAATATCATGGTATGCTTCCAAATTTACCCTGTTAGGTTTTAGCGCATACCTAAAGTTGTGGTATTGCCACTCTAAATATTTTTATGTCTTGTGTAATGCCCACATTTTTGCTTCATATTGTATTCACTCATTTTGGTATTAAATTAATCAAACCCAAACTTTACCACCCAATCTTGTACAAAATCTAAAAAATTTGAAGATACTTGCGGGTGAACTGAAACAACAAAATAATTTTTAACTAAATTAAGAATAAAAATACGATTTTCCCAGAATCAAATTAACAACCATATGCTAATTTTAAAAATTAAACAAAATATTTTAATTTACTTGTAATTAATTAGTAATATGTTAAATCACTTAGTTATGATGACGCAACCAAAATAATTATTCGGAATTGTTCCCGTAAAAGAAAAACAATTTAACTTAATTCCAATTTTAAAAGTGTCAAGGATTCAGATTTTTCTTTTGTCTGATCTGTATAATGTTTTATAATAACCACCGAAAATACTTCTTGTAAAAATTTCTTTTGAAATATCCCACATACATATATGATCTAGAAATTCGTTGAAAACAAAAAAGTAGATATTTGTCGGTGAAAGATAATATCGTTTTCTTATTATTATCTTAATATTTAAAAGAAATAAGTAGTTGGATATTTTTTAAGTGAATTTTTTTGTTTTCGTTTTGGATTGCTTTTTTTATTTGTTATGTGCACTGGTGAAGGCCATTTAGAATGTTTGTATTGGATTTAATGTTTACAATGTAGAAAAAACCAAACGAATTATACTTGTTGGTTTCTAAAAGACAAATGAAATGTGATTTTATTTCAATAACAATGAGAAGGCTATACTTTAGAGATTTTTTTATACATATCTCCACAATTAGAAAATGTACAGTTGGTCAGTGAATTATGTGTAATATTTAAAATTCATTTTGTAGTTGCGTTGCTTCGTAAGCGTGTTTTAATTTAAATTTTGACACGGTTGCATATGTTTCTGGTACGGCAGACGCTTTTATTTTTTCCTCTAAAATTCGTCTCCATTTGTCATTCAAAACTAAAACAAAATTCCAGATTACAATCACAAATATATTCCTTTTTCCATAAAATATTTTTTGTGTATTAGGAATTACAAAATGTGTCACAACAACACATAAATATATTTTTCTTAAAAGAAGGTCTCACAACAATATGAACCAATTTTTTTTAAACTACTATAAATTTTATCGTATTATACCAATACTTTATGATAAGATATAGCGAAAAACAAATAATAATTAAAAACAATTTCTTTCAAAATTTGCAACAGGAACAAAATTAAAATGTGATTTCTAATAATGCAGCTAGTGTCATATTCCTGGATGTAACGCACTGTCTCCTTCCTCAATGATTAAATCCCATATATAATGTTTTATAGGAGCTTATTTTTACAGCAACCAATAGCGCGTCATCACCAAGAAATACTCCATAACTAAGATTGAGAGTGCTACCGTTGACTAAATAGAGATCATCCGCCAGCACTCGTAAGATATCACCTTGATTATTCAATTCAAAAGAGTATTGTCGCGAATATCAAATAATCCATCCAGACTAAAAACGAAATTTCGATTTTCAATTTTTTCGTACAACTAAAAACATAAACTTTTTATTTTAATAATTATCTATATATAAATACGTAAGCACTATTTCTATGGTACAATTTCAAAATATTTGCACCAACAAAAATTTGGTGTCAAAATCATTATGGTCTTGAGTAGTAGATGTGCCGAAAAATTTTTTTGTGAATTTTGACGATTTTTTGGGGGAAAAGGGAAAAATGTAAAAGGTGTGTTTTTTGTTCGGTTATTTTGTTTTTTTTTTTCAAGTTATTTGTTTTACAGTTCAAAATCAATCTATATCTATATATAAATACGTAAGCATTATTTTGGTACAATTCCAAAATATTTGCACCATTAAAAGTGGAGCAATATGTATATCGTTGGAAAGGTCTTGAGTAGTAGATGTGCCAAAAAATAATATTTTTGGAATTAGGATTTTTTGAGGAAAAATATGAAGGTGTGTTTTTATGACTTTTTTCATTTATTTTGTTTTTTTTCAAGTTATTTTTTTCACAATTTAAAATCAATTAATCAAACTCTGAAATAATGTGTTTTAGTTAATTTGCTGGGAGGTCTATTTACAATTTCCATTTACCATGGCCGAATTTCGGCCACTGGGCGATTCGAAGTTTTAATAATTTTACTAAGACAATAGAATTTTCAATAATTGAAACATAAATTGAAATAAAACAAATACAAAGCGATGATCATTTCATCACAAAAATTAATAAAAGTTATGTTCTTGACATGAAACACAAAAGCCATGTTATATTCTAAGACAAGTCGAAGAGGACTATATTATAAAATAATAAAATAAAAATAAACTTGTAACGAAATTTGGACCTTTATACGAAATTATATAATATTACCCTACCCCGGACAGCTCAAAACTATATGAAAACTGAATCTAAGACAAACAGAATTTACACTTAGAAATCTCTTATATTATTTATCACATGAAAAATTGTAAAGAAACTTATTAATTGCTAACAAATAAAATAATTTAGTTAAAAACAAATCAAAAATTATATAAATTAAAATCAAAAAAAGCTTACATTAATTTATTTCTTCAATGTTGTCTTCTTCATGTTTTATCTCTCATCTTCGTTTATCTTGATGGTTAAGTAAAGGTTTTATTATGTCAAGCCGAAACTAATCCGCTCCTCTACAAAAAGCAATACATAATAATATCACTGCACGAAACTTCATAAACGGATTTGATGATCAATTCTACAACTAGAATTAGACAATTTGTGTTTAGCATCTCGTACGGTAACAACAGCATGAACTTTTTCAATTAATTTTTGTTTTACGTCATCATCAAAAGTCATGTATCATTTGGCGAGACGTGCTCTTCTTCACAAAGTTATAAATTCATTTTCAAAACTGATAACATAACACTTGCTTGATAAATAATTTTTATTTATTGAATGTAAAACATATTTCGTTTACATATTTTAATAGATGCAATTGAGGTTTTGACATTTTATTAAATTCACAACTATATAAAACCTTTACAATATTAACACAATATTTGAAATGAAAAGCAAATTTATTTTCTTTTTAGTTTTAAAACAAAATTTTTGAAATAATTAACAACATTAAAACTACTCAAAAATAAGCTGTATGACGATTCAGTCATTACTGAGTTTTAATTTTATTTCAATTTACATAATTTACTGATCCTAAATTTATATTAACTAACCCGATCCAAACAATTTGTTCGTTTTTATATCATATTATCCTCGATCTTCTGTTTCATTTTCCATCATTTGATGGAAAATGATCATTTGATCATTTGATTGTAAAATATTTAGAATTAAAGATATTAAAGAAAAACTACGCAGGTTAAAAATTTCAACGATGCGAAGCCCTGGTTTTAGTAACCAGTGTTGATCTGTGACGCTCTTGCGCGCATTTATCTGTTTTTGTACTTTAGTCTTTGTTTTTACACTGTAGGGACTAATTAAGCCATTGACTTATAGGTTAACGTAAAATATCACATACCACTGGCAATAGCAGTGAGATAACACTAGCCAAGGTGGTATCTAAGGGGTGCTGGTAGATGAACTGTTTCCAGTCAACGGTATCCTCAATCTTAACTGTGGAATATTTCTTCATGATGGCACGCGAGCAAGCAATAGCTCGAAGAAACGACCTTTATATAGCTAACTTTATATTTGGGCGTTAATCATTTAGGAAACAGTGCGTCACATGATCAAGGAATATGCCATTAGTTGGATTATTAGCAACCCCATTTTAGTTTTGTTCCTACAAATTTTTAAAACAAATTTGCTTTTACCTCTTACTTTATATATTCTCTATCCTATCATGGAATATTGGGCTATGTAATATTTGATATGTGATAGGTTTTATTGTTTATAGTTATCCATTCTTTAACAAAATAATATAAAAAACAAAAAAAATATTTGCGTACATCAATATCCTTAGAACGCATGTTTTTGTGTGACCTTGATCTTAAAGGGTTATCTGTTGTTATGACACATATTGTAATGCTTAATACGTAACACATTTTCCTTAAAAAATATATTTATTTTATTTACTTCTGAGTTTATAGAATATGCCCTAAATTATTATAATTAACATTGAATCACACCGTTTGATCTTACCGTTACCAAACCAGTATCAAAATTATGGGTAGAAACGCGTTATAGCAGGCATGTCAAACTCGTTTCGGTATGCGGGGTAAATCTTTTGAAAATTATTTTCCAAAGCCTTATACTCAATATACATGTGCTGAAATTCTGCACACAGTGCTGCATACATATCTGCATCTAAAATAAATGTGCAGAATTTTTATATATTTAACGTGCGGAATTTTCGTAAAAATGGCAGTTCGGTGTTCTTACGTATTATGAAAGAGTTATAAGTGAAAGTTGTCGCAATTTAAAGAAAAACTGTCTTTTTAATTAAAAGATAGAAGAAAATATTTGAATCGTTGCGTGGAAAAACGTTATGTCTAAATTAAAATTTAAGTTCAAATTACATATCACTTTTTCCGATAATCCTTTCCCAAAAATTTATTTATTAACAATATTAGTTTTAATTATTTTACAATTTGGATTATTTTAAGGTGACCAGACGTCATCTTTTGAAGATGACAGTCATCTTTTACGAATGATCGTCATCTTTAAAAGTATGTTTGTATGTATGTTTGTATGTATGTTTTTACAAAAAAATGTCATCTTTTGGTTTGAAAATAACCTGGTGGTCACCTTATATTTATTATATTTGAATATCTTTACAAATAACCATTACAAAAATAATAATTTCATTTTCAAATAAAATGTCATCCATTTTTAGTTGAGTTATAAAAAAAATTATTCATTTTCAAACAAAATGTCAAAATCATCCATTTTTATCTGAGTTTTCAAGTAGTTTTTGTTGTTTTTATTGTGGTAGCACTGCCGCTGCGCAGCGAAATTAGAATTAGAGATATCTTGCAGAATTTTTCTGCATGCAGAATTTACATGTAATTGCTCTCATATAACAACACATGTTCTAATTTCGCTGCATGCAGGATTCTCATGTATTTCCAGCATTATGTATTTCCAGCATTATGCGGACCACATCCCGACTGGAAATTAGTTCAGGGAACCCGGATTATGATCAGATCCGGATCAGATTTTCCGTAATACGGCCATCTGATCAGTTCCTGATCAGCGTACAGTACCGTTTCCCTTGATCCGGCCATCTGATCAGTTCCTGATCAGCGCACAGTACTGGTTCCCTTGATCTGGCTATCTGATCAGTTACTGATCAGCATGCAGTACTTTATCCGTTGATCAGACTATCTGATCAGTTACTGATCAGCGTGCAGTACTTTATTCGTTGATCTAGTCTTACGATCAGTGTCTGATCGAAAAAACTCATCTTATCCGATGTCCTGAACTGGATAATAATACAAAATTTAGTTTTTTACCTGATCCATTCTGTATATAATATTGCTCATTAAATTCGTTATTAATGGTATAACTTACTGTTTAAATATATAAGCATTTGAAGTGTACTTGAAATTACCTGAGCAGCAGAAATTAGTTAGGGAAAACCTGAATACAGTCAGGGCGTGATCAGGGCTTGGTCAGTCCTACAAGGGCAATCCCTATTAGGGCAATCTGATGTGGGCCTGTTCCGGGCCTGATTTAGAATACCCTTTTAGGGTTAACCTTATTTGAATATATCCGGCCCTGATCAGGTTTTTCGTATTTGACCCCTAGCTGAAAATTAAATGGGTTAAAATTCACTAGAGTACTATCCATTTTAGAAATATATAGCTAAAATCGTTTCATGTATGTTTTAGTTCTAGCTTCTCAGCTGAACGACTTTAATAATAGTCATTAAGGTGGTATGTATGTTTTAATTTTTTTCATTGTAATGTTTTTATTTGAATCTGATTAATTTATGTATATAATGTATAAATATATATCAGGGTCTGGTCAGGATATCCCAATCTGGGCCTGATCCGATTATCTCAATCAGGGTCTGATCCGGTAATCCAATCAGGACCTGATAGGGCAAAAGAGTTACACTCATGATCAGGGCCCAATCAGGCAGCCCTACCAATGCCTGATCCGGGTTAGGGCAAACCTGATCAGGGCCTTACTTGAGCCCTAACAAATTTCTGCTCGGGTATGAATAAAATTAAGGAAAAATGGTAATATTTTTTTCATTTATTTAATGTCAAATTAATGTTTAAGAACAAAATTAATTCTAAACCTTTGAACGGATCTGGTATGGATCTCTTGACCAGACCGGACATGAACTGTTGAATGGATCCAGCATGGATCTTTCCGGAATAGATCTTTTAAATGGATCCGGAATGGATCTTTGAAATGGATCTTTGAAATGGATTCGGAATGGATCCGGCATGGATCATTTAAACGGATCATATATGGCGTGACGATTTTTTATCATGTCCGGATCAGGAGGCCTGATTCATCCCTGATCAGTCTTCAGGCAATCCTGATCCGGATCGGACCCTATATCTAATTTCTAGTCGGGATGTTCTTGGTTTTATTAAAATTTTTAAATTTGCTAAAGGAAACAAAACAAAAATGTTTATATCGAAATTTATTAGTTCTTAAAAAGAAATATATTTATCAATTCAGTTTTTTTTGCGAAATCAAAATTTGGTATTAGTATTTGGTATTTGTTAGGGTCAAATATGGTCCTGGTAAGGTTTGCCCTCATTTGATAGGTTTGCCCTGATCATGAGTGTAACGCTTTTTCCTAATCAGGCTCTGTCTGATTGGGATAGTCGGATCAGGGCCTGATCAAGTTCGCTATATAAAACTAAACAGGGCAAACCCTAGTAAGGTATTTTGTATCAGACTGCCCAACCAGGGGTGAAATACGGATTGGGATAGTCGGATCAGGGCCTGATCAAGTTCGCTATATAAAACTAAACAGGGCAAACCCTAGTAAGGTATTTTGTATCAGACTGCCCAACCAGGGGTGAAATACGAAAAACCACATCAGGGACGGATATAATCAAATAAGGGAAACCCTAGAAGGGTATTCTAGTTCAAGCCCGGAACATGCCCACATCAGATTGACCTAATAGGGTTTGCCATTTCTGGCCCTGACCTGATTGTATTCCGGCTTTCCCTAACTAATTTCTGCTCGGACCCATTTGCAAATTTTCGTCAATATTTTCAATGTCAACAGACATCGGAGAGTAAAAAATGCTGGAATGAGATTTACTACTATGAAAATCTGAAAAATCTCTTTGACTTGATGTAATTTTTAATATCGATGCTAAATGTTTTTTTAGTTAATCTGGCTCGCTTCGCAGTTTTATTCATCTTCATTTGTCAAAAAATGTGTTCACATATATACGTGCTACATGCAAACATGGATAATATGCATGTAACAAAATGTCGAGTTCTTGGGCAACGGTCTGCAGATAAATAATCAACTCTGCCATACCAATTTCCTTTTATTTTTGGTTTAATAGCGTGTCGCATCGTGCCGCATCTATAAACCGTCCGAGCATAAATTTGTTAGGGTTCAAATATGGTCCTGGTAAGGTTTGCCCTCGTTTGATAGGTCCTGGTAAGGTTTGCCCTGATCATGACCATGAGTATAACGCTTTTTCCTAATCAGGCTCTGATTTGGATAGTCGGATCAGGGACTGATCAAGTTCGCCATATAAAACTAAATAGGGCAAACCCAAGTAAGTTATTTTGTATCAGACCAACCAGGGGTTAAATACGAAAAACCACATCAGAGACGGATATATATAAATAAGGTTAACCCTAGAAGGGTATTCTAGTTCAAGCCAGGAACATGCCCCCATCAGATTGCCCTAATATGGTTTGCCCTTTCTGGCCCTGACCTCATTGTATTCCGGCTTTCCCTAACTAATTTCTGTTCGGGCCCATTTGCAAATTTTTGTCAATATTTTCAATGTCAACAGACATCGGAGAGTAAAAAATGTTGAAATGAGACTCACTACTATGAAAATCTGAAAAATCTCTATTCAAAATCGTCTGCAAATATTTTCAGTTTTTTTTCATATTTTTCAAATTTTAACTCTGGATCTTTAAGCAAAAGAGTCTTACAACTAGAAAAATTGCATTAATTTTCTCTTTTCGATTGTATTTTCTAAAAATGTATCTGTTGTTTGAATGAATTTATTTGGTAATACAACGAGATTATAAGCCTGTTTTTACACTGAACAATATATTGAGTTGACTGAGATGGCCAGGAATGTCCACTGAGAAAGCCAAATCTTGTGCCGAATCAACTTTTTTAGTTCAGACCAGTCATAATATTCCCTGGGCCCTCGCTAATTTCATTTAATGATTACCACATGTTTTATACTTCGTGAGGCGCATGTTCTTGACGAGTCCGAAAACTTTTGTTCTGCAATTTTCCTCTATTCGGCCGCGATCCCGAGCAATCGTCATTTCAAAATGGCAGAACAAAATTTTTCGAAACCGTCAAGGACAGGCGCCTCACGAAGTATAAAATATGTGATAATTATTAAATGAAATCGGAATAAGTTTAACGATTTTATCAAATTTTTTAAATACATTGTCAATTTTATTTACTTTTGAACTTAGTAAGACTACATAGTAAGGTGGATATTGAAATGGAAGTTTTGAAAAGATCTATTATGTTGGGGTTTAACATAATCTTTTAGTCTGCCGACGACACCACGTATAGCTGCTTTCGTTAAAGTGGTTGTTGCCAAATCATATTTTTCAATGGCAATTTTTTAATAGCAATTATAAGTAAATTTTGTATTTTGAGATTATTTGTGATAAATTCATTTTTTTATACATTTTTTAATTAAAACACTGTAGGTGTGGAAAAGTTTTGAAGGTCGCAACAATTTATGCAACGGGCCACAAGTGGCCCGCGGGTCACGAGTTTACATCACTGCGTTATAGCATAAGAATTAATGTGCTATAAAGCATCCTGTGCACTAAAGCGCCCTGAAAAAAACATGTCCTATCTCCAATCGAAATGCAATTGTCTCAACCTCAAATTAATTCCCGCATGGAGGGATCAGTTTTTATTGTTTTGAAATTTTTTTTTTATTTTTGATCTACGGGTGTGACAACCCCGCGTACTCCAGTCCCTGCTATTGACATACGAGTTAACGTGAGGTATCACATACCACTGGCAATAGCAGTGAGATATCACTAGCCAAGGTGACGTCTTAGGGGTGGTGGCGGATGAACTGTATTCAGTCAACGGTAGCACCCTCAATTTTAGCTGTGAAATAATCCTTGATGATGAGACGCTATTGCTTTCTTAAGGAAACGAGCCTTCATATAACTATGTGTGGACTTTAATCTTTAAGAAACACAGTGCGTTACAGGATCAAGGAATGTGCAACCGGCTGGATTATTGGCAACTACATTTTTGTTTTGTTTCAGCAAATTTTTGTAAAAATTTGCTATTTACTTTTTAATTTACTTTTATTTTATCTATTCTATCATAAAATATTGGCCTATATCATATTTTGTCAGTGATAGGATTTTTTGTTTAGTTATTCATTCTTTAACAAAAAATATAAAAAAACAAAAAAAGAAAGATTTAAGTCCATCAACACCTTTGAACGTATGTTGTTGTGGGACCTTGGTCTTAAAAGGTTTTTATGTGTTATTGTGATACATATTGTAATTCCTACTACACAAAACATTTTATCAAAAAAAAAACCTCACCGTGCGGTCACATATGGCGAATCAAACTACGAAATTGCTTCAACAACTCTACAATTATAAATCGATGAAGTTGAGACAATCACACGAAATATTTATGTGAAAATAAAATATAGTTCAATTAATCTCAAATACTTAAACTTTAAAATGAAAAATTCATGATATAAGGCCAAAGAAAATGTTTTTCAGTGAAATAGTTATTACCTTTATTCAACTACTGTTATATTGGATATAACACTTTATATTTTAAATAAACCTCATTCTGTTGTTAGGAAAATGTTATCGTGTAGTTGTCCCAATCACAGTGAAATTGTTTGCAAATAATTTTTCTTTGCATTGAATAATCAACTGCCAACTTCGAAATGAGGTTGTTATGAACTTCAATTTTTTTTCAGTGCGTTTTTATCCATAATTCCAGTTAGATTTTTACATAAACAATTAAGTTTAATTTTTAAACGTCGTCGTCATATCATTTTATTGATGGCAACAAGTGTTTTTGATTTGATTCAGTTTGACACTTTCTGTTATTTCAAAAATTAAATTATTATTAAATTCGAAGTTTTTCCTGTAAACTGCAGTAATATGAGTTCAACGAATTAGCATAAAAAATAACTTTTAATCAACATGGTTGAATAAACTAAATAAAATAACGTGGATCGAAATTAACTAATTTAACCTAAATTTGCCACAAATCAGGACAGGCACAATTTCCTTAATAAAATGTATGTAACCATTACGAAAATAGATTCACTAAAACGTATCAACAATAATTAGAAAAAAAAATATAAGATAAAAAATGCCCTCTCCTTCTCCTAAACATCGTAATTAAATTAATTGCATCAACAGAATCTGTAGAATAATAGAATCAAACTGATAATCAATAATTTACAAATGCGTTTTCAAAGCACATGATTGTCGAATAGAACAGCTGATTAGTTAGATAAAAATTGTTAATTTTAATTGATTATTTTTATATTAAACGACGCTTATTTTATACATCAAACAGAATTGCTTGGTTAATCAAACAAAGCTATCTTGTCATCAAACAAATTAAATTGATCAAAGATAAAAAATAGATTCCAGTTTAGTTTCAGATTCCTTGAAATAAACAGAATTCTATTTTCCGGTTCAAAGTTACAGCTTCCTTTTTTTCTTTTCCATTAATAGCAACGCGTATTTAATAATAATCTTCAAGAACTTTAATGTGATCTCTGTTTAAACTTTAAATTGTTGCCAGAAGTGTCACCATAATTATTAAAACAAGAATGCCTGATATATTATTCTAGCCAAACCAGATCGCGATTATGTACAAAAAAATCAAACCAGTTACTTTTAAATACATATGTCGCAACTTGCGACAAAGTAATCGTTCAAGAATATAAATCGTACTAGAATGTTTTTGACATTATTATTTCTTATTTTAACCATATACGACCTTGCAAAACTTCTAAAAATTTTACAATTTGTTTTTTGTCGTAATCTACAGAAAAGCTTTAAGCTGGGTTTTAACATACGAACTGTCGACTGTGAATGGTGTTAACTGTTATTAACTAATCAAAAATAGGAATTTTGTGGTGAATATAAAGCTCTTTTTTTGATTTGTTAATAATAAATTTCACAGCCCACACACAGTTCGTATGTTAAAACCCGCTTTAAACTAAGATTTCGCAAATTATGTACATATTATCACAAACACAATTATTATTTTTAGTTCGAACAATGCGATAGAAAACTTACAATTCAATCCCATTTTTATGGATATAAATTATTACTATACAACGAAATATAAAGGTGTGTGTTATGTTATTTATATCCAAATAATCGGACTTGACCTATGAATTAAAGTAAAGTAAATTTTGTTACTTAAATAAAACTTAATACTCTTATATGCACATACATATGTACGTATATTTATCATTACATTCATATAGATTTGTGGCAGGAAATTTATAATTCAATTTTCCTTATAATGAACTGTAATACCGACTAACCATTGATTAATTTATTTGTATTCCGTTTGTTTATTTAAAAATACATTTTTATGATTTTTCATTTTTATTTTTTATGGTATAATTAAATTTGATTGATAAGAATATTAATTTTATGGTAAATTAAAGATATTAAAATTTTATTTTGGGGCGGATAAGTATGTATGTATAATTTGTTGAAAATTTAGTATGGTTTTATAGCAATAATATGGAAGAGTTAATCATTATAGTACGATACGACCCATACATTATGGTTTAAAAAACTTGATCAATAATATAATTATTTAGGAATTTTTTTATCAATAAGTAAACAAAATGTTTTTTATCTTATCTCAGAATCCAAAATATTTAAAATATTATTTATACCACCTATCTATTTTTTACGTATTTTCTTTTATTTCGTAAGTTTTTATTAGGTTATTTTAACTATAAATAAACAAATAAACTAGAAAATGTCAAAATTAGAATGGGAAAATATCAAACCTTTTATAAAATTTGTCACTATTAATAGTGAAAATATGAATTAATATGTATATGACTTTTTAGTTGTTGTTACAAGAATTTGCTGTGGGTAGTGTTTGTGATGTGTCTGTCAATTAGGTATGTTATGTTTAAATTATTAAAAGTAGAGCAAATGTTTATGGAAAAATTTGAATAAATTGAGTAAATGTTCATGAAAGGAGTTGTGTCGTAATCCAGTATATAATTGAATTTGGTTTTTTAATTAACTATGTGCGTGTGCTCTGATTTATTATATGAAAATCGTTGTAAAAATTCCTTTTCTCTGTATTGATGCATCATCTACTATTTTTTATTTAAACTTCTTAAACTCTTCCTATTTAAAATTCTAATACCAATTCACCAAAAAATGTCTTTAAATATCGCCGTATTCATCACATACATTACAAAGGGATCGTGCCCTATCATCACAATAAATTGAAAAATAAAAATCATACTGTCGAAAAATCAAACAACCGAAAATCGCAACATCAAAAATCAAACACCGAAAGTTCACACTGTCGAAAAGTCATTGCATCGAAAAATCGTTACACCGAATTTTTTTTGATTTACTGAAAATATCATATCATCGAAAAATCATACCATCGAAATTCGTAAAATCGAATAAAAAATCATATCATCGAAATATCACTACATCGAAAATATTCGATGTAATGAATAAATCATTACATCGAAAAATCATATCATCGAAAAACAGGGTGTACTCTCCTCACAGATAAAAATATTGTAAATTAAAATGTTAGAGGTACATATCTGTTAATTGAGCAGTATATGTTTATTGGGCAATTCGTTTGAAAATGTACATTAGCAACTTTTCCGTGAGTGAATTTTATGCTTAATTATCAAGATTTCCTCTTTTGAATTACTTCGGTCTGAAAGACCTAAGTATTACATTCATGAGCTCAAAGTGAAATTCTTACCCCCACTTTTTTGGCATTTCTCGACGTTTTAGGACCTACTGATTCTAAAAAAGCAAAAAAAAAAAATGTATGTCTGTCTGTAGGCCGGCCGTCCGTCATTACCTTACCCTTACTGTAGGGAAAACGGCTGGAGGGATTTCAAAAATTTTTTTTTCTAAAAATAGGTATTCGCAAGGGACAGGTCCGAAAGGACGCTGTGTTCGATAACTGTACCGGAAGTGTGTCAAAAAAATCATTATGTGTGTCAAAAATAGCAAATTTTCATAATTTTTGTCTTAAAAAACGTTCATTTTAAGTGATTACGAGTAGGAACATTAAATTTGGAGAAATCTTGATGGTCGGGATTGGTATGTGAGATCAAAAACTAGATTATTGCATTATAAGTTTGTCAAAAAAATGTTGTCAAGTGTGTCAAAAGAAAGATTTTTATTTATTTTTTTACCTAATGTTTTGGAAAAAAAATAAAATTAATTGTTTGTTGGAAATAAAGTTTTATTATTATTATTGAGAATTATGGCATTATAAGTTTGTCAAAAAAATGTTGTCAAGTGTGTCAAAAGATATTTATTTATTTTTTTACCCAATTTTTTGGAAAAAAATAAAATTGTTTGTTGAAATGAAATTTTATTATTATTATTGAGAATTATGGCATTATAAGTTTGTCAAAAAATGTTGTCAAGTATATCAAAAGAAAGGTTTTTATTTATTTTTTACCCAATTTTTTTAGAAAAAAATAAAATTAATAGTTTGTATGATATGATATTTTATTATTATTATAGAGAATTATGGCATTATAAGTTTGTCAAAAAATGTTGTCAAGTGTGTCAAAAAATGATTTCATTTATTTTTTTAGCCAATTTTTTGGAAAAAAAATGTAGCTGTTTTTATGACGTAAATGTAATTTAAAATAAAATTGGACATGGAAATTTTTGAATTTGTTATAGTTTTTGAAATATTTTATTCTGAAAAAGTTTGTAATTTTGATTTTGTAATAATTTTTGCAATATTTTTCGAATTTCGGAAAAAGTTTTAATATTTGATTTTGTAAGAATTTTTGGAATATTTTTAGAATTTTGAAAAAAATTTAATTTTTGATCTTATTATAATTTTTGGAATTTTGAAAAAATTTTCAATTTTTGATTTTGTAATAATTTTTGCAATATTTTTAGAATTGTGGAAAAAGTTTGAATTTTTAAGAATTTTTGAAATATTATTGGAATTTAGAAAAAATTTAAATATAAGATTTTATTCTAATTTTTGGAATATTTTTGGAATTTTGAAAAAGTTTGATTTTATTTAATTTAACAATATTTTTGGAATTTTGATTATAATTTTCCGGCAACGTATTAATGTTTCGTGTTAGTTTTGTAATAAATTTTTAAACAGAGTTTATCTCTGAATACTTGTAATTTAACAAAGAGTTATGTTTGATATACATCGCTGCCCAAAACTAAAAACCATGTCCTCATAAAAGTTTTTTGCCGAAAACTATATCAAAATCCTTAACCCAGACCGAAGTCTTGATATCTCAGAGCTATGAGATTTCAGCCCCTCCATATTTTTATTTTATTTTGGCAAAAACGTCGACCACGTAACGGTACCAAACACTTGGTAACTGTTTGTATTTTGCTCTAAGGTTTATTTTAATATTTATTTTCTGTTTAGAAATGCATTATAAAACTTTCACAAAATGATTGTGTTGAAATGGTTGTGTTGTCGGGAAACTATCATAAATAGATCATAACAGACAGATCATAAATGTTAAAAAAAAAAAATGAAATGATGCGCAACGAGGATTAACTCAGGTAAATTTCTCAAATACTCTCCATTTAGAAATCAACAATTTTAACTTTGAGGAAGCGTGTCACATAATCAAGGAATAGCCACTTCATTTATACAATTACATTTTAGTCTCGTTTTGAAATTTTTTAAAGCAAATTTGAGTTTTCTCCTTTTATTTTATGACATTACAAATTTAAATAATAAAATATGAAGGTGCTAAAATCTCGAGGCTTTGAGAGATCAAGACTTCGGTTTGTGCTAAGGATTTTTATATAGTTTTCACCAAAAGGTTTGTACGACGACATTGTTTTTAGTTTTGGGAAGCGATATATATTAAACATCAAACTCGTTGTAAAATTACTATTCCATCTCTGTCTAGAAGTTTCTTACAAAACTAACACGAAACATAAATACATTGCCGGAAAAAGAAGCCTGATTGAATTGATTTTAAAAAATTCCAAATATTATAATAAAATCAAAAATTTCAGCTTGCTTCAAAATTCCAAAAATATTAAAGAGAATATTACAAAATAAACATTTTAAACTTTTTTCAAAAAGACTAAAATTTTTAAAAATAATGATAAAATCAAAAATTTAAATTTTTTTTTCAAAATTTAAAAATATTCTAAAAATTATAATAAAATCTAAAATCATAATAGACAAATTATAAAAATTATAAAATTATAATAGAAAATTTAAAGTTTTTCAAAATTCTAAACAATCCAAAAATTATTACAAAATCAAAAATTGAAACTTTTTTCAAAATTACAAACATATTGCAATATAACAAACTCAAAAATTCAAACTTTTTCAAAAATTCTAAAAATTATAATAAAATCATAAATTCCAATTTTCTTCAAAATTTCAAACATATTCAAAAGAATATTACAAAATCAACAATTGAAACTATTTTCAAAATTCTAAAGATATTCCAAAAATTATAATAAAATCAAGAATTAAACTTTTTTCAAAATTCTAAAAATATTCCAAAAATTAATCCAAAATCCAAAAGATTGAAATTTCAAAATTCTAAAAATATTGCAAAAATTATAACATAATAAAAAATTGAAACTTATTTTTCAACTGTTCCTATTATTCAGAAGTCGTGGAATCACACAAAAAGATTACAAAAAAAAATATCTTCCTCATAATTACAATTTTTTTTAAAAAACGACATTTAATCTGCAACAACTTAATATTTCCCAACTGTTCCTATAAGTTGGGAGGAGTTGAAACTGGATAAAAACATATTCCATGTCCAATTTCATGTTCAATTACATTTCATGTCATATAAATAATTAATTTGATTTTTTCCAAAAAAATTGGTTGAAAAAATAAATGAAAACATTCTTATGACGGAATTGACGGTATTTTCATTTGATTTACATCATCAATTTTTAACAGAACAAAAAAATTGAAAAAAAAGAGAATTCCGACATTTCATTTCATAATTAGTGTATTCTCTTCGCAATAGGTAAAAGAGAATTTAACACATTTGTTAGGGGTGAAGTTACACGGGTGGATCTCTTCACTACTATGGTTGTTTATGTTTAATTTTTTTGAAATTATGCGGCATTACAACACTTTGTTTCCAAAGTTAGTTGGGAGCATACAGAGTTCGTTCATTAATCAATTTTGATGACACTTTGAAAAAGATGAAAATTTAAATGACAAAGAACTGATTAGATTCTGGATGATATTGGGATAAGTGGTGGGAGGCCTCCCGAGTACTTGTTTACTTGAAACTTCAATAATATCAGTTCTTGATATTTGATTTTGATTAAAATTGGTATAAATACGCTTACTTTGTTAATTTTTTTTTTAATTTTTTCTATTCGTACAACAGAATTTACAGTAGAGGCGGAAAGTAAGAGGCACCCTTTAATTTTTAGTGAAAAAGCAAAAATTAAATATGCACTTCACTTTATTGTGTTATAATAATATTGAAATATAAAACTTTAACTTTTTAGCGTCGAATTAAAAGTAATTTAGCCCACATTTACGTTTATTTAGCCAAATATTGGACTTATCGAAATAACCACCCATTTTTTTTAATAATTGCTGCATAAATTCTTGGCATTCTACCGACTAATTTGTCAAGACATTCTGCATCCAAATTATACCACACTGACTGGAGTATCTCCCAGAGATTAATAATAGATGCAATATTTGTTTTTCGAACCTGCCGATCCATTTCTTCCTATAGTAATTCGATGGGGTTGCAATCAGGAGTTTGTGGTGGCCACTCCAATACTGTAAGCACTCTTTTCTTTTCCAAATTCTTTAAAAATTGCGTGCATATCTTTCTTTTATGTTTCGGGTAATTATCCTGTATAAAGATTAAAGACTTATTGATTCCGAAATAGTTTCTTAGTAGATGGCACAACTTGGGTTTCTAGAATGTTTCTATATATTTCCTTATTCATAATCACCACAATTCTTTGCAAGCTACTTGCCGCCAAACAGCGTTGGTTAAAAACACTGTTTATTTAAAAAAAAACAAAAAAAACTGTTTTTTTTGTTTAAAACGCGTTTTTTATTGTTTAAAACGCGTTTTTTATTGTTTAAACCAGTTTTTTTTATGTTTTTTTTTTTGTTTTTTGTGTTTTTGTTTCAAATATGTTTTATACTACGAATATTCGTTTTTTTGGTTTCAAATGAAAATATGTAATTAGAGTGAATAAACTCTAAATAAAATAAGTGTCCTAAATATTCTCAGATTAATAAAGGTTCTCTAAAGTTTTGCAAGATTCCAATGATTCTCTAGACTATCTGAAGATAGTCTGTACGTCCAAATATTTTCAAGAGTCAAGATTCTTTGAAAATTCTCAATATTCAGAAAGATTCTCAA
This sequence comes from Diogma glabrata, assembly GCA_963693315.1. Taxonomy (NCBI): domain Eukaryota; kingdom Metazoa; phylum Arthropoda; class Insecta; order Diptera; family Cylindrotomidae; genus Diogma; species Diogma glabrata. Next base: position 217,516,809 of record OY856187.1, on the reverse strand, counting down.
TATTGTGGCGATTCTTAAGGATCACGTTTAAGATTCTCACGATTTCTTGAATATTCTCAGTAGCTACTCAAATAGTTGTCCCAAGATGCCTAAGAGTAGTTTATTTCTCAATCTAATGGCATGGTTGTCTTAATTAGCTAACGTAAACCTCATAAATTTGAAAAGTGATAAGAACTCTGCGACCTACGTATTGCCGAGTTCTGCTGCACCTACCTAGCTCAACTATAAAAGATTATGGAAAACAGGTAAACAATTTGATTAAATAAAGAAATTGAGTTTCTGGCGATTGCAAATTACAGATTACGATATTGATACCATTCGTATAAGAATATTGGCTGGTAAGGTGTAACAATATTGAATATACCTTTAACAAAAAATCTATAGAAAACAACAAGATTTTGAATTTGCAAGCAATATAATTTTATTTAAATTTAAAATATATATTTGCGACTGGTTTTAAAATTTGATAAAGTTCCTCAGCCTATTTTATCAAGTCTATGTTAAGTATCTGGTAAAAAATTTTAATATATCAATGATATGAAATACTGAACCTAATTTTACAAATCTCATACCGAATCTTTAATTTTATTTTCAAAATTAGGATGTTCCTTTTGATCCACAAGAATAGCACATTTTTACAGCTTTTTTATTTAGCAATTAAGCAAATTGCACTTGTTCCTCAATCGAACGTCTGTCGGGAATCAAATAACAGATCCTTTGGTACTTTTGTACTAATAGTTTGGCTAGTATAGAGATATCACTACCTATTCAACCCTAAATTTTATGTATGAAGTATTCCTTGATGATGGCAAGTTATTTCTTGCTTGAAGAATCGAGCTTTCATATATAAGTCTTTGTGTAGGCTTTAATAATTGCGAAAGACAGTTGATCAGTGCGTCACATGATCAAGGAATATACGACTAGCTGGATTATTGGCAACACCCTTTTAATTTTGCTACTGCAAATTTCTAAAAGACATTTTCTTTTTCTCTCCTATTTTATTTTTATTTCCTGTATCCTATCATGCAATATTGGGTTGTCATATTTTATATTTGATAGAATTTATTGTTTAGTTATTCCTTCTTTAAAAAATATATAAATAAAAACAAGAATTTGCGTTCATCAACGTCCTAGAACGCGTTTTATTAACAAAAAAACCTTAGGACTTTTTTAAAAAATATTAAAATTTTAATGAAGTTTAAGGTGCTAAAAGGTGCCTTAAGGTGGTCAAATGTATTAAAAACGGTAAATAAGACAGTGTACAACCGTTCTATTGAATAGCAAATAAGCAACATTCCAATATTTAAAAAAAACCATTTTTGTTTAAAACATAATTTGTGGTCAAATGTATTAAAAACGGTAAATAAGACAGTGTACAACCGTTCTATTGAATAGCAAATAAGCAACATTCCAATATTTAAAAAAAAACAATTTTTGTTTAAAACATTGTTTTAAACACTGTTTTAAACAGTGTTTAAAACAAACCAACTGTGCCGCCAAAGCATCTCCATACCATAACGGATCCTCCACCATGTTTCACAGTCAATCAAGTCATCTTGTGCAGTCATCTAAATCATTTTCCATCTCGGCGTAGTACGAGATGGAAACAAACAAACAAAACAAACTAGAGGTCTCTATCTTTGATAGAACCGAAGTTATGAATATTTGAAAATAACTCGTCAAGCCAAAAATCACGAAATTCTCGAAATTTAGAACCGCTATATTTTCAAAAAAAAAATCCTCGAACACATATATCTTTTTTTGTGATATAAAACCCATAAAAAAAATTTCAGCCAAATCAAAAATGTGTCGATCAGAAAGGTGTTCGGTTTGTAAAAGAATTACCCATCTACAGAACATTTTACTTCCAGAGCTGTGGTGAAGTTAGGCTATGCATCAGCGTCGCAATATTTTTTTATAACACTTTGAATATATATGGCGATGCAAATCAAAAATTCGTTGTGTTTTAATGTAATTTTTGTTTGTGTTTTGAGCTTCAAAATATTATTTCTCAGCAAATAGGTGTGATTGATAACTGAAAATTTATTTATTTTTATAAAAACTAATAATATTGACAGTTACCCGACTAGCATTATGTAAGGGCTCAGATCTGGACCGGATACGGTTTTCCTTACGGCTACTACTGATAGGGACCCGTATCAGCCACACTGAACAGGTCCTGATCAGTAATGTAAGGCCTCAAACTATCACTGGATCTATCACCAAACTAGGACCGGATCATTGAAAATGGGGAAATTACTCCAACATACATTAGATAAATTAAAAAAATTACTACTACATACATTAGAAAAAAAATGTTTATAAAAATAATCTAACTTTATACTTACCTACATGTATTCATGACGCAGAGAAGCGATAACTAAAGTATATGTCAAATTTCGTAAACTATGTATATCTAAAATGGATAATACTCTAGTGAATTTTAACCAAATGAAATTTATTAAAATGAAATAGGGCTCAGATCAGGACAAATAGGGCATACCTTAATTGGAAAATCAGATATGATTCTGATCCGATCCTGGTCCATTTACTACTAGTGATGAGATAGGCCTTTGAAATCCGGACCGGGTCAGGTCTCAGGATAAATACGGCACGCCCTAGTAGTGAAATCAGGTATGATTTCTGATAGGTCCGGATGTAAATGCCCTATTAGGATTTACCTTATTACACCCTGATCCGGCCCGGATCATAATAGGGCATACCTGAAGAAATTGCTAGTCGGGCATCCATTTGCTTCAATTAAGTGAATATGTAACAAACTGACTGTAAATAACAAACAAGGTGTTGTGACGCTCTGCAAAACCATCCAGATGTAAACAAAACAAAATTTTTCGGTTAGTTAACAAAAACGGTTTGCTTAGTTTTTAAATTAGTATGTCTTTTGTTACGAAGAATATGAAAGTTCAGAATCTCTGGAAAACGAAGTATATGTTGCCAATGTTCCAGATGAGAAATCAAAACAAATAAATGCAACTTTAACCGAAACAGGTTGGCCTCTACTAAGATTATATATTCCTCATCATAGCAGGAATCCGAAAATTGGAAGTTTTTGAATTCACTAACCGTATTATATTTGGACCTTTAATATAATCACACAAAGAAATTAATAGTAATGTTACGGTACTTAAAGGAATTCGGAGTGAACAGACCGTTCCCATTCGAATCCGAGATTTGGGAATCTCTTATTATCTTTTTCCTTAGTTTATCTCGACATTACAAAAGCAATGTCTAAATTAAAATTAACATACATATTAATAATAAATACCTTAAATTAACTGTTGATTGATGTCATCAATATTCTGTTGTTTTTAATTTATTTGTTTGATTTTCCAATATCCCTTGACTAGCGTTTGACCTTCTAACTTCCCATTTATATATCTGCCTTTGAATCCATGCGGTTATAACAACCGGAACAACCATCAAACAAACGATTGTCTCTAACGGTGGTAATAGCTTCGATCACTGTTATCCTTGCTATTCATACTTTCGATAACATCAGTGGATACTTTATCTTCATGTACTGCCACAATTTATAAAGCAGATTTAACAATTAATGACAACAATTATCCTTCTATGAAATAAAATGAAAAAAATATAATTGAAATTGTCATCCAAATTATCAGCTTTTTGATGAACAAACAACAACACAAATCACTGTAAACTACTTAGCGGGGTGTAATCTTCCATTGTAATTACAGCCAATAAATAATGCTTTCACAAAAAAGTTATTAAAATTAGAAATCAATTTTAACAATTAAACAAAACGACCTTGGAATTTTTCTTTGTTTACACTTCTTTTTTATTTGCTTGATTGCAATTAAATACATCACTTTTGAATTACAAATTTATTGATTTATCACATCAAGGTTAAATAATACTATCAATTAATTAAAAGAGATTATTGGATGTTGTAATCCTTTTGAAAAGCAAAAATGGAATTGATCAAATAATTTAATTATTACAAACTTATATTAAATTAAATCCACGTTTAAATATAATATAAAAAATAGGAATAATCTTCCTAACAAACAATTGACCAATTCTTTTGAATCACAAAAATGGAATGAATAATTTTTAAATTATGAAATTGCAAAATGTGATTTTGATTTTGCCATCTTATGATGTCAAAACAAAATCGGGCAATCTCCGAAAATTCAGTAATGATTAACAACGACGTCTGTTCATTAGCATTGGAAATAAAAATTTAGTACGTTCGTTTGCTTTTTATAGTATGTTCAAAATTTAACTAGCAGTTAAGTTTTAGAAAATTTTAAAATTATTATTAATGTAAGAATGAACGGAAACTAATGAAATGCATTTTTATTGAATTGAAAACGAAGATGAATTTGGTTTTATTATTGTTTTGCGATTATTGCGATCGTTACACCATGAATTCAAGGTAAAAATCAAGATTTCTACTCTTGAAATCACAAAAACGTCGCCATCCCCTCCATGACAGAAAACACCAAAGCACTATTAAACTTAAACTAATAATAGAAATTCTAATAACTAATAAAAAAAATTATAATAACTATAGTAATTTAAATTTAACACCTATTTAAATTCTAAACACCGAAAATTAAATTTATAACTATAATAACTAATAACTAAGAATATAGGTTTAATTTAGGAAAACTAATAATTCTAACACTAAATTTAATTTTATAAAAAAAAATACATTGAAAAACTTAGGCTTGGTATATAGGAAACAGACGCTAGAGATTTCGATGGTAAAACCCGCAAAATCATGACTCGCAATCACCAACAATAGTAAAACCAATTCTCAACAAAAAAATGGAGTTAGTACACTGTAAATGTAAAAAAAAAATGAAAGCACAAAAACGAAAAAAAAACAACGAACGCCCAATTCGAAAACATACAAGATTTTTTTGTAAAAACACCGACGGACCACCGTCGTAGCCAATCTTTGCTGAATCTTTCACAAAAATTCCTAAAACATTATATATGTAAAAGTATAATCTATTTATTTAATTTCAGATATACTGAAATAATTATATATACCTAAAATTAGTTATTGACGATAGCACCCCTAAAATATATTTATTTATTTTTAAAAAAAATTGAAAAATAAAAAATTATTCAGAAAGGATGTTTATTTATTGGATGCACCGTCCTAACTTTGAATTATTGATTTATTTTTAGAAAAAAATTAAAATATTTATTTATATCTTGACGTAAAGCTTAATTAAGAAAATTTATTTTATTTAGCTACCTAAAATTAACTTAAATTTAAAAAAAAATTATTTATTTAATAAAAATTTTATTTAGTTAATTGAAAAATTTGTTTGATTTATTTTATCCTTATTTAATAATACAAGAGATTCCAAAAATCAAGATTCGTCTGGAGACAATTTAAAAAGTAAGTATGGCTACAATATCCATATTGTTCAAATTTAAAATATCGCGTTCGCGAGCCCACTCCAACCATGCATGTGAGAACCTACTGGAAAAGCCCCTAACGACCAGATTCTACAGAACAGATTCTCCCCAACCTAATAAAACAATCACAACTGTCACGATTAGACACTAGGTCCATTTCTACTGACCCAGTTGTGCTTGTTTAACCTAAAAATAAATTACAACTAAACCTAATGCGAAAGTTGCAGAACGCTCCCGAGCACCAGACTTCAAATCTTAAACTCCATGAAAAACTGTCTATTGTAAAGCTAAATGGAAAAATGGTAAGTTTTTTGAGTTTGTATGAGGTGAAGCCTCTGATCCTGAAAGCAAAGTACAATTGGTTCTTCTCTTCATTACACCGAAGAAGCCTCTGAGCAAAGAATGGTACTACTGGTTTGCACCTAAGTACAAACACAGCAAAACCACTCCTCGTCCCTGAGAACTTCCTCGCCGAATGAAGAGAAGAAACCAATGTTCTTCGATCGCATAACCCCGGTGGCCATAGGCGATCTAAGAACGACATCAATGTTAAAGAGTGAAGCTCTATGGATGGCTTGTTAGGCCTACCGCTGAGAAAGGTGAATCAATAAACCTAATAAACATAAATCAATTCAAGAAAAAAAACCATTTACTCAAAATAAAGTACTAGCACAAATAGTACTTATTAAAAAAATTATTTGCAGGTAGTGCAAAAATATGTACAATGGCATGGCAAAAGAAAATATTTACAAATTATCTATATACAAAAATTTATTTAAAAAAAATATACAATATATACATTATGTACAAAAACAAATTGTACTATGTATATATAAAAAAAAAATATGTACAGGATTATGTACAATATGTACGTGGTAGCATAAAAAAATTTCAAAAAAAAACTGCTTCCCCAAAACGGTTTTCTTTTTTCCAAATAAAAAACAATTAGTATTACTAAAAGTAAATGACAGCACAAAAAACAATCTCCAGTAGTGTTATACCACTTTCGTAAATTTTCAGGTAATTATCCCACTATCGTAAATTTTCAAGTTTAAATCAATTTTTTTTGTTGATTTGCTACAGCAGCAATTGCATTGAAATTAATTCAAATTGCATTGAGAGAATGAGGTTGAAAGAAAGAAAAAAGAGAAAGTGATTTAAATCTTTTTGTTTTGTTGTTGTATTTTGGAACATTTTTTACATGAATGAAAAAACAAAACAAAACCCACTATCGTAAATTTTCAGGTAATTATCCCACTATCGTAAATTTTCAAGTTTAAATCATTTTTTTTGTTGATAAGCTACAACAACAATTGCATTAATTTTTCAAACCTCAACTATTGTTGATCAATGATAAAGATTTTATTTGCCTTGCTTGGCGTGACTGGTATCTATTTTTCAACCAAATTGGATAAGTTCAACAATATTTTGAGGAAGATGACATCGAAAAATTCAAATAGAGAAGAATGGAGAAGAATGGGGCAGATTGCAAGAGTTAGCACCTTTGATTCGCTCAATATTTAGCTGGTAAAGGCTAACTTACAAGGATGTAAGAGCCTATTACAATTTATATATGCAAAAATGTGTTCGGAAAAGTTTCTTATTAGTTGATTGCACACTTTTACTTACATTGAACATGTTTGATCATGTTTACAATCTGAAAGAGTTTATTTTTGGGTCGTTCACCTTTTTTTTAGTCTTTTGGCTAAAGTATTTTTTAAAGGAAAAATTCGCGATCAGATCGTTGTAATCAGTCATGTTGGTTTTTAATCCATTTTCAAATTGTTTCATTGGTTTTCCACTACACTGGTTTACCGTTTGATGAAAAATCTGGTGAAAGACCATACGAAAGCTGAAAAACTGTACAAGAGCAGTGAAAATCTTCAATTTTACCCGAGTTTTAATTTATTTTTTTTTTTAGTTTTTAATTTTTTATTTCCCTTGAATCTTACAAGTAAATGATCTTATTTCAAATAAGTTAGTGGTTTACATTTATAAGCATATAAATAATTTATTCTACAACATAAATTAAATGGATATGTGCGTTCTAATTTTCAAAATGCATCATGAACCTAGTTTTAAAAATAATTTCACGGTGATTTTGTGTTAAAATTGTTGAGATTATTGATTCAATATTTTTTATACGCCTTTGAAACCTATTTCTATCACTTGCATGTTCTTCATAACGTCCCATTCGAGCAGCTCTGTAGGCGAAATTCCATACATACATAACATGCACTTCTAACTTATTAGAAAAGCGTACGGTTTTTATTTCAGTCATTTCAGTAGTTTTTCCTTTAAAAAACTTATAAATGATAAGCAGTTTTACAGCACACTTGAAACTGTTACATGAATATCGTACACCTTGAAAAAAATAAAGAATGACAATCTCCTCTCGAAGTTGCAAAATATAGTTGGTCCTCTTCGTTGCCATAATTTCCTTCTAGATTGCCTTCTTCATTATCGTTATGATATTCAGACTCTTCTAAATCAACTTCGTCCTCGGATTCTTCATTCTGACTATAACACGTTCTACCAAATATCTTTTTTTACCAAAATCAAAATACCAGTCATGTCGCCAACACAGGAATAGCCATAATTTCCTTCTGGATTGCCTTCTTCATTATCGTTATGATATTCAGACTCTTCTGAATTCAGCAGATTGTTCAGCCAATGGCCAAGCCATTTTGTCAAAGTTTTGTCACAAGCTATCATTTTGTCACAAAAAAACAATAAAAAATAAAAAAAAATAAAAATGAAAATAAAAAACAAAACAAAAAACAACACAAAAAAAACGAGGAAAAAAAAATGAAAAAAAAATTAACAAAAAAAAAAAACGACGAAAAAAAAAAACGAAGAAAATAAAAATGAAAAAAAAAAATTAACAAAAAAAAAAACAAAAACAAAAATAAAACAAAAAAACTTACAAAAAAAAAAAATCAGTTACTTCAGAAAAAATTCCAGTCAAGCCAGCACTTTCAGCTAAGGCCAAACCATTTTGCCACCTTGTCGCAATGCGTATCACAGTCTAAACGGTCTACAAAGATTTTAACAGACGTTTAGAATCATTTAAATCGCGGCCAAAAAATATATTCGCAAAAAACCGCTTTAATTGAATTGAGTTTTCTAATCCTGCCAAGAAATGATGGCAAATCAAGTTTCTCTTGCTGTATTGTAGTAGAATTGAACCCCATTCTGAAGAACAACCAATGGACGAAGATTTTTGATTTTAAATTATTTGTGGTGATGATTTTAACCAAATAAACATCTATAGTTGCAAAATTATCTACATAAGCCTACCCAAGTAGCATTTTTGACATAAATTTTAAAATTATAACGGGCAAATATTGTATAATTCATCAATAGATATTGTCAATGTAGCAAAATTTTTCAATTTAAAGGTATGGTTTGAAGTTTCTCAGAAAAGTTGTGCGGGGAGACCCACCGCTCGGAAGAAGTGAAATTTCGTAATGTGGAAATAAAAACATATTACATTCTGTATACTGTCTTGTAGTCTTTTTAATATTGGAGAATCAAAGCCAAAAACTACCAAGCTCTAGACCAATACAGATATTACATTCTTTTAAAAGTCATTAATTATTAGCGGGCTCATACTGTTCATATTCTTTAAGACAAACTTTATTAACATTGCTTACACTTCACAATTGATCGCATCTTTTAATTATCATTTTCGAGTGGAGAAATCAATAACATCAATAACACCCAAATCAATAACATTTACAATGGGTTTATGAAAACTAAAGTAAGATACGAAATGTTTGAGCTCTATTTTTTCAATATTTCTTGCAAAAAAACTGCATTTTTTTCTCGTTTAAAATATTTCAACTTAAAATGATAAGAAAATGAGTCATCTATCAGGAGTCTTCTATCAAAATGTTAATGAAGCAACAAAAACCAATAGAAGCAAAATACTCGATAATATGTTTTAAAAATAGTTTTCTGAGTAATTATAGTATTTATAGGATTTATTATAGTATTTTTGGGGTTATTTTTGATTTTAAATTATATGTGGAGCTGATTTTAACCAAGTAAACATCTATAGTTGCAAAATTATCTACATAAGCCTACTCAAGCAGCATTTTTGACATAAATTTTAAAATAATCACAGTCAAATGTTGTATAATTCTTCTATAGATATTGTTAATGTAGCAAAATTTTTCAATTGAAAGGTATGGTTTGAAGTTTCTCAGAAAAAATGGTTCAGATACTGGCTTTTCATTTGTAAATTCCATATCATCTAGCAACTACATAGTTTAGTTCTTGTTTACTGTCTAGATCAACTATTCATTTTGTTAGAAATTGAAAGCGCATATACATTAAGGAATTCGTATGATAAATGTGGGATACGTATGATAAATCTAGTATTTAAGAACGATACAAGGCTGAAATAATTTACATTAGTAAAAAACAATATACATGGTAAGTTTAAATTGAAATTTTAATTTTATTTCGTTAATTGATTTTTTTTTATATTTAGATGTCTTGTTTGGTAGGAGTAAAAAAATATATATGTCCATACAATGTGAATCATCAAATAACCTACAGAAAGTTCTTCCGTCACATTAAAACTTGTAAAGACAAGCAGCCGTCAGGAATACAAGTTATTTTGTGTAAATATAATATTTACCACGTAATTCCAAAAGAAGACTATGAGGTAATTTGTTAACTTAATACTCAAATTAATAAATATTTTGATTTAACATTTTTTCTTCTTTTTACAGATTCATCTTCTTAATTGCCCTGATCGGGTGGTTTGGAAAGAAGTATTTGATTCATTCAAAAATCACACCACACAAGACGAATGGTGCAGCGAATGAAAAAACTTAGGCCCAGTTATTTTTAATAATCATAATAGAAAAAACTTTAATAATTAACTATAAAATAAAATAAAAGAAATAATAAATTTGAAAAATATATAATGTTAGCAAAAAATGATGGCTTTTTATTTATCAAACCCTTTGAAAAAGTCTCTTAAATATGGTTCGTTCTTGTTTACTGTCTATATCAACTATCCATTTATTAGAAAGGGAAAGCGCGTACACTTAAAGATAACTAACTGTAAATCTTATACCTTACTGACTGTTTTAATCGTCATTAAAAAATAATTTGTTTTGGCCCGTCTGATTCTTATCATTTCTGTGTCCCAATTTACCCCAAAGCGCATTTAAAAGAAATGAATCCCTTCATGCTCAAAACTCCCTAATGAAGTTTTCTTTTTCAATTTGAGTGGAAACATTTGACGGTCAATCACTTGCTTCTTGTTTTAACTTAAGGAAGCAATCCGACTAAGAAAGATAATCAATCTAAAAAGTTAATCGTCACATGTCGTCCAACACAATTCATATTTATTCTTAAGAAAAAAAGTTTGAATTCAACAAAAAAAATGTGTCATCACAACGACAAAAAACGACAAAAAAAAACATTGAAAACAATTTACTATACTACGAATAACATTTACTAATTCCTTAAGAGCTCATCAAATGCGACAACAAATTTATATTTCACAACTATGTGAAAACGAAAACAAAAAAATTAACAAAACAAAAAAACTAACCAATACATATGATAAACACAATAACAACATCAGAAGCTAATTACCTTTTATATTATTAATTTTCTGTCATATTTTTCTTGTTGCATTATTGCATAACATCAGAAATAACTTGACCGACAGACCGCGCTATTCAGATGTATCAGTGTCTATGCCAAACAATTAAATCTAAAATTTTTCAGACAATTAATCAAATAATGTTCAAATAATGTTCAATCTAAACTAATCTATTGAACTTAATTTTCAAAACGTTTTCAATATTTTGCAAGAACAATTAGCTTAGATAGATTGCAGTGTTCATTTTCTTTTTCCTTGGTCAGCTGGCTTCAAAACCCCGTTTGAAGCTGCCTTCTTTTATACTCTTACAAAACTCGTTGATATTTTCTGGATAAATTTGTCTAGCAAGCGGTAGATTTGAGATTTATCTAGGGAGTTATTAAACATAACAAGGTATTTGCAGTTTAACGAAATGTCTCAGTAAAATTTTCTTTGGAACACATTTTGGGTAATTAATATAACAGATATATTTCGATGATGTGAACCCTTGGTAAATAATTCACAAACGTTTTTATTATACGCCTCAGTCATTAAATCATCCAAGATGATTAATGTGTTTTTCTAGATTATCAAAATTTTCGGGGACGTTGTCTAACATTTCAATATCTTCAAAATCGAAATCTTTTAGATCGACCGAATTAGTTTCACCATTGCACCAAACCAGTTTCTTTATACCATGAATATGTGGCAAGAACTTTAATACAAACGTGGTCTTCCCCGATCCAAAATGAACGCACCATTATATGAGTTTCGTGTGAAACCAATGGCGTTATTGGTTGAAGACGAAACTCAATTCGAGATGGATGGTCAGCTGTTTTAATAAAAATTAATGTATTTAAACAAATTTTAAAAAAATTAATTAATAAAATAAAAATTTTGTTTAAAGTTTTTACAAAACTATAACAAAAAAATAAAAAAAAAGATTTAATTTTTTATTTAAATAAGTTTTTTCCAAAATTATAGCAAGTTTTTCACATTTCGAACATCTGTTTATAATTTTTAGTTTTTTCAATTAACAACTTATTTCAGACATCCGTCTAAAATTCCAAATAAAAAGTTTTAAGGTTTCCAAAACATCATAATTTTTTCCCAACACAATTTGTTCTAATTCTTCTGCTCGCTTTACACACAAAATCTTATATAGCAACCAAAAAAAACTAGAACAACACATGTGCCCCAATGAAAAAAAAATCGAAATCATACTTAATCATTTAACGCAAAACAAAGCCGCACGCAGTTACGAAACAAAATACAAAATACTACAACAAAACAATTTTTGTTATCTACAAAAAAAATATATCATGAACATCTTCATTTTTTTTTTTTTTTTGTCGAGAAAATTAAAATCTTACATAACAAAACAACAAAGTGTCATAATATCGAGACAAGGTCAAGATCAACCAAAGATCAACCAAAAAAAAAAAAATTGATTTAAACTCAAAGCAAATGTTTTGTTTTTTCATTCATGTAACATACTCGTATATTTTTTTCTTATTAAACCTCCCACATCAATTAACACATCATGTGAGAAAGTCCCATATTTTTGTAATATAATATCGTTGCAAAAAAGAATTAAAAAACACAAAACACATATTTAACTGAAGCAACTGTTACAACTGAAAAGTTGAATGCAATTGTTGCTGTTTTTCTCGCTTGATTCAGTCAACTCAACTCATGAAAGATAGTGGTATCGAAATGAATTTTTTCTTATAAGAAACAACAACAATTTCATGAAAATTTACGATAGTGGGTTTTGTTTTGTTTTTCATTCATGTAAAAAATGTTCCAAAATACAACAACAAAACAAAAAGATTTAAATCACTTTCTCTTTTTTCTTTCTTTCAACCTCATTCTCTCAATCCAATTTGAATTAATTTCAATGCAATTGTTGCTGTAGCAAATCAACAAAAAAATTGATTTAAACTTGAAAATTTATGTAACATACTCGTATATTTTTTTCTTATTAAACCTCCCACATCAATTAACACATCATGTGAGAAAGTCCCATATTTTTGTAATATAATATCGAGACAAAAATTGTTGTTGTAGCTTATCAACCAAAAAAAAAATTGATTAAAACACAATCGAAATGAATTTTTTCTTATAAGATACAACAACAAAAAAAACAAGATATAAATCATTTTCACTAGTTTTTCTTTCAAACTCATTCTCTCAATGCAATTTGAATTAATTTCAATGCAATTGCTGCTGTAGCAAATCAACAAAAAAAATTGATTTAAACTTGAAAATTTACGATAGTGGGATAATTACCTGAAAATTTACGAAAGTGGTATAACACTACTTCAATTGTAGTTTAATATATTCAATAATTTCTGTTAATACCAGCAGATAATTATATCTCAATTTATAACAATTTTACGTACGATAAACGCAACGGCCGATCACTAACTGAAATTTATTGCATCCAACACTCTTTTTTATGCTTATATCGGTTTATATCAATGTTCCAAATGTCTCAAAATAAAAAATAAAATGCATTCAAAATAATATCCAATCTTAAAGAGCTAAATTTTGTTTTCAAATTTTTTACCTTAAATTTTTAATTTTATTTTTAAAATATATTTTTTGTATTTGAAACTAAATTCATACCATTATCAAATAATCATACAACAGCTAGTAGCAAAGACAAAAATGTTGTGATTAATATTAGTTAAATAACGGATAAAAATATATTACATATGAAGGTATGATGAATATCATCTTTCAACTCACGGGCGACCATAGAAATTATGTTTTCGATCAAGCCGGTCAAGTTATACAAACATATTAATATATTCTGTAGGTGAGTCAAAAAAATATATACTATACTGTAAATACGCAAACTTTCATCATTAATATAGCAACGAGTTTTGTAGGCTCGGATTACAACTAAATCTAGAAAGTCTACTATCCCTCCATGAGGGCGAGTCATACAGTATAATACATTTTAAAAGACACAGTATCCGTAAACTTAGCCTATTAATTAGAAATTTACTTACCTAAATATACATACCTCAATATCAAGATATAACACCGCAACTGAAACACCACAACTGACCCTTTTAATTCACAAGTTCACAACAAACTAAATCAAAGTGATAAAGAAAATCAATTTAACGCTTTAATTGTAACGAAATAAGAGTAATAGTAGTTTAACTAATAAGTGTTTAATGCGTTAGTTTATTCTTAAGTAGTGTTATACCACTTTCGTAAATTTTCAGGTAATTATCCCACTATCGTAAATTTTCAAGTTTAAATCAATTTTTTTTGTTGATTTGCTACAGCAGCAATTGCATTGAAATTAATTCAAATTGCATTGAGAGAATGAGGTTGAAAGAAAGAAAAAAGAGAAAGTGATTTAAATCTTTTTGTTTTGTTGTTGTATTTTGGAACATTTTTTACATGAATGAAAAAACAAAACAAAACCCACTATCGTAAATTTTCAGGTAATTATCCCACTATCGTAAATTTTCAAGTTTAAATCATTTTTTTTGTTGATAAGCTACAACAACAATTGCATTAATTTTTCAAACCTCAACTATTGTTGATCAATGATAAAGATTTTATTTGCCTTGCTTGGCGTGACTGGTATCTATTTTTCAACCAAATTGGATAAGTTCAACAATATTTTGAGGAAGATGACATCGAAAAATTCAAATAGAGAAGAATGGAGAAGAATGGGGCAGATTGCAAGAGTTAGCACCTTTGATTCGCTCAATATTTAGCTGGTAAAGGCTAACTTACAAGGATGTAAGAGCCTATTACAATTTATATATGCAAAAATGTGTTCGGAAAAGTTTCTTATTAGTTGATTGCACACTTTTACTTACATTGAACATGTTTGATCATGTTTACAATCTGAAAGAGTTTATTTTTGGGTCGTTCACCTTTTTTTTAGTCTTTTGGCTAAAGTATTTTTTAAAGGAAAAATTCGCGATCAGATCGTTGTAATCAGTCATGTTGGTTTTTAATCCATTTTCAAATTGTTTCATTGGTTTTCCACTACACTGGTTTACCGTTTGATGAAAAATCTGGTGAAAGACCATACGAAAGCTGAAAAACTGTACAAGAGCAGTGAAAATCTTCAATTTTACCCGAGTTTTAATTTATTTTTTTTTTTAGTTTTTAATTTTTTATTTCCCTTGAATCTTACAAGTAAATGATCTTATTTCAAATAAGTTAGTGGTTTACATTTATAAGCATATAAATAATTTATTCTACAACATAAATTAAATGGATATGTGCGTTCTAATTTTCAAAATGCATCATGAACCTAGTTTTAAAAATAATTTCACGGTGATTTTGTGTTAAAATTGTTGAGATTATTGATTCAATATTTTTTATACGCCTTTGAAACCTATTTCTATCACTTGCATGTTCTTCATAACGTCCCATTCGAGCAGCTCTGTAGGCGAAATTCCATACATACATAACATGCACTTCTAACTTATTAGAAAAGCGTACGGTTTTTATTTCAGTCATTTCAGTAGTTTTTCCTTTAAAAAACTTATAAATGATAAGCAGTTTTACAGCACACTTGAAACTGTTACATGAATATCGTACACCTTGAAAAAAATAAAGAATGACAATCTCCTCTCGAAGTTGCAAAATATAGTTGGTCCTCTTCGTTGCCATAATTTCCTTCTAGATTGCCTTCTTCATTATCGTTATGATATTCAGACTCTTCTAAATCAACTTCGTCCTCGGATTCTTCATTCTGACTATAACACGTTCTACCAAATATCTTTTTTTACCAAAATCAAAATACCAGTCATGTCGCCAACACAGGAATAGCCATAATTTCCTTCTGGATTGCCTTCTTCATTATCGTTATGATATTCAGACTCTTCTGAATTCAGCAGATTGTTCAGCCAATGGCCAAGCCATTTTGTCAAAGTTTTGTCACAAGCTATCATTTTGTCACAAAAAAACAATAAAAAATAAAAAAAAATAAAAATGAAAATAAAAAACAAAACAAAAAACAACACAAAAAAAACGAGGAAAAAAAAATGAAAAAAAAATTAACAAAAAAAAAAAACGAAAAAAAAAAACGAAGAAAATAAAAATGAAAAAAAAAAATTAACAAAAAAAAAAACAAAAACAAAAATAAAACAAAAAAACTTACAAAAAAAAAAAATCAGTTACTTCAGAAAAAATTCCAGTCAAGCCAGCACTTTCAGCTAAGGCCAAACCATTTTGCCACCTTGTCGCAATGCGTATCACAGTCTAAACGGTCTACAAAGATTTTAACAGACGTTTAGAATCATTTAAATCGCGGCCAAAAAATATATTCGCAAAAAACCGCTTTAATTGAATTGAGTTTTCTAATCCTGCCAAGAAATGATGGCAAATCAAGTTTCTCTTGCTGTATTGTAGTAGAATTGAACCCCATTCTGAAGAACAACCAATGGACGAAGATTTTTGATTTTAAATTATTTGTGGTGATGATTTTAACCAAATAAACATCTATAGTTGCAAAATTATCTACATAAGCCTACCCAAGTAGCATTTTTGACATAAATTTTAAAATTATAACGGGCAAATATTGTATAATTCATCAATAGATATTGTCAATGTAGCAAAATTTTTCAATTTAAAGGTATGGTTTGAAGTTTCTCAGAAAAGTTGTGCGGGGAGACCCACCGCTCGGAAGAAGTGAAATTTCGTAATGTGGAAATAAAAACATATTACATTCTGTATACTGTCTTGTAGTCTTTTTAATATTGGAGAATCAAAGCCAAAAACTACCAAGCTCTAGACCAATACAGATATTACATTCTTTTAAAAGTCATTAATTATTAGCGGGCTCATACTGTTCATATTCTTTAAGACAAACTTTATTAACATTGCTTACACTTCACAATTGATCGCATCTTTTAATTATCATTTTCGAGTGGAGAAATCAATAACATCAATAACACCCAAATCAATAACATTTACAATGGGTTTATGAAAACTAAAGTAAGATACGAAATGTTTGAGCTCTATTTTTTCAATATTTCTTGCAAAAAAACTGCATTTTTTTCTCGTTTAAAATATTTCAACTTAAAATGATAAGAAAATGAGTCATCTATCAGGAGTCTTCTATCAAAATGTTAATGAAGCAACAAAAACCAATAGAAGCAAAATACTCGATAATATGTTTTAAAAATAGTTTTCTGAGTAATTATAGTATTTATAGGATTTATTATAGTATTTTTGGGGTTATTTTTGATTTTAAATTATATGTGGAGCTGATTTTAACCAAGTAAACATCTATAGTTGCAAAATTATCTACATAAGCCTACTCAAGCAGCATTTTTGACATAAATTTTAAAATAATCACAGTCAAATGTTGTATAATTCTTCTATAGATATTGTTAATGTAGCAAAATTTTTCAATTGAAAGGTATGGTTTGAAGTTTCTCAGAAAAAATGGTTCAGATACTGGCTTTTCATTTGTAAATTCCATATCATCTAGCAACTACATAGTTTAGTTCTTGTTTACTGTCTAGATCAACTATTCATTTTGTTAGAAATTGAAAGCGCATATACATTAAGGAATTCGTATGATAAATGTGGGATACGTATGATAAATCTAGTATTTAAGAACGATACAAGGCTGAAATAATTTACATTAGTAAAAAACAATATACATGGTAAGTTTAAATTGAAATTTTAATTTTATTTCGTTAATTGATTTTTTTTTATATTTAGATGTCTTGTTTGGTAGGAGTAAAAAAATATATATGTCCATACAATGTGAATCATCAAATAACCTACAGAAAGTTCTTCCGTCACATTAAAACTTGTAAAGACAAGCAGCCGTCAGGAATACAAGTTATTTTGTGTAAATATAATATTTACCACGTAATTCCAAAAGAAGACTATGAGGTAATTTGTTAACTTAATACTCAAATTAATAAATATTTTGATTTAACATTTTTTCTTCTTTTTACAGATTCATCTTCTTAATTGCCCTGATCGGGTGGTTTGGAAAGAAGTATTTGATTCATTCAAAAATCACACCACACAAGACGAATGGTGCAGCGAATGAAAAAACTTAGGCCCAGTTATTTTTAATAATCATAATAGAAAAAACTTTAATAATTAACTATAAAATAAAATAAAAGAAATAATAAATTTGAAAAATATATAATGTTAGCAAAAAATGATGGCTTTTTATTTATCAAACCCTTTGAAAAAGTCTCTTAAATATGGTTCGTTCTTGTTTACTGTCTATATCAACTATCCATTTGTTAGAAAGGGAAAGCGCGTACACTTAAAGATAACTAACTGTAAATCTTATACCTTACTGACTGTTTTAATCGTCATTAAAAAATAATTTGTTTTGGCCCGTCTGATTCTTATCATTTCTGTGTCCCAATTTACCCCAAAGCGCATTAAAAAGAAATGAATCCCTTCATGCTCAAAACTCCCTAATGAAGTTTTCTTTTTCAATTTGAGTGAAAACATTTGACGGTCAATCACTTGCTTCTTGTTTTAACTTAAGGAAGCAATCCGACTAAGAAAGATAATCAATCTAAAAAGTTAATCGTCACATGTCGTCCAACACAATTCATATTTATTCTTAAGAAAAAAAGTTTGAATTCAACAAAAAAAATGTGTCAACACAACGACAAAAAACGACAAAAAAAAAAACATTGAAAACAATTTACTATACTACGAATAACATTTACTAATTCCTTAAGAGCTCATCAAATGCGACAGCAAATTTATATTTCACAACTATGTGAAAACGAAAACAAAAAAATTAACAAAACAAAAAAACTAACCAATACATATGATAAACACAATAACAACATCAGAAGCTAATTACCTTTTATATTATTAATTTTCTGTCATATTTTTCTTGTTGCATTATTGCATAACATCAGAAATAACTTGACCGACAGACCGCGCTATTCAGATGTATCAGTGTCTATGCCAAACAATTAAATCTAAAATTTTTCAGACAATTAATCAAATAATGTTCAAATAATGTTCAATCTAAACTAATCTATTGTACTTAATTTTCAAAACGTTTTCAATATTTTGCAAGAACAATTAGCTTAGATAGATTGCAGTGTTCATTTTCTTTTTCCTTGGTCAGCTGGCTTCAAAATCCCGTTTGAAGCTGCCTTCTTTTATACTCTTACAAAACTCGTTGATATTTTCTGGATAAATTTGTCTAGCAAGCGGTAGATTTGAGATTTATCTCGGGGGTTATTAAACATAACAAGGTATTTGCAGTTTAACGAAATGTCTCTGCAAAATTTTCCTTGATGGAACACATTTTGGGTAATTAATATAACAGATATATTTCCATGATGTGAACCCTTGGTAAATAATTCACAAACGTTTTTATTATACGCCTCAGTCATTAAATCATCCAAGATGATTAATGTGTTTTCTAGATTATCAAAATTTTCGGGGACGTTGTCTAACATTTCAATATCTTCAAAATCGAAATCTTTTAGATCGACCGAATTAGTTTCACCATTGCACCAAACCAGTTTCTTTATACCATGAATATGTGGCAAGAACTTTAATACAAACGTGGTCTTCCCCGAAGAAGAAGGACCAGAAATCTGCATGGTAAAAGGTTGTTCCACATTAAACATATTTTTTTGAAATAAATGATATGGTCCATTTCGAACATCTATTTAAAATTTTTAAGTTTTTCAATTAACAACTTATTTCAGGCATCCGTCTAAAATTCCAAATAAAAAGTTTTAAGGTTTCCAAAACATCATAATTTTTTCCAACACAATTTGTTCTAATTCTTCTGCTCGCTTTACACACAAAATCTTATATAACAACAAAAAACTAGAACAACACATGTGCCC
Source organism: Diogma glabrata (assembly GCA_963693315.1). NCBI lineage: Eukaryota > Metazoa > Arthropoda > Insecta > Diptera > Cylindrotomidae > Diogma > Diogma glabrata. The sequence continues at coordinate 217,496,931 of OY856187.1, read as the reverse complement.
CAATGAAAAAAAAATCGAAATCTTACTTAATCATTTAACGCAAAAATTTAAATTTAACGCACGCAATTTGAAAATTTACGATAGTGGGTTTTTTGTTTTTTCATTCATGTAACATACTCGTATATTTTTTTCTTATTAGACCACAAAAAGTTATGAAACAAAAATTCAATTCACATGGATTTGGACCAAAATGAATTTTTTCTTATAAGAAACAACAACAAAAAAAGATTTAAATCACTTTCTCTAGTTTTTCTTTATAGTGGGATAATTTCTTGAAAATTTACGATAGTGGGTTTTGTTTTTGTTTTTTCATTCATGTAACATACTCGTATATTTTTTTCTTATTAGACCACAAAAAGTTATGAAACAAAATTCAATTCACATGCTTTTTTCATAATATATTAATAATATCGAGACAACCATTTTTTTATTCAACCGCAAGATTAAAACACAAACTCATATTTGACTGAAGCAACTGATACAACTGAAAAATTGAATGCAATTGTTGTTGTTTTTTCTCAGTTGATTCAGTCAACTCAACTCATGAAAGATAGTGGTATCGAAATGAATTTTTTCTTATAAGAAACAACAACAATTTCAATGCAATTGTTGTTGTAGCTTATCAACAAAAAAAATGATTTAAACTTGAAAATTTACGATAGTGGGATAATTACCTGAAAATTTACGATAGTGGGTTTTGTTTTGTTTTTTCATTCATGTAAAAAATGTTCCAAAATACAACAACAAAACAAAAAGATTTAAATCACTTTCTCTTTTTTCTTTCTTTCAACCTCATTCTCTCAATGCAATTTGAATTAATTTCAATGCAATTGCTGCTGTAGCAAATCAACAAAAAAAATTGATTTAAACTTGAAAATTTACGATAGTGGGATAATTACCTGAAAATTTACGAAAGTGGTATAACACTACTCAATGTAGTAGTGTAGTAGTCAATTACTATTTCCTTAAAAAAAAAAAAAAAAAAAAAAAAAAAAAAAAAAAAAAAAAAAAAAAAACTTCTTCCACTTTTCACGTGACACTTTTATCATAAAAAACATCAACAATTAATTACACATCATCTTTCGAAAAACATCATCAAATTGTATCACAATTCTGTTCTTGATTTGAAACCTCATAACAAAATCGCCGATTATAATTTACTATAACTACGAACCATATTTACAAAAACAACAAGCATTTATTAAATTTAGGGTTCAAGAATATGTTTTTCAAAATTTATTCAAGATGGAAAAAACATCTGTATATATTTCAACATACATATCCACGTAATTTTTTTTAATTTTCCTAGACACAAACTATTTTGTACATTTTAATCAAACCATTTGCTAGCAGAGGGCACCACTTTCTATGTATGAAAAATCCAAGATGGCGGAAAAAGCAAATTTCGAGCTCCATAAGAAATAACCCGTATTTTTGTGCTAGAACTCCTATAGCTACTCTACTATCTCCAAAAAAATTGCTGTCCCAAAACGGTTTTTTTCAAAATTAAAAAAAAATTAGTCTTAACTAATTATACAATGAGGAACAGGGGCCTCCTGTGGACCAGTCCACTCCTCTACCTGTCGCATGGTCGGTGAGATGGGAACCACCTCAACCAGCTCCTCTATTTGAGTACTCTTGGTCGAGGAAGCTCCCAGCTCCACGACCAAGCGACTCTCCTTCTCCCTTCTTCTCCTCTCCTTCCTCTTCAGGTGAGAGCTCCTATTTCTATTTATCCTCCTTCTCTCACGCCAGCCCACATTCACTTCCTCAGTCACTTCATCCATCTCATCCGCTTCCTCATTCACCCCATTCAACTCCTCATTCACTATCTCACAAATCAATTTGTCCAGAAACTCATCATATTTTTCTTCATAAATATCATCCATTAATTCCAAAAATATTTTATGTTTTACTCCATCCAGAATCACATTTATCATTTCATCCACCACATTCCTCGCCTCAACCATTCTCTCTTTTCTCTCTTCATTCGCTCTCCCATCCACTTCATTCATCCAGGGCTCAAACCCACCTGGCCGACACCTCCTTAATAACCCCTGACCCCTCATAATTGTATACATTCTTAACAAAATTCAAAATATATAATACGAAATCCAATAACAAAGGTTATTGCAAATTTTATATAAAATATTCAACTTCCAAATGTATATAAAATATTTTTACAATATTAAAAAACCAAAACCATAAACTGGTTTGACAAAAGAAGAAAAAAAATATATGTAAAACAACCCAAACTGGTTATAACCGGAAAGACAATTTATTTTACGCAAAATAACCAGTTGGCAACGCCCTAGTTATTACAAAAAATCATTACGGTTCTTTAAAAAAAACCAAATCCAAGGGTCCAATACACCAGACTCCTACTGGTCTTTGTTTCGAACGCCAATTTATTATATTTGGACCTTTAATATAATCACACAAAGAAATTAATAGTAATGTTACGGTACTTAAAGGAATTCGGAGTGAACAGACCGTTCCCATTCGAATCCGAGATTTGGGAATCTCTTATTATCTTTTTCCTTAGTTTATCTCGACATTACAAAAGCAATGTCTAAATTAAAATTAACATACATATTAATAATAAATACCTTAAATTAACTGTTGATTGATGTCATCAATATTCTGTTGTTTTTAATTTATTTGTTTGATTTTCCAATATCCCTTGACTAGCGTTTGACCTTCTAACTTCCCATTTATATATCTGCCTTTGAATCCATGCGGTTATAACAACCGGAACAACCATCAAACAAACGATTGTCTCTAACGGTGGTAATAGCTTCGATCACTGTTATCCTTGCTATTCATACTTTCGATAACATCAGTGGATACTTTATCTTCATGTACTGCCACAATTTATAAAGCAGATTTAACAATTAATGACAACAATTATCCTTCTATGAAATAAAATGAAAAAAATATAATTGAAATTGTCATCCAAATTATCAGCTTTTTGATGAACAAACAACAACACAAATCACTGTAAACTACTTAGCGGGGTGTAATCTTCCATTGTAATTACAGCCAATAAATAATGCTTTCACAAAAAAGTTATTAAAATTAGAAATCAATTTTAACAATTAAACAAAACGACCTTGGAATTTTTCTTTGTTTACACTTCTTTTTTATTTGCTTGATTGCAATTAAATACATCACTTTTGAATTACAAATTTATTGATTTATCACATCAAGGTTAAATAATACTATCAATTAATTAAAAGAGATTATTGGATGTTGTAATCCTTTTGAAAAGCAAAAATGGAATTGATCAAATAATTTAATTATTACAAACTTATATTAAATTAAATCCACGTTTAAATATAATATAAAAAATAGGAATAATCTTCCTAACAAACAATTGACCAATTCTTTTGAATCACAAAAATGGAATGAATAATTTTTAAATTATGAAATTGCAAAATGTGATTTTGATTTTGCCATCTTATGATGTCAAAACAAAATCGGGCAATCTCCGAAAATTCAGTAATGATTAACAACGACGTCTGTTCATTAGCATTGGAAATAAAAATTTAGTACGTTCGTTTGCTTTTTATAGTATGTTCAAAATTTAACTAGCAGTTAAGTTTTAGAAAATTTTAAAATTATTATTAATGTAAGAATGAACGGAAACTAATGAAATGCATTTTTATTGAATTGAAAACGAAGATGAATTTGGTTTTATTATTGTTTTGCGATTATTGCGATCGTTACAACCGTGAACAAAAAAATTAAGTTTTGATAGTGGAACTTCCTCCTAAAACTTCTAATAAAAAGCAGGATTTAGTAAAAAAATATGCAGATGTGGATTGTTTGTTCAAAAAATACAAAATGTTCTGCAAGAACAGTTCAATGTATCTGAATATTCTGCATGTCAAGCTCAAAAACTGACAAATAAAAATGGTATTTTGTGTTTGCATAATACTAGACTATAGGGAGAACTTTGAGTGCACAAACAATTCAACTTGTCATACAGTTTTATGAAAAAGATTATCAGTCAAGAGTTTTACCAGGGATAAAAAATGTTGTTTGCATAGGGAAACAAGAATACACGCAAAAACCATTGGTACTATTGAATATTCGTGAAATTTATGCCTCATTTATTTAGGAACACCCAAATGTGAAAATAGAATTTTCCATGTTTTTCAATTTAAGGCCAAAATGGTCTGTTCATGCAGGAACAAATGGCACACTCTCAGATTGTGTGTACACAAAGCATTAAAATGTAATCATTCTTATTCATACTACACATTTCAATGAAACGTTCAACCTGATTGCCATTCTAGTGTGTGACAAGGAAAATACAAACTGTATGTATTGCCACCAATCCTCATCAAAGCAAACCGTCATCGATTTCTCGGAGTTAAAATTTGAAGATTATAATCCAGTCGAAACTATTGAGTTTTTTAGGCAATGGGTCACAACTGTTCGATTATAGGTGGAAAAATATACATCTGCACTAGAAGAGTTCATCCAGATTCTCACAGTCAATGTGGACAAATTAATTTCATATAGTTTCATAGCAAAGTCTCAACCTACATTCTTTAAATACATAAAAGAAAGTCGTAGCTTGAAATAGCTGTTGTTATTTTCGGGAATACGAATCTTTTCTAATACGAGATGAGGTACATGCATATCATTGGAGCCGCACGTCTTTTACAGTCCATCCATTTATCATAAACTTCAAGAATGCCGAAGGAAAGAATGTCATCTTATGACACTGCATTATCTCAAATGAACTGCAACATGATGTATGGGATGGCTTATAAGGTTCAAAATGTTACTTTGTAAAAATTACTTTTTTAAACGCAAACATTCTATATATATATATATATATTAAAAAGGACATTACTTTTCTGATAGTTGTGCGGCTTAAAAACAAGTACAAATTTGCTAAAATTTGTTTACATGAAACCGATTTCAGTAAGTATATTAGAGATGCATTTTTACTGATTGCATTTACTGAAATTTCAGACAAATCTGAGATGGGTGATTTAGCTTCTATATTGTCCAGTTTTGTCGCAATAATAGCTGGTTTTTAGCAAGTTTTGATGTTTTTATTTTATTTATAGTCATTTATTTATTTTCTAGTAAATACAAAACATTGATAAAACAAAGAATGTACTCAAAATAATTTGGTTGTAAAATTCAACAAACATTTGTCAAATAAAAAAATTAAAAAATATTACAAATCGTGATCGATCATTATTCTTTGGGTTTTCTAGTTTTTTAAGAACTTAAAAAATTATTTCTTCAATGTCTTAATAGTTTTTCGCATTACTTCTAGGTAAAGACAAAAATTAAAATTCATGCCATCAATCTATAAAAAACTATTTAAAATCAATCAATATTCACACCATAAACAATTTTTGTTAATTAATAAAAAGAAATTAATTATATTATTTTTTTCAAATTCTACATTGCATTGACACAGATCTTTTCATTTCGTCAAATTTTAATTTCTAATCACCACAATCATCAAATCTTAACTTAATTAGTATTCATTAACAGTATTCACAATATTATTGTGTTCTATTAACGTTTCTAATTCATCTTGCATTAATGTTTTATATAAATCTTGTTATTATTATTAAAGTATATGAAACATTTATTTATTATTATTTCAACATTTTGAGGTAAACACTAAAAAATGTGGAAGTAGAAATCTAATTTTTTTATTAGTTTTTGTATTGGAAATCGTTATTTTGCAATTAGATTATGTTTAGCTATAAATTATGCATTTAGCAAACAAAAGTAAGAAAATATAATATTTTCATATATGTACGAACGTAAATTGATTTGCAAAATTACTGAAAATAAATTCCATTAAGCTATTAAGATCTTTTGTACCGGAAAACAGTAAACAATCAATTATTACTTTTAAAACTTGTTTCAGTTGTTATTATAAAACTAAAAAAATAAAAATTGAATAAATCCTTGTGAACTGGGACAGTTGTTAAGTGTAGAATTTTATTGTTTAAGCAATCACTGAATATCTGATGAATGGTTCATCATTTTTATTTGTATTTGAATTTTTGATACGTTCTTAAAATAAATTTTCTTTTGTTTGATTGTAAACTAATTATGTTGCATTATAAATACTGATTTATTTTGATCCTTTATATTATAATGCTAGCCATACATCATAATAAGCGATTTGATACGATTGTGGTTTTAATTGCAAATCTGTATTAGAAATCAATTAATACTTCAATTTCTAACTAAACCGCAGAATGTCTTATTTAAAAATATTTTACCGACATAAATATAATGACACATCAGTTTATGGTTGTCTTAACAGATTAGTTAAAATTTAAGTAAATCTTTTTTGAGTCCCATGTTAATTGCTAGAGATAAATTGGTTCTTGAAAACAAATTTACTTACACAGATCAAAATTCTAGATAAATAGATAAACAAACTCATATGATTGCTTAAGACCAATTTTATCATTTTTAATAAAAAAAACAAATAACGCAAAATAATTAAGTAATCTTTATTTATACTGTAAGTAAAATAAATGTTTTGTCTAAATTTTGGCAGCACTGTAAATAAAATAATTATCAGTTACAACTTACAACACATAATATATCAAATAAAACTAAAAAAAATATATTGAAAAATTTAACAATAAAAAAAATTATAATCCACATAAAGACGAGCCATTGAACGACCGTTGAATAAAAATAATAATAAAATAACCGTAAATAGATAAAAAGAATTATTGTTTTTAAAGTATAATTTTCATATAACTGTGTTAAGGTTTAATACTATAATAGAAATTTATTTTTCTAATCGAATTATGTTTAGATATTATAACATGTACATAAATACGTTGTTACAAGATTAAAGTGATATAATAGGTCACATTTCGATTTATGTAATATTATAAGCTTTAGGAAATTTTCATTAAAAATATTTTAGTCACAAGTCGATTTCTTGTTTCAAAAATAGCATAATTAAATCTTTTTTACGGTTCCGTTTAGAAAAATGCAATCCTATTAGTGGAAATTGCGGTATTTGTTTGTCTGTCTGTCTCGTAATTTAAAGTATAAAACCTTTGGAGCTACAATTTGAGATGAGCATAAAATGCGAATGACAATAAAGTGTGGTCCTAAACAAATAAAATTGGTTTCGTTCGTTCAAGGAGACTAATATTAGGCCGGTAAAAAGGGATGATATAATCTGAAAAAAAATTTTGTAATTGAAGTATCAGAAAATTTAATTTAAGTTGTATTTTTTTAAACACTTGTTAATAGGTTGTTCGGGAATCTTTGAGCTCCCACCCCTTCCTCCCCCATGCCTTGTTCCATTTTCCCCAAAAGCTTTTAGAACTATGAAAAACCGAGCTTAACCAAGCTTATGTACCAAGTTTTATCAAAATCAAATGACATGATTTAAAGTTATAAGTTTTAAATATATATAGGTGCTTAAGAGCTCCCTCTCTTTCTTCTTTGTTCAAATTTTGTCCAAAACTTCTTATGTCACTGCATCCAGCCAAAGAATTTGAAAAAAATTAATTAACAGAACGGTCTGCATTTTTTATGATTATTTAGACTTCTTATACGATCCAAATTGTTGAGAAAAGCTTTGGGATTTTTCAACGTAAGATTTTTGAAAAAAATTTAAAAAAAAAAAAATTTTAAAGTCAAAATTTTTTTGAAAATTTTCTCGAAACGTAATACTTTGACTGACTCATTGAATACTTTGACCTATTAAAATGGTGTTAATGTGGTGATACTTATTGGCCTTAAGAAATTATTTTATTGAAAGCTATTTATTTCTAAAAATTTTGATAAATGTTTAAATTTTGATCGAGGAAATATTACTTCCAATTTATTTTCAATTGTATAATTTCTAAGTTTAGTTTTCTATTAAATTTTGTCATTTTTCGATTTTCTTTTAGCTTTACTTTGTTTTGAATTGCTGAGGATGGGAGATAGTTTCTCTTGAAATGCATTCAAAATAATTTTGTATTTTGAATATTGTAGAATTGTAATATTTTTGTAATATTTAAATACAATGTTCTGTGGTGAAAGTCAAAAAGGAGAAAAATTTTTAATTAATTGTTGTAGTAATTAAAATTTTCACGAAAAAGTTCAAAAATTATTTTTTTTTATTATTTATCGATTAAGAAATTATGTTGACATTTCTGTAGAAATCTGCCTATTTAGTATTTATACTAAAACTTAAATTTTATTTTTCTCTTAATTATGTTTATTAGTATTTATACATGAATTTAATATTGTAAACTTTCATCAAAACAATTAATTTAATTGCAAGTTGGCGTCACTATAAATTTAAAATTTTTAAGTCTTACAAACCTTATCTACTAAGAACAATATAGACATAAAATTTGCTGTTTTAACATAATTTACATTGACATTGAATTTATCGATAAAACAAATACTTTAAAGTTTAATTTAAATTCTAAACGTATACATACATTCTATAAAATATGAATAATTTATAAAATTGTTTAAATAGTTTAACTATTTTATTTTACTCAATTTGTCCGTTGTTTGTTCCGTATTTGGATAGTTTTATTGATACAAATAAGTTTTTTATTTTATTTTAAATCGATATTTACATTAATTAGTTTTTGTTGAAAATAACTATAACTAATAATCTTAACCTTTACCCTAACATTCAACAATTAGTAATAATTTATTTTATTGTTTATTATTATTATTGATGATATGATTGACCTATGTTGATAGGGAGTTGTTTTATTTTTTTAGTTCAAGATAGTTATACATATTTACGATTAGGTATGGTAAGCTCTGTGACCAATGACGAGCCACATAGATGATAGAAGTAACTATTAATATGTTAAGTAGTTTTAGCTTGCGAAGTGAAATGGTAGGCAATTTCGGTGGCTTGTTGATTAGACTTATATTAAAACTTTTTTAAAATATTTAAGAAAGCGAACTAAATTCTAGGTTTTATTTGAATGTATATTTCTTATATACGAAAGACAATGTTTATGTCTATTAAACTGGCTTAAAAATTTTAATTCACTTGATTTAAATTTTGAATAAGTTTTGAATTATTGGAGATTTTTTGTGAGTACTTAAACTCAAGTAATTAAGGAAATCATTTAAATTTTTCTATTTGAAAGTTGATTTTTGGATGTTTCTCAGAGAAAAACTCCATTTTTATCTTTTTCGTATTTCGGAGTGGGATCCAAACTCATTAGTGCCAAGATTCGAATCTGTTTTGACAAACACGCTATCCGACTTCCTGAAATTTCAATTTTGAGTTATCATCGTAGGGTAGTTGGATAGCGTGTATGCCGATATACGGATTCTAATTTTGGCACTGATATTTTTATTTCCTACATCTCATCATGCTGTATTGACTTTTATCATATATATTTTATTATATATGATAGTATTTATTGTTTAGTTATCCATCCGTCAACGGTAATATTAACGCATGTGTTGTGACAGACAATTATTGACAAATATTGTAATTCTTATTACACATCTTTTTTTTTTATTAAAAAAAATTTACATTTCTTGCCACTTGGTTTAATCCACAACAAAATGTATGCCTGTTCGTAATACTACAGATTACAGTTATTTATAGAATGGTTTTACTGAACTTTGAAACAAAGTGGGTAAAAGAGGTTGTTGGTGTCTAACGAGCAACTATTTGTTTTAAACTCCAATAACTGATGACCGATTTTGATAAAAAATTGATTTAATTATGTTTTATATAATTTAATTTTATAAATAAAATATCAACAAAAACTGTTTGTTTGGTTTTCCATTTCACTAATAAAGTGACTTAATATCACTTAATATCAGCGTACCATCCTTCGAGGGAATTCCCAATAGAGGGAATTTGCGAGGTAACGCTAGCTGGTGTTATATTAGAAGACCGGTTTAATTGGGTTACAAAACTAGCAAGCGAAGTACGTTACGTGATTTGTTACGACAACTAGGCTGATGTAGATAAGGGAAGAAAGTGGAGATCAACGTTTTTATGGTTTTTTTTTCATCATGAATTGGTAGACCACTTTTACGGTAAACAGCTTGTTTCAATTCTGATAATGACATTTTGACCGTAACCCGACTAGAAATTAGATCAGTATAGGGTCCGATCCGGATCAGGATTGCCTGAAGACTGATCAGGGATGAATCAGGCCTCCTGATCCGGACATGATTAAAAATCGTCATGCCATATATGATCCGTACAGGATCCGTTTAAATGATCCATGCCGGATCCATTTCAAAGATCCATTCCGAATCCATTTCAAAGATCCATTCCGGATCCATTTAAAAGATCTATTCCGGAAAGATCCATGCCGGATCCATTCAACAGTTACATGTCCGGTCTAGTCAAGAGATCCATACCAGATCCGTTCAAAGGTTTAGAATTAATTTTGTTCTTAAATATCAATTTGACATTAAATAAATGAAAAAAATATTACCATTTTTCCTTAATTTTATTCATAACCGAGCAGAAATTTGTTAGGGCTCAAGTAGGGCCCTGATCAGGTTTGCCCTAACACGGATCAGGCATTGGTAGGGCTGCCTGATTGGTCCCTGATCATGAGTGTAGCGCTTTTGCCCTATCAGGTCCTGATTGGGATTACCGGATCAGACCCTGATTGGGATAATCGGATCAGGCCCAGATTGGGATATCCTGACCAGACCCTGATATATATTTATATATTATATACATAAATTAATCAAATTAAAATAAAAACATTACAATGGAAAAAATTAAAACATACATACCACCTTAATGACAATTATAATAGTCGTTCAGCTGAGAAGCTACAACTAAAAAATACATGAAACGATTTTAGCTATATATTTCTAAAATGGATAATACTCTAGTGAATTTTAACCCATTTAAATTTCAGCTAGGGGTCAAATACGAAAAACCTGACCAGGGCCGGATATATTCAAATAAGGTTAACCCTAAAAGGGTATTCTAAATCAGGCCCGGAACAGACCCACATCAGATTGCCCTAATAGGGATTGCCCTTGTAGGACTGACCAGGCCCTGATCACGCCCTGACTGTATTCAGGTTTTCCCTAACTAATTTCTGCTCGGGTAATTTCCAGTACACTTCAAATGCTTATATATTTAAACAGTAAGTTATACCATTAATAACGAATTTATTGTTTAATGAGCAATATTATATACAGAATGGATCAGGTAAAAAACTAAATTTTGTATTATTATCCAGTTCAGGACATCGGATAAGATGAGTTTTTTCGATCAGACACTGATCGTAAGACTGGATCAACGAATAAAGTACTGCACGCTGATCAGTAACTGATCAGATAGCCTGATCAACGGATAAAGTACTGCACGCTGATCAGTAACTGATCAGATAGCCGGATCAAGGGAAACTGTACTGTACGCTGTTCAGCAACTGATCAGATGGCCCGATCAAGGGAAACGGTACTGTACGCTGATCAGGAACTGATCAGATGGCCGTATTACGGAAAATTGATCCGGATCTGATCATAGTCCGGGTTCCCTGAACTAATTTCCAGTCGGGAAACACACATCTTTTCCAGGATGTTATATTGTTATCCGTCCTAAATGCAATTTTAATGGTGGTAAATTATCGTCCTGGAGAGTAACCAACGTCCCGACTTGAAAGTTATGTGATCTTTGACGCCACTTATGTTGTCGTTGAAGTTCAGACAAGTATTCTTTGTGCCATCGTTCCCAAAACTGGTGTAGGTTTTGTTGAATATGTTGCAGTCGAAATAATCAATTGCTGGCTAAATCAATTAATGATGGTTCTGGAATTGATGTTAACGGAGCACCAATAATAAAGTGACCAGGCAAAAGAGCGTTTAGGTCGATTTGTGAGGTGTAAAAGGTTCTTCCACGGAAGTGAAACATTGCCAACTGAGCGTTTGAACTTTTGCTCAGCGCTTTTGATCGCAGCCTTCCGTAACCCCCCAAAATGTGGAGATTGTGAAGGAATGGTTTTCCATTCTATGTTGTTTAAGGTACAAAACTTGGAATGACTGAGAAAGAAATAACGTTCTGAGTTCTTTAAGTTCCGTTCGCGCTCCGTCGAAGTTGGTGGCATTATCTGAATAGATCAGGGTACATACGTCATGTCGAGCAACAAATTGCCGTAGGTGTGCTACAAAAGATTCAGTTAAGGCCTCATTACAAACGCCAAGTGCACTGCTTTCGTGGCGAAACACACAAAAACACAAATGTAGCATTTGTTAATCGGTCAAATTAATAAGGAAAAAAAATTAACTTGTTGAACTTGCGGTTTTTTCATTGCTCGTCAAGAATTTCACTACAGTCCACTGTCAAACTGACGGCTGAAACATTTTGGTTCACCAAAACCAAAAGTTTCCAGCCGAAAGTTTGGCAGTTGACTGTAGTGGAATTCTTGACGTGCGATGAAAAAAAAACGGAATTGCAACAAACTGATTTTTTCTTTTTAACTTGCCCAATTGGTACTGATTGAGGCAGTATAACAAATATGGTGCGTTCGTCTTGATGTCAATCGTACTGGATGAATGATGTAATATAATGCCTAACAAGGCACAAGTTTGTTTAGTATTGTAATATACTGCCTACCAAGGCAAATTTGATGAATACTGTAAGATATTGCCTAACAACCCATACAAGGTTGTACAACTGGTCCAGTAATGGTCCATTAATGGCGACCAGCAAGGCAGCAATAGCCGAGTACTGGCAACCATTAACATAATTTTACCGCCATTCATGGGCCAGAGAAAAAAACAGCAATGGTCCATACAAGGTTGTACAATTGGTACAGTAAAGGACCAATAATGATAACCTGTATTGCAGGAATGACCGAGTACTGGCCGCCATGACTAAGTCATTAGAAAAATATAAAATATAATCATCGGCAAATTTAAATAAATTAAATACATACAAGATAATTTAATAATTTAAAATAAAATAAAAATGTATAATGAAAATAATTTAAAACTTACTAAACTCATCAACCTAAAACCTAATCAAAATTATCATAGTCTTTCAGTTGAAAAGCGATAGCTAAACTATAGGTGGAAATTTTTCAAATAATATATATTTCTAATTTTAACCAAATGATATAGATCGGCCAATTCATGGTTCCAACTTCCAGTAATGGCCCAATAACAATAGCCAAGTATTGTTTACCGTTAATTGGCCAGTACTTGGTCATTCAAAGGTAACCCCATATACTGGTTCTTTTCTGTAAACCAAAGATCGGCCGATAGATGGTTCTAGTACGGGCTTAATAACAATAGCCAAGTACTGTTCATCATTAATGTGCCAGTGCTTGGCCGTATTTCAGAGTCCGGTAAACCCTGCTTAGGAAGGCACTAATTTGATGAATACTGTAGTATATTGCCTAACAAGGCATAATTCTGATAGTGATGGTAATGATGAATATTGTATAATATATTTCCTAACAATGCATAAATTTGATGAATAAAGTTAAATAAAATGCGCTTCACGCATGATGTGGTCTGCAAATGGCGGAGAAAAAGAAAATATATTAAAAAAATGTTGCTGCTAGCACGCTTTACCAATGACTGAGAAAAATCAAACTTTAAGTCAATTAAAATTTAAAACACAGATTTTTTAAATGAAACAAAAGTTTATTTGTTTTATTTAATATTTTTTTTTTTAAATTACACAAATTACACAAAATCAATCATGAAGTCGATCATTATGATAACTATGATTATTTTGCTCCAATGTAGCAAAGGCTGTACAATAAAATCCCCTCATCTGTATTAATTTTAAAAATTCAATTAGTTTTCTGGTTGAGTTTCACTTGAAGATTTAATCGAGTTTTTTGGTATGGGTGATCAGTCTATAGAGTCCTGAACCAAATTTTTGGTTAAGGACTAAATCATCACATCACCTTCAGTCTTCACCTATCGAATTGAAAATTTATTACATATAAATTTTTGTCCAACATACTAATATCATCGTTTTTTATTATAAATCATCGAAGGTCGAAAATTCGATGATACAAACATTGACTTCTGCTGACTTCTATTAATACTTTGAATATGAGTTTCAAGCAAAAACAATTTAAAAGTTTTTTTAGCATGAGAGAAAGAGAGAGAGAAAGATGAGAATTAGGTTTGCAACTTTCACTATTATTCCGAAAAATATCAGTTTTTAGCCATTTTTTAAGTTTAACCCCTTTGATATTCTTAACATTAATGTCCGACCGTTTAAAGTAGCATTTTATCTCAAAAACAATATTTTGGATTGCCTGGCATCAATCGCCTTTACTCTTTCGGGCTTATAAAATAGATTAGGATCTGACAGCTACGGTGATAAATTAATCGCTAGCGTTTTCAGTAAAGAGCAAACGGCCTTAAACAAAAACAACGATTGTAGTCCGAGAACTTGAAAAATTGCATGAATGCACTCAGAAAACAACAAATAAATAAGTAGCTGTTTTTTTTCTCTAAATAACGTAATATAAAAAGTAAACATTATCGTAAGACGATTCTGTAATAATTAGGATACACATAAATATGACACATTAATAAAATATTATTATAAGACACTTGTTGCACGTTTATTATATTTTTTATTGTATTTTCTATTTCCACTTTAGTAAATTAAATCGACAAAAGTGTCATAGAGAATAGAATATTTAAATTATTACCTTCAAGGTTGAGGCGAGGCAATTTAATTTATTATTTAATATTTCATATTTTTTATTGTCTCAAATATGTTGGTATAAACTTTTATATTAAGATGATTTTAATAGTTTGCTTATAGATAGATATAAATAAACAAACTTATTTTATTTGAGATGCTAAATGGATGTTGAATGTTTTTCTGTTAATGCAAAATGAAGTGGTGTAATACTGCCTTTTAAAATTTATAACCACTTCATGAATTTGTTGCGTGTTAGGAATTGCTATATATTTATATAAGACATTGGTTTCACCAACAACATGTTGGACACTTTTTGTAAACTCTTATGAATTAAAGCAAACCGGACGTATTGATTGATTCCGGTAAATTAACAATTCTTTAATGTGTGAAGGTCACTTGTATAGTTTTACTGAAATATAATTTTTTTTTAAATTGGAAACCCAATAAACTTTGCGTTCAATTCTAATAACAAAAACAAAGTCATGCTTAAGCCCCGTTAACTATTTTTGTTTTAATAAACACCAACCAACCATCTGCGAAATCTCAAATGATACAACAAACACTACCAGTTTTAATAGTCAATCTTAAAAAAAAATTAAAAGAAAAAACAATAACATACTTACATACATATTTCGTAATTCATTATGTCTGCAAAGAATTTATTTAATGTATCATGAATCTGTTACTTCTTCTTTTTCTTTGTTTAAATAATTAAACTTAATATAATTAAGACAAAAACTAAAATTTAAGATTAAAATCAAATCAAGAAAGAAAAAAAAATTTAAGAAAAATATTTTTCTTGCAGTTTAAAATTAAGAAAAAAAATCAGTGCATTTTATAAAATGAAATAAAAAATATTTCAATGAAAAGTTCATGGGAACTTTTATATACTATTAACTGTTATGTTTCAAACAATTTATTAAAATAGTGTTTTTTTTTATTGTTGTTGTTTTGTTAAATATAAATCACATCATCCAGTTATTAAATTAAATAGACAAATCAAAAATTGATTAATTTTTTTATTGTTAAAATTATAAAACTAAATATCATCATATAAAAATGATTAAATTAAAATCATTGTTTCGCAGAGGTCAAGGTCCATCTGGATCTAAAAATACAAATAACAACTCTGGTCAAGTAGCAACGATAAATGGGGAAAATTTAAAGCAAGCATCATCGGTTTCAAGTTTAGATGGTGTAAGTGGTGGAAATATAACAAATAATAAAAAATCTAAAAATAATATTGGAGGCTCTCGTGATAAATTAGAACAAAATAATTTTCATCGTGGTTCACGGGATCGTTTAGATGTTAAAGACAAAGGAGTAAAAGATAGTTTGAAAAATAGTAGTACAGAGAAATTAGCAGCAAATCAAATGATTAGTTTACAAACACAAAATCAAAATACAGGAAATAATAATTTAATAACACAGAAGGATGGTGGTTATGCCTTGGATCAAGGATTAACAGAGATAAATTTTGATGGTCCTAGAGAGGTAGGTTGATTTAATATTTATTTAATTAACTTTATTTTATATTAATAATAATAACAGGAAATACCTAGGTAAATTTTAATAGAATGGTTCAAGATTTAGACGTATAATATTATAAAAAAACATATTCGTTTGTTTTGAGGATTTATCAACAAATTTAAATATCAAATTTCTTAATGTCATGAGTAGCATGGTTTTTAATTTGTTTTTTTTTAGGCGACGCGATCATATAACCATAGAATAGACTGACATGTAGACTGCTACGTCTTTTTTGCCATTATCATATTCCTTTTTAAGACCTTTTTGAAAAAAATCCAATAGCTTTGGGCTATGCAGAAATATTCTATCCTTAGATAGTTTGGTCCTGTTAAGTGAATTTTTATACCCAACACTGTGTATGTATAACAAAGTGTTGACTGTTGGGTATACAAGTCCACTTGTATACAAGTTGACTTAACAATCCTTACTTGCCGCTTCGGCGCTTTGAGCCAAAAATTTTTCCACAATGTGAGGGACTGTTTTATATTCTTCAAGACAAAAGCGGCATGTTCAATCATTTTCTACTCGAAGATGTACCATATATTTATTCACATGATGGTGACGTTAGTAGTCCCACTATTAGTCTGAGTGGATCAGGTTTAACAGACTGCGTTGGTTTGCTGGCTCAACTCTTGAGTGAACGTCTTGGAGACCTTGCAGCTTTCTGTGTCCCTCCATTGGGAGTTACTAGATCGAAAGAGAACCTATTCGACCAACGATCTTATCCTACCATTCGATATGCCAATTGCTAATTCATTAGCTATTTCGTACCCAAAATTCCCACTATGACTTTGGTGTCCATATCAGTGATATTCTGTTCTTGATCCCGAAATAATTCAAGGACCCAGAACATTCTTGCACTATTTTTGACTTAAAAGTGTAGTTGCCTAGAGCTTTTAGAGCAGTCTGGTCATCAGTAAAAATATTAATGTCCTTGCCAGACCGCTCCGTCGTTCGCCTCGATGCTGTATTTATGGCGAATACCTCAGTCTGAATGACTGTCTAATGTTCGCCAAGTGGAAATTGCAGCCCAAGATCTTCAGTTCTGAAGCACACTGCATAATGCTTTCGAAAGCCAGTTAAAGGTACTGTGTCATCAGTCGGCATTAGCAAATCTGTCAGCTGTTCTTCCAGATCCCTTCATAGCGCTTAATGATTTTTCCTACAGCCTCTGGTAGCTCCCAGGAGTTCGAGCCTTTTTGTAGCCTTAAAAGCTGCCATTTTTAAAAACATATGCAAGGGAAGAAGCCCTAATAAAACCTACAGACTCGCTGTTTTTCTGAAAGCACTTGTTATTATTATTATTTTATTATTAATTTTATTAGTTCAAAGAACTTTGATTTACACAAAAAAATACATTCAGTTAACCGCTCAGGTAAATATAAATACATGTATGATATAATACATAGACACATTAAAAATTATAGAAATTTGTAGAGTATAAAATTTAGTGGTTTTGTAATATATGTAACGAAGCTGCTTTTTTAAATGTTGATATATTCTGCATACTTTTAACCTTCTCAGGCAGTTGATTGAAAAGACGAACACCTTTGTACATCACAGAATTTTGTGTAGCACTTTTATTGAATTTATGTAGTCTAAAGTCATTAGCATTCCTTAATTCATAACCGGTAAATTCCTTAACGTATCGAAGACTCTTACTTAAATAAGGTGGCAGCATATTGTTTTTAATTTTAAAAATACAAAGAAGTACTTTAAAACAAATTCGTTGCTCCACATTCATCCAGTTAAGCTTAAATAGCATCAGACTTGTTCGAGCATAAATATTTAGTTTAAGTATTGAACGCATGCCTTTGTTTTGCAAGACTTGGAGCCTTGCCTTAAATTCAACATTTGAACAATATATGATATTAGCTGAATAATCTAAATGTGAGCTTTGAATAGCAACATTGCTGTCTCCTGTGTAAGACATGATCGTAACATGGTAAATATCACACTTGTGGTAAATAAGCTAGAAAGCCTTTGTGCCGCCTCCAGTTTTTAATCGAATTCCCAACAAAAGTTGTCGAGAGGCATGCAAGGAATCCATAGCCGATAATGGGTCTGACAACAACTTCATACAGGCAGTAGACCATTTTCGGCCCCCATTTGCCTCCAAAAACCCTCCTGCACTGACACAGAACTCGAGTTGATTTTCCGCATTTAATCTTAACATGAACAGTGCAATTGAGCCACTTGTCGAGAGCAACACCAAGATACTTCACACTATCTTGGAGTGTTACCAATTTACGGAAGAGTGATGTTTAGTTTTCTTCTGTTGGTAAACGCAACGAGCTGTGTCTTAGAAGCATTGATCAAGAGACTATTCTGCCGACGCTAACTGTTGGTAATGTCCAAGGCGCTCTCTGCATTTTCCTGCAGAGACACCCCATATTCTCTCCTTGTGTTTAGCCCTTTATCATTTATTTCAATTAGGAGCTGATACACTTCAAAATTTTTTTATTTAAATATCCTAATATTTTCAAACTCTAAGAGTCCTTCCTCTGGGATAATTGTTTCTAAACAATTATCCCAGAGGAAGGACTCTTATAGTTTGAAAATATTAGGATATTTAAATAAATAAATTTTGAAGTGTATAAGACGAATAATTGTTTTAATATATTATTATTATCACTTCAAGTAGTTCATTCAACAAGTTTAAAAATTAATTAGGAGCTGGTTTACCATCATGTTGCGCAGCATGGGTGATGAGGGGTGAGGTACGTCGTCTACCTTTCCGCTCAGTGACTCAAAAATCGCTTTGTCGAAAGCCCCTTCTATGTCTAGAAAAACTCCAAAATGATAACCTTTTTAGAGATAGTCTATTCAATATTAGAAACCGCCTCTGAGAGGATTATGTCCGTAGACTTCCGCGCTTGATAAGCGTGTTGCCTATTGGTAAGCGGCTTTTTTCCAGATAGACATTTCTAATGTAACGGTCGATTGGCCACTCCAATGACTTTTAATGATGAGGAAACACTGATGGGTCTAAAGTTTAAAGTAAAGACACTGTTGCATCATAATAGGCCAAATTCCGTCTGGAGCTAGAGATTTTTAAGGGTCAGAGGAGCTGATAACCCATAATAGAGTCTCGGGTGATACAACTATATTTCCCATTGTCCAGTTCATTTGGTTAGGTTTTTCCCTATTTTCCGCGGGTGCCTCCTGAGGGATCTCCCTAAATACACATCCAGGAAATTGGTGTTGCAGGAGTGCTTAATAAGTTTGTTCCTTTAAAGAAGTGTTACTCTACTCTAAGTGTTACGCTACCGGTAGACTCGGTCCTCAGCTGGGATCGCCTTTACTATAAAATCGATGTCTGTGATCACTCATAGATATATCCGTAGACACTATCCAGCTCTTGATGTCTTTTAGAAGAAACCTGGAGCATATAGTGATGTCCATGTGTCAGTGTGAATTGGCTTCACAGCCGACTATGACATCCTAGTTTTATTCTTAGCATAGTTAACCACGTTCACCGGTTCCGGCGGAGTCGTACGGAAGATATGCAAACACAATGAGCATCCGCCTTTTCTCCGTAGCTGATTCATAACTGAGCATTTCTACGCTGCCGTGCTAAGCACAAAAGCCGTAACTTGCTTTTTTTGTCAAAAATGAGTTATGCATCTAAGATGATATAATAACAGCCGATGGACATTTTTATCATATAATTAAACCATTTAATTAATTTTTTCATTAAAAAATTACTCTTTTAAATATACCGTATCTTCTTTAAAAGTATATCAAATTTACTATTTAATTATCCAATAATTAATATTTTACGACATTAACAAATAATATAACCTTCTATCTCTCTGATTCAAACCAAAATTTGAAATTTTTTGACTAAAAATATAGTTTTGATTGAAAATTAAAAAGTGTTAATATTTCGAAATGTCAAAAATTCAAGTTACGGCCTTTGTGCTTAGCGCGGCAGTACGGTTAAGCTCCCTGAGGATAACTCAGCCAGAAGATGCATATCAAGACGTTTGTGTGATGCTATTCAGGTTCTGTTTTGTCAGAACTCCCTTTATACAGAATGTCCCAGTTCTTCAAGGAAAGACTGGATGCTCTGTTTTTAATGATGTAGGGCTCGCGAATTATGCAACAATTAATTTTTGTATGCAACTTTATAGCAAGTGAAACCATGAGATTATATGACCCACTTATACTATGTTGCTGATGGATTTGTCGAATATGTTTGTTACGCGTGGTATTTTTTGGCATACTATACCATATGGAAGAACAAAAATTTTCGTAAGGGAAAAAGGGAAAGAAAAATCATAACTAAAAGGGGAAAACAAATTTTTAAATTTTTGTTCAACCGTAGACAAATACATATATTTCTGTGTCTTTTATAAAGTTTTTAATTTTAAATATTCCCTTCGAGAAGATCATCGTACTGCAACCTTGTTTGGGTGAAGAACCACTAGGTTAGATGTTTATCCTAATCCCAAGTTTTTAGTGCATGTCCAATAATCATAATTCAGTTAAGAAATAGACAAGACTACAAACACTCCTTATATTCCTAGACAAATTAGTAGCCTATTTGATTTGTATTTCATAATTAATTTGTAATAGGAATAGGATTTGAAAGCTTATATTCAAATTTTCTGAATCACCAGCTGGTTTATTTAATTTCTATAAAATCGTTTAGGCTGTGCAAGAAAAATTTTATGCATATCTCTTATTTGGTTTATAACTATTTTTGTAACTAAGATTCGGTTGGTAGCGGCTCCTAAACAACTACATGAGTAGAGTTGTTCCTGAAACTATTGACGAGTGTCCCGCGTGTGGAGGCATGCCGCAAGATGTAGACCACCTATTCAAATGTCCTAAAAATTCAACCAACCTGACGAAGGAAGATTTATGGTACCGCCTAAGGACAATAGCAAAGTTCTTCGCCATGGAGCCGGAGGATTAGCAACACACCCGTGGCTACAACAACAAATAAATACAAATACTAGTTGGGCATCCTGAACAGATTATATTCTTCCAATTATTCTTAAATCACTAAGATATTGCACCTAATATCGAGCAATGCCAAAACTACAATTTCAATACTACGACCCTTATCAAGTACTTTTAAATGATTTTCATTTTTATTTATGCCGAGGAAGAAAACAAACCTCATTTCGATTAATTTTTAACTTACAGTTATGGTAACCCTTCTGTAAGTTCCAGCTAGACGGATAAAAACTTCTCCTTCGTAAAAGACGTTAAGATAAATTAAACTAACGCGTTTTTATTTCATTTAAATTAAACGAAATACGGCCGGAAGAAATACAAAAACTGGATCAGAATTTGCACTTCATATTGGCAATGACATTGAAGAAGAGAAATTTATTAATGAATGATTATACACCTCAAAGAAGATATCTTTCTTTTCAAAAATAAAAAGTAAAACAAACAAAAGTTAAATTTTGTTCTTGCACATGTATGGAGAAGGAAGGTGAGAACGTCGGAATTAATTGGACATTGGACAGGTCGAAAAAATTTAGAGTCTAAAGGCTTGAAACCACATACATCAGAAACAGAAACAGAATTCCATACAAATTTTACAGAAACCGAATTTGTCAAATATGTCAAATTTGTATGAAATTCGGTTTCTGTTTCCGTTGTATGTGAATGCCCGGCTTTAAACCGCGATCGCAGGTACCGAAAAAATTGCGTCTATAACAAGCAAGCAGTTTAGCAATATATTTGTTCCTATCTAGTTCTTGTGATATCGCGGTAGCCTGAGAAAAATCTGTATTGATACTGATAGAAATTAATTTTTAAGTTTTAATGATTCTTGAAAATTGAATTGATTCTTGAACGAAAACGTTTTCATTCCACATTATCGATAGTTATTGTTTCTACAATTATAGTAACTATAAGTTATTAGATTAGCATATCACATTCTTCTAGTTGCGTTTTATTACGGTTCCTTTGATTTAATTTTTTTTTAATGATTTCAATACTAGTAAACAAACAAATGAATTTAGATTTAGTTTCGTTTTTATATTACTTATTCATAAAGTGTACAAATGCATCAAGCTTAAAATATCCCTTTTCCGCCCTAAAGTAAAAAGTAACTTTTATTGAGTAATTTCAACGCAAAGATGCAAGAGGAGGGTAGCGCATTTATAACTTTATAGTATTATAGCAACAAATATTAAATTTATATTCAAATTTTGTCTCCAAATAGTTTGGATCTCCTTGACACAAATTTTATTTCTTACCAGGTGTACCCGACCACACGTTGCTGTGGTTCAGTCTGTAGGTATGAAAAAGAAAGAAAGAAGAAAAAATGGACAATTCAATATTTTTGTTGTACCATTGGTTGTGAATAGAGATTGTTCGGTTTGCTGACTAGAAGCAAGCCGTGTCTAGATTTAAACCACCCAACTTTAAAGATTGACTCTAGACTCTATTGTGATTAAACGTCAATCAAAATAAGAATTGCAATCTTTTAAATTGATGTGCCATATCCGTTTGATTAATAGGAAGGAATGCTGAAATGAGGACATCTTCACCTATTAAACATTCAAGATTGTAGTTTCTACGACGTCATTAATTTTTAATTGATATTTCGCAACATGATAATTGGTACTCTGATTTTCAATTGCAGTACATGCGATGATATTTCTGCCATATCGAATGAATTAAATAATTCTGTTCGATAATAAACCGCTTCATTCAGTGATGGCACTGTCAATTGATTGAAAACATGGTTCGTGATTTATTAGTAAATTTTCCTTGCGCGGACGGACAATATGTACAGCCATTTGCGGTTTATATTTCGTCCATAAATCTGTTGAAAATAAAGGAAATCAGGCGGTCAATACATTTACAAACAATGAATGAGTTTAATTTGGATGTGGCGTCAATCAAGTCTTGGTCGAATTTCACTTAAAGATTTAATTTATTGCACTAATATTTATATTGCCGAGCAGTCATCCATCCGTAGGTCAGTCCATACATATTTCCAATTTATCAACCGTACTATATAGTTCAGTATCGGTTAATTGGAAATGTGGTGTTTGGATGGCTGTGAAAGTTTCGTTAAAAACATTTAGGCTTCGTGTTAAATTGCAGTTTACTAACCACTAGTTTACTAACCAATAACCACTAGATCTTTAATTGCATAAAAAAGTAAACAAAAAGTTAGATCCCCTCTTTATAAGAGAGTTTGGGCTGGAATATAAGTTTTGGCAGCATCTGTTCCTACGATGGTTCGAAAGCAATGGACTAGTTTTCAGTTTTCTTAAGGTGAATCACAGACTTCATATTTACAACTACTCTGACCTATTTGAGTCGCCCATCTACCCTCCTGGCTTTTAAGTTAGTTACCAATCAACTCAAATTATTTTTTGAATGTTACTGAATCCAAAATCGTTCTACCAGAATTTCAGTACATACTCTCGGTTTCATTTGATTTAAATATGAACCTAAAGACGCCACTAGTGTTAATAATATACAATATTGACAAATACATCATTGAAAATAAAATTTGCTTCTCTTCATAGGATTCAAGGCAGAATAGAATGATTGAACTACAAAACCATTTAGATCGACTAACACGTGAAAAAATGGCACTTGAAGCAAAAGTAACTGAATTGTCATCATTCCAAACTGAAGTTGTATCATTGCGAAATGAAATTACAAAATTACAGGTAAGAATATTATATCTACTTATATTTCTTAAGCATACGTAATTAATATTAATTCTCGTATGAAATAAAATATTTAAGTAATTTTATCATGATGTGATATTTAAGATCTTTTTATTATTATGTCGTTATTTTATGTCTAGGTAAATCAAGATAAAACTGTAGATGAATTTCAAAGGTTGTCTGAAGAAAACGAATTACTTCGTACACGATTGAGAGATGTGGTTCAGTCACCTCTATCCGATAATGAAAAACAACAGCTTATTCAAGATTCACAACGTTTGCATAGCTCAGCACCGGCATCCATAGCATTACCGAATGTAAGTTCATATATGGATTTATAAAATCGTAACTAGCATGTTTGTGTCATTTTACGGCCAACGAATATTTTACTTTAAAAATGTGTCGATCTAGTGTTCCTTCACGTAATGAATTGGCTTGACAAATTAAATTAAAAATTTGTTGATTTATGTGGCTTAATTTTTGTCTATATTTTTAGATTAATGATAGTATTGATGGTACCCATTGTGTTACACCTGATTGGGATAAACATTCGTCCAGCAGTGAAGTTTCTGTTGCTTGTCTTCAAGACAAATTAATTCAGGTAATTATTTAACCATAAGCCTCCGGACATTTTTATAATGTTTTGTTATTGATTGATTGAAAAATAATAGATGGAAGAAACTCATTATTCAACACATGAAGAACTTCAAGCAACTTTACAAGAATTAGCAGATCTCCAAGCTCAACTAACCGAACTTCAACAAGACAATGAAAGATTAAACGACGAAAAAGATGTTTTATTTCAATCTTTGTGTCGTCAAACAGAAAAACTAGAAGATTCCCGTACACAAATTGGAACACTTCAAGAATTATTACTACGTGAATCAAATCAACAAGATACATCGAATACAGAAAGAGAACAGAAATTATATGATTTATTAAAAAATGCCCAAGAGGAACGAGAAACAATTTTAATTAAACAAGAAGAATTAAATTCAGAATTAAATGAGCTAAGAAACGAAATTGAAAATAGAAATAAAGACATATCAAGACTGAAAGAGAGAGTAAGTGTTTTAGATTCGACAATCGATGCTGGTAATGCAGAAAGAAAACAAACTGAATCACAACTGACACAGGCCAAAGAAGAAAGCGCAGAGAGGCAAATAGAAATAAGTCGACTAACAACATTATTAGAAAATGCTAGAGCAAAGGTAAAACAATAAATAACTTGATTTGATTAATTAATAATTTAATAAATATGATGTTGTTTATAATAGATCGAGGAATTAGAACAAGATCGTG
Organism: Diogma glabrata; assembly: GCA_963693315.1. Lineage (NCBI taxonomy): Eukaryota > Metazoa > Arthropoda > Insecta > Diptera > Cylindrotomidae > Diogma > Diogma glabrata. The sequence goes on along the minus strand of OY856187.1, from coordinate 217,471,788 downwards.
CTCTTGGTGACAAATCGGATTTAGGTGAATTATTAGATGTTTCAAGAAAAGAGAAGGATTTACTTGAAATCCAAGTTGCATCATTACAGGAGCAATGTTCTAAAAGTCAATGTGAAATACAAAAATTAAAAGATCAATTAGCTGGAATGACTGAAGAAGTAAAAGTAGCTAGAAATAATGCGAAATGTGCATTATCCGATTTGGAATATAAATATGAAAATCTAAAACAAGAAAAATTAAAAGTAGCTAGTGAAAATCAAATATTACAGGAAAATTTATCGGAAGTACAAGTTCAATGTAAATGTCATATTGAAGATAAAGCACAGTTAGAGGTGTTATTATCAGAAACACAAAGACATTTAGGCGAAACCGTTCGGATTTTAAACGATAAAGAAGAATGTTTAAATGAAGAAAAGAAATTGAGAAGAGCTGAGGTGAGAAGAGTTTATAATCAATTTTATATGGACAAATGGTACGATCTTTAGGTTCGACGACTTCCCTTTATTTATCAAGTTATACATATGCAATATTTTATTGTCAATACTACCTAGTCGATACCAAATCCTGGCGTTTCAATGTAGTAATCTGAAATTACGAGGGTAGTTTAAAATGTCCTATAAATCTGCCTTATCCAGTGTTTATAATTTTATTCTATTTGAGCACTCTTTGTACTCCTTAAAATTTTATTTATTTTTAATTTCATTCTGACCTTGAATTTCATTCAAAGACCTGAATAAAGTCGCCGACTGGGGTGACCAAAACCTTGTCAATTTCAACTCCACCAAAACACAGCTGTTGATTGTTTCCAGATTAAAGACCGAGTTCCCCAAAGATATTTTATTTAGTATGTGTGATGAACCAATAGGTGAATGTAAAAACATTCGTTTATTGGGTGTCACAGTTTCAAATGACCTACTCTGGAACGATCATGTAATGGCGATGGCAAAAAGCGCGTCTAAAAAACTCGGCCTCCTAAATAGATGCAAAAAATTTTTCACTCCATACCAATTGCTCCATGTTTATAAGTCCTATATTCGTCCCTGTATGGAGTACTGCTGTCAAGTTTGGGGTGCTGCCTCTGTTTCCATCTTGGCCCTCTTGGACTCTGTTCAAAAGCGAGCTATACGAATTGTAGGTGATCGAACTTTGACATCACAACTTGATTCCCTACAACATCGTCGCACTGTTGCTGACCTCGTTGTTTTTTACAAATATCGTCATCAGCAGTGCTCAGATGAAATCAGCGGCATCATGCCTCAAACTTATTCTTACCCCCGTTCCACTCGGCAATCGGCTGCCGCAACCAGTGAAACGGTAAAGATCCCGCGCTGTCATACTGGCAGATCGCAGAGAGACTTCTTTGTCCGAACTGCGTACAAATGGAATAGTTTGCCGGAACACTTAGTCTCAGGTGGCTTCAACCCACAGATGTTTAAAAAAAGCGTTAATCTACACCTCAGAACGCCAGTTGTTGTGGGACCCAGGTCTAGACCTAGGTCTTAAAAGGTATTTATGTGTTGTTGTGACACATATTCTAAACCCTATTACACAACACATTTTATTAAAAAAAAAAAAAAAAAAATTCTTACTCCTAGGAGTAGAAATTAAATTTTTTTATTTCATTCCTTTGGAAACTGATCTAACTGATACGTTATACCAGATTTATATAAGAACTTATTGTCTGGTTTTTCAAAAGTACCAATCGTGTTAATGTTTAGAATGTATGCATATAAACGACATCAATATTTCAAACATTTTAATTTCAGACTGAAGAATGGGAGCAGTTCCAATCTGACCTTTTAATGACAGTTCGTGTTGCAAATGATTTTAAAACAGAAGCTCAACATGCTCACGAACAATTAGCTCTTGATAATAAAAATCTAAGAGAAAAAATTCGTGGATTAGAACAACAAGTTGAAAAACTAAATAAGGGTAAGTTCAATAAAATCTTGATCAAGGACTTAAGTTTTATTTTTAATTTTTCAAATTAAAGCATGAACTTTGCATGAATCTTAAAATATTTTTAATTATAACATTCCAGCACCTTTCAATAATAATTTAACTCCTTTAATAATGCATGATGTGGTTCCTAATAACAATCTAATAAAAACTCCAATAATTGATACTAACAAACGTGACGAATTTGGACAGCAATTAGATGAATTACAGGAAAAAATACGAACTTCTATTAAATTGTTTGATCGGAATTGCGCGACACGGTTTAGTTTAACAGAATCTGGTGGCGAACATGTAAAGCTTCGTCGACAATCATCAAAAAGTCGTCTAGAAAATTCTCATAAGAAATCTGAAAATATAAATCCGGATGAAGTTGCTGAAGCTATTATCCAAAATTTGAAAAAAGTTGTTTTAGAAAAAGAGAATGATTTAGAATTAGATGAGAAAGTTGTTGTCTTGAGAAATAAAAGTAGAGATGACGATGAACAACCGCCACCATTACCTGTGAGTTTACCACCACCATCTCCGATTCCAACCCATAAACAAAGAAATACAGTACCGTTATTGATTGGAACACCACATAAAACACAAATAACTATATTACCATGGAAAAAACATGAATGTAATCCAAATTTAATTGATGAGTCAACTTCAAATCCAATAGAGAAGAATCCCACTATATTAGAACCCCCCACAACTCTTTTAACACCATCAGCAATTTTACAACAAAATAAAAACAGTCTAAGACCTCCTTCAATTCTTCATCATTCCAAATCTGATCAAGATATTTTATCAACCCTAGAAGATAATCAACCATTACAGGTCATACCAACAGAACATGATCCTAGTTCATTATTTCATTCACAATCAGTTGATGATTTGCTACGACATGATATTGATGGTCTACGTAAAAGCGTCAGATCATCGTTAAGGTATAAAAAGAGTCGTAGAAGTGCTAATTTAGATGAACATACATTGTATGAAAATTTACAAACTCAATTATCAATGCCGGATCTATTAGATTCTGACCAATATTCGAATAAAGTAAATAACCGCAAACCACAACCATTGCCAAGGATTAATAGTTTTAAGGAAACTGAAAATAAAAGAGGAACAAAAACTTTAGTTTATGTGTTAGATAGCGAGAAAGATGAATTTGTGTTATCATCTGAAAGGATTGATAAGATTGACGATTCACCGATAAGAGAAAATATTAATGCTGACTCTACAATGGTTTCCGAAAGTAATAATAAAATGGATTCAGGATTTTATGAAAGTTTAAGAAAAACTCCATTTTATTTTAACAAAAATATAAATTATGATGACACAGTTTATGAACCATACAGTTTTGAAAAATTGAATTCTTTGAGATCAAATCACTATGATGGTACGAGTTGTAAGTTTGATTTGCTGTTCAAGAAAAACCAGGTGGAATTATCTATCTCATTGCTTTTTTTGTTTTGTTAGAAAATTATGTTTGCTATCGTTTGTAATATGCGTTCATCAACCCAAAAAATCATACAATTTTTGTTTCAAAATCTGTTTGTGATAAAATGTTAATTTGCTTAGGTAAAATATTTAAATTACAGTCAGACATATGCAACGATCTAATCATTTTAATGATATAATATTTTTATTGGGGCTCGTCTAGCAATGCAGTGTATGTTCTTTTATCTTAATTAAGTTATTTAGTGAATTGTCCTAACAACCTAATACCTATCTCTAGGCATTGTTTGTAATCTAATTGGAGTTTTTTATTTTTCAGCTGTTGTAGCATCAGATAATCAACAAACACTGATCAATACAATGAAGGAAGAAATCAGTGTACGACGTCAAAAAATTGGTGGAATATCACGACAGGATTCAAAATTATCGGTAAAAAGTTTAATTGAAAGTATTGAAAATGCAACAAAAGAGAAGGCTAAAGCAGGTGGTCCTGGATCACGATCAAGTTCAACTTCAAGTTTAAATAGTTTTACGGATAACACTAACAACCCACAGAATGGTGGCTTAAACCAAAAGCAAATATCTGATTGGGCTGAGAACGTAGTCATATCACAAAATCAGGTTAGTGAATTATCATGTCTGTTACTGAGTAAGTAAATATTATAAATATACCGTTCAATACATATAAGAATTGTTGGATTGGGTTGTTTCCGGTTCGCCGAAATATTTTGTTTTAAATAGTTAGTTGTTGCAATAAAATAATAATTAAAGGTGGTAACACTCCACCCAGTGAGTGAAATGAGTCGAAGTAGTCTTATTTTTTTTAGTTGCGAAATATAACAAATATTTAGCGAACCTGTAAAGCATTTTCCTGCCATATCGATGTTTAAGAGTATATCGTGCGACACACATTGTATCAAATATTTTTGTTAAGTCAAATGCGACTATGATTGTTCTTGCACTGGAACGTTTTTAGTTAAAGCCATCGCTGGATTCTTTAAAAAATGGTGGTTATGCTGTGTGTAGCCCAAAAGCAGTGTTGGTGTGGAACTAAATTGTAGGAGCTTGTGGGAGGATTAGTATTATGCATCATAATTATGCTTGCGAAACTATCTCAACATTGATCTGGACCGTTTCTTTAGCTTTTCTGTGAAACGTGTAGTAAACTTCATTGGGATATTAGGCAATTATTTTCTGAATGCCGAGAGTGGTCGCTATAAGGAGGGTTGAGAGTAGAAATTTTGAAAACAATTGTTTTTGACTTCGAGAAGGACTATTTGCGTAGAATAACTTTAGAAGATACATTTTACTATGTTGCTTTAGTACTGCCTAGTACTTTATTACTGCCTACCATACATAGTAATACCCTGCCATAGTAAACTTTATTACTGAATATTCAGGAGTAAAAATTCTAGTTTTGATCAGGCAGAGGCGCGCATATTTTAAGTTTACAATATTGTCACGAATTGTTTTTAGGCTACCGTTACCCTTGCACAAAGGCAAACGAAGAATCACGTCCAAGACTTCCACAATTAATTTTAATTTTTACAACTCAAATATTTCCGTTACTTAAGCACATCGTCAGTTATTCTCCTAAGGCGACAAACATATTGTAATTACAAAAACACGATCTATCTTGGAAACGAAATGTGTGTTTTTTGTATTGGAGAAAAACTACGAGTTGTGTGCCAATTTTGATTTGCACATTAGTGGTGGTAGCATACTAGTTTTCTAAAAAAATGTAATCTCCATCTATTTTTATTTCACAGAATTTGCATACTACAATAACACCAACTGTGACAGTAAAAAGTCCATTACGAGAACAGCAAAATACGACTGGAACCAATATAAATGGTAACCAAAAATCTGGCTTAATTTCAGGTGAGGCATTGAATAAATAAATTGTAAACAAAATCTACAAGAATTAAGTACTAAATTAAATACATAAAAATAAAATAGTTAATTTGCATGAAATATTTTCTTTATTTTGTAGTTGAAAGTTTACTAATATTTTTTTTATTTTCAATTCTTTAGTTATAACTTTATTTTTTTTTAATATTTTTATTGTAAATTAATTTTTGGTGGAAATTCATAATTCGAAATTCATTTATTGTAAAAACAAACAAATACAGATAAACGAAAAGAAAAGAAAGCATACAATTGAAGTTCCATTAAGAATTGATAACCAAACAAATAATTAATTTATAATATTTTTATTCTGTAAGGTTTTAGTACCTTAAAACCATTTACTAATTTAATACAATAATATAATTATTAAAAACAAAAACAAACAAAACAGTGTTTTTTTATTATTTTATTATTACCATCTTGTTTTAAATGTTTATGGTTTTGGTTTAATTTATTTTTTGTAAATATTCGCTGTTTTCTTTGATTTTGTTGTTTGCTTACTGCTTTTACTACTAACTGTAATTATTTTTTAGATTTTATAATAAATTATTTAATTAGTGTAAATTATATTTTCTTATTGTATATATGTATCTACCTATGCTTTTATTTCAATATATTTTTGCTTATTTTAATGTGTTGCTCTGTATTCTATTTTATATTTTTAAATATTTTGATCTTTTTTAAATTTGTTGAATCAACTAATAGTGATAATAATAAAAAACAATTCGTCTTATACAATTCAAAATTTCCTAACATTTTCGGACTCTTATAAATAAACTATCAAAACTAAAGTTTAAAGCCGATTACATATACCAGAAGAATAACTCTTCTTTCGAAATATTAGGATATTTTAAATAAAATTTTAAATTGTATGAGAATATTTGTATTTTATTTATTACTATGTATTTATTTTATTGTTTTAAATCGTTTTTATTGTTTTCAAACCGCTTCTTTTGAATATGCTAAAACCTAGGCGACCAGTAAGTCTGATCATCCTGTGTTGCACTTGTAATATTTATATGAATTGCAATGAATTATTCAGAATATAAATCTTTTCCTGCTTATCTGGGAACATACTGCGACCGTAGGTCATCATCTTTAGTTTTAGTTTTGCCTCTTCCTTTAAGCATCTGCCTTGTTATCCAGAAGTTACAAGGTATGTTAATATACGTAGAATTATCTGCATATTTGATTATGTCAATGTATTATATATGTATTATAAGACAATACTAAACTGCATAAATTTCAGTGAATATGCTTCAAACACTCTATTCTCTGACTGAATAGTCGAAAAAAATATTTTTTAAATAGCTACTTGCATAGGAATACATAAAACTATCTTAAAGTTAAGTTTGAGAGCCTGAAAAACTCGAATAAAACTGAAAATTGGTTTTAAAAAAATTAATAATGAGCGTTTGTACAATATTTTCTAACGTTTACAATGATGAATGTTCGCCAAGGCGATGATTATTTTTTAAATTCATTTTTATATTTGGAAAAACTCACGTTTATTCCACCTCTGACTTAAAAATTATCTTTACAACGAGGGACCTAATAAAACTGGGTTTTAGAGTCTAGCATACGAAGCTTCAAATTGTTTTGGTTCTAGTCCAAGCACAATACTGATTATGTTCACAAATTAAGCCTGTGTGACCTGATATGACCCTATACTACTTACCAACCAACAAAGCTGGCCAATACCATTATCGTAGGGACATTCACAACTTTTAAGAAAAACTAATAACGGTGAGCAAAGAAAGAACTGAGCTGAGAAGATCTAGTAGGTAGTAGCAGTTTACTGAAGATGATAGAGATGAGAAAGAAACGTTCTTCGAACGAATAATTAAGAATGTTTTCAAAATCCAATCGCATTTATTCCTTTTTCTATTAAGGAAAAAATACGAATATATAAAGAATGAAAATAAGAGAAATATTTTTATTCAAATGTGTTAAATTCCCCAGCGTCTTTTAAAATATCTGCTGTTTTTATTTTCTTTCTTTTATTCTCCTATTCTCTTTGTATAACATAACATTTTCTTAATATTTTTTACTATTTGCCTTGTCGATTAAAAACGAAAAACTGCGATTTGAGGACCATATCAATCAATAGTCGTGTTCGATTTGACTGAAGCAATGAAACAACAGAAAAATTATATGCAATTGTTGTTGTTTTTTCAGTTATTTCAGTCAAATCGAACGCACCTATTATAAAGTTTATGTATGATAACAAATAGGAACCAAATTAGCCAAATTATATTAAAGGACGCAAGTTGAAGTTTTAATTAAATAAAATTAGACTATTATTTAATTAATATGTCAGATTTATTAATTTAACAATGTTTTTTAAACTTACAAAGCTTACAAAATATTTAAAAAAATTCAAAAAATTTCAATATGAGTAATAACTTCTAGTATAAATAATTAATTGTTTTATATTTAAATGATATTTTTACTTGTTAAAAAGGACCTAATGAAATTAGAATTAAATATTTTTTTTATTTTCGAGCTCTATTAAAGACTACCTCTATTTTCTATTGACAAATGGTGGTAAGCGTTGATAGTTGCTACTAGGTGTCAGAATTTCGGTTTGTACGAATTGGGTTTAGTATTTACTCCATGAAAGGTGATATGCTGTGGTTTTATTTCCAGCTAGAAAAGTAAAGGAAAACCAAAACAAAACATAAATCAACAAAACCAAAACAAAATATTTCATCACATTACATTACATGCTTGAGTTTAATTCCAGCTAATCCGTTTCGTTTTTTATAGATAAAATGAAACGATTTATCAAAAAAACATTGAACAAGCTAAACGATTTATCAACAAAAATCTATCAACACAAATTTTTGATGCATTTGCAATCTAGTGATCTAGCCCCAGACCTTTATAGATCCCCACCGTAGATCATCAAATTTAACGAAGTGAAATTTTTTAATCTCTGCTAAGTAGTGTTCAAGATTTCGCTGTTTTCCGGCCCAAAGACAGACTAAAATTATTCTATGAAATTTTAAATTGTTTTCATACTTACGAGTTAGTGGAGTATTAATACGAGAAAACGTATAAAATTAATTTTTTTTAACTCAAAAAAATTATCCCAATCCTAAGAATATATTCGCAAATACATTTGCGTTTGTATTCGCATAATTCTTTATTCCTGTTTTAAACTAAACCATTCGAATATAAAGAATAAACAAAACAGAATAAAAATAAACAAACATTTTAATAATTCTCTCGCTATTTTCATTTGTTTTAAAATGAGAATACAAAAGAACACGAATATATAAAAACTCTCGTTCTATGGGAAACGTTTGTTTCTTAGCGAAGAATGTTCTTTTCTCACCTCTGGTAGATGACCGTGTCGAAAGTTCGTTAAATTGTGCCGTGGTTTGGTTTCTTTTGCTTGAGTCTTCTCCAGATTACATCTGTGATTTTGTGGCGGTCAGTTGTAATGATGTATCCCTGTCTGAAGCCATGTTGATGAGGTAGTGAAATTAGTTGTTCTTGTCGGGGTTGTAATTTGAGCGACTCCATCAGTTTAGTAAAAGAAAATTATGTGTTCTAAAAGTATTTCTGTATTTTGTATCCTCTTGTTTGTGTGTGGAGTGAACTGTCTATTCATTGGTACTGTTGTTGCCCGGATAACTAGATAGCTTTTTGATGAGATGAATGCATGTTTGTATGTGTATGTGATGAGATGTATGGTGCATTTCTCTCTCTCTGGCGTTTACATCCCATGGAGGGATTTGCCGTCTGTGCAATCAGCTTCCAATCATCTCGTTCCATGACCAGTTGACTCCAATTTCGACATCCTATATCACGAATGTCTTGAATGATGTCATCACGCCAGCGTTGTCTATGTCTTCCTCTCCGACGAACACCAGCTGGTTGTTGTTGGGACGCTTTTTTTATCATTCTATCTAATGGAGCCCTTTCTACATGACCAAACCATCTATTCCGGTTGGATTTAATGAATCCGATTACATCGCAGCCTAAGCTTTGCTTTTCTGGCGCATAGGTAACCAGCTTGGGAGCTTCAGGTGTTCCTTTTTAACCATTTTTCTCGCAGTTTTTGTTTATGTTCAACGGATTGGCGGCACTCGCCGTTAAACCATTCATTGTGTGATTTCAGTGGTTGTTTTCCGATTGTAGTTTGTGCTGCGGCTATAACGGCTGATTGAGGCGTTTGCCATGTTTAACATTTTTGTTTAACAAATTTTAAAAAACGTTGCCTTGTGAATTCTCTAGTGAGGGAAGAAAGTGCTGGAAATAACTAGATCATACATCATAGCCAGTTCGGCTGCGCTAAAACCGTTATTGTTACTGGTATGATGCAACCTGTTTGGGCCGATATGTGTTTTAAGTTCTGCACTCCTACCAATTTGAGCATTAAAGACACCTACCACGATTTTTATTTCGTGCCGTGGGATGTTATTGATGACTTCTTCGAGTTCCAGGAAGAATAGGGTCAATCCAAAGTGACTAACGTAACATTTATACCAAAATTCACAACTTTGTTTCCTTATAACTAAAATAGTAAAGATTATTTTAAGCACTTGTTGACTTTTTAAAATGTAAATCAAGTTTATTTTTCTTAATCAGAAAGCTTTTTTATTTAAATTAAAATTTTTAGATATTTTTAAATAAAAATTGAAATGTGACTAACGTAACATTTTCTATACCATTAAATTAACACCTAAATTATGAACCAAAATTCTCTAGATGTCGAAAATGTACATAACGTTTATTGATAAGTTTCTTCAATGTAATTAATGTATTTTGTAAAAAAGCCAATAACTTTTTTAAAAAAATGTTACTTTTTCATAAATTGACGTTTTTGATTAAAATGATGTGTGACTAACGTAACATAAAAGAATTCATGTATTTAGAATGCTTACCTCATTTATTTGGAAAGCAAAGCAGTCCAATTGAGACACTCCAAACTTGAGCTTTCAGAAAATAAAAAGTCTAAAACAATTCAGTTTATTATATTTGTGCTATGCTAAATTATTTTCAGATATATTTTATCTCGTATATTATTAAGCCTTTTTCACAACCATGCGCTTAATTGCATTCTAAACAAAATAACTAGATTGTAATTTTCACAGTTCTTGCCATATCTTATAGTAAAATATATGAAAAATAAAATGATAGGTCACACTTACAGTTTTGTGAAGAAAAAGAATTTAGCTTGAAGGCTGACTTTAAAATGGAATGACCCAATAGGTATTTTATATCATCTGCTTTGTCTTCAGTAGGTGCATGAACATTGACGATCGTTACATTAAATTTTTACGTGCGGATTCTCAGTGTGCATAACCGCATATTAATTGGGCAGAAGTCGATAACATGCTGGTTCACGCGGCGGTGTATGAGAAAGCCAACTCTCCGTTTTGATGACCGCAATAATAAAGAGTGTATCCTTTAGCTGTCTCATGGATGCCACTGCCTGGCCATCTTAGTTCTTGTAACTGGCCATTAGTTCTTGTAACAAGCCACTATATCCAGTGTGTAGTTATCGACCTGGTGTGTGAGTTTTAGGAGATCTCCTGGTTTAGCACGTTCCAGGTTCCCATTTTTAAATCTTAGTCCGGGTATAGCTTCCGAGGTCGTTCCAATAATGAATCCGAGATATTCCGAGGCCTGTGTACAGAGTTTCTAACAAAATTTTTTTTTCGGAAATGGGGGTTAACTCTTCGCCCAACCCAAATTTTCGTGAATGGGTTCGTTCTGCATCTTAAGGTCACCAGAAACAACCTCTTTACACGTTTATATAGAAAGCCGCTTGATCCAAGACACGCCCGCTACAAGCCGCCCCTAACATGGAGAATAGATGCTTTTTACACGTTTATATAGCGAGCCACTTGATCCAAGACAGACGCCCGCTCCAAGCCGCCCCTAACATGGAGAACAGACGCTTAAGTTGCATTGGTTTTATGGCGCCAATGTCTCGCCATGGCGCAGAATTATTAAGAAGCAGTATTTACTCTGCCCCTCTCAACTACACCAACCCAGGTAGCACGGATTTCGGATTTCCGCTACCCCAATGTATGGTGCATGATAACTACAAATCTTTCAGGGAGATGAGATGCGCTTTCTTTCGAGGCGTATATACTATTTATTACAGCAAGTTCAACTACCCATTATCAATTTTAGATTGATATTTATGTTATTTATTTACGAGTACCATTACGATTCTAACTAGAAAACTGGGATATGAATGAAATTGGTTGTAATTTCTGAAAAACTCTATTTTGATTGCGAAATGCATTGGGATTTTTTAGTCAAGTTGAATCTGATAACGATGAAGTAAAAATAATTGACATGTGTTAAATTTTGTCTCTAACCATTGATGTGGAATAAGATGCGATTTTTTTTTGCTTCATTCGAACATTTTCTCTTCCTATTATGGAACCTAAATACTTAACTACCTAGGCATTTGTAATATTGAACACAAGTCGTTGTATATGTAAACGAGTAGGATTAACTGGAGTAATGTGAAAAGGAATATACTATTCTGGTTTTGACTATTTGATCGTTCCAATACCAAGTCTTTGATGAAGTAGAAACCACGATTTTTAAAAAATATGAAATTTTGATATATTGTTCGTATTGACGAAAGAAAAAATCATTTCTAGATTTTTTTTGAGTACTCTGAATCGGAGTTATGCGGGTGTGAATTTTTGAGGCTTTTTCACGATGTTTTGGTAATGGTGTCAATGTTTTGCTAATAGGGCCCACAAATTTCATGCGTTTTACGTATATTTTTGCAAGTAAAGAGAAAAATAGGTGAATAATCGAAATGTGTGCCTTCAGTCACCATATTTTCGGTGGTGACTGGAGTTTTTCAATTTAAACTAACAAAACTCATTAAGAATAAAGTTTAGATGCGAAACGACGAATCGAAGTTGAAAATCGGACTACTTTTTCTTGACTCATGGCAAAGTTTAATGCATAAAAATCCCACTTTTTGAGGCGATAATGCGCGAGCGCAAGTTCTTTTCAAGGTTGGTCGTCCCAATTTTCAACTTTTTATCTATTGGAACCCACTACGCACATATAAGCTTGAGCGTTTGAAATTCGAGACGAAAGAGATTTTCTGGGCGGTCTAATGTACATGTATATTTTTGTTTTGTGTTGGTAATTGCAATGCATAGAGTAAAAAAGGAGTTTAAAAAATTGCTTCAATTTTTATAATTCAATAGTGGATATGTGGCGTATCGTCAAACTAAAAATTTAAATTACTTTTTTTCAAAAAGAGTAGCTTTTGAAATAATTAAAAAAACAATGAGTTTTTTTTCATTATTAGATTTTGAGATTAACTTTTAAAACCGATGTTAAGAATTTAGTTATTTTTTCTATGTGAATTAAGATACCTATTATAAAATGTTTATCAAACTAGTTCAAAGTTAAATATATGAATTAACGAAAATAAATGGTGTTTTCGATTAATAGAATAGAATAATAATCGTTATTATTGTTATACATATAATACATGATACATGTAATTCAAATAATTCAAACACAGAAATCTTTTGATATGGATTAGGAATGTCATTATCAAATTAATAATATGACCTGATTGACCTTATTATAAACGTCAAGCTCAACTTATTCAAGTTATTATTAAAATAAGGAGTTCAAGTTATTATTAAAATAAGGATTTTAAATTATATATAGACTACATTAATGTGGCTATTTTACCACACAAAGAAAAGTTTTCAAAAGTTTTGATGCAAGATACATTGTTATTATATAGCGCGAATCTCAAGCTATAGATATACACAAAATTAAAGAAATATTGCTTATTCTGGATATTATATAATGTAAGGTTTTAGGTGGAAGCAAAAGATTTAAGACCGATGCCCATAAAAATTTTTGTCATGAATTCAGTTCTATACAATAAATGTACATGTTCACATATTTTAGTTTGCTCTTTCCGGTTTTGATTTTTATTTGTTCGCTGTAAATAAAAGAGTTTCATAGTAAATGTAATAATAAAAAGGTAGGCTGTCACGGGACAGATGTCCGTCAGATGTGAAACATAAAAGTTGATAGTAGAATTTATAAAATTCTTTTTTTATTTTTCCAAAACACACACATATGCAGATGACATAGCCATAGTTGTTGTAGCCAAGAAGCTCACGGACATTACTAGCAACTGTAACCAGACAATAACGAGCGTTAGAGCATGACTGAACGATACAGGACTACAGTTGGCCAATCACAAAACAGCAGTCGTACTAATGACTAACAGAAAAGTGGTGGAAAGTATCGATATCGAGGTTGGTAGACAGATCATAAAATCTTGCAAGCACCTGAAGTATCTTGGAGTTGTTCTAGACCACAGGTTCAACTTTTAAAGACCACCTGATGTACGGTGGGGACAAAGACAAATGAGAGGAGCATGCTGTTGCAAGGCTTATGACATACATTGACGGACCTAGAAAATCCAATCAGAAAGCGTTTCTGTAGCGCTAACACATCAATATTGATGTATGCGGCGCGGCACCCATATGATGGACCTCAGCGGTGAAACGCCATCTTATGTTAGACCTACTAAACGACCTACAGACTGACATCGTTTTGCATATGCTGCGCTTTCCCGACGGAGTCTGATGAGGCCGTAAATGTTATTGCTGCCGACGAACAAGCGAAGATTCCATCAAAAACAGTCACATAGAATGAAGTCCTTTGTGATGATCCCTAACGTAAAAGCATGGACAGCAAAGAAACACGGTGGTGTCAACCATCACTTGACGAAGACGATCTCACGCAATGGATGTTACCGTGCGTACTAATGCAAGTATAAGCACATAACGGGCCCAAAGTGGCTTTACTGTGAGGGAAAGGTCGAAACAGTAGAGCACGTGCTAGTCGAATTGGGAAGGTTTACAAACGCACCAAGACTTTTTGAAAACCATATGCGAGAATCAATCACTCCGCATACCCTCATGTAATTTATGCGGAGCTCCAAATACAACTGGGTCATAGCGAGTGAGGTCATCACAATTATGATGAAACAACTGAGACAAGGCGAACGAAGAGCAGTCGTGCTCAACACTACCCAGCAAAACCACGACAACACGACATTATAATACACGAGGGAGTACTACACTCAACCCCTGCCATGCGTAGGAATGCTTTAGTTAGTGGTCCCACAAGGATACAACAGGATCACGAGCAGGGAAGATGGTTTTACCCGGTCAAAATCCTCGTGTCGCTTAAACAATCGGGCTCAATAAAGTTCAATCAATCAATAAAGTTCAAAATAATTTTCATTCTTATAAAATTTACTTGTTTTTAGAGAAAATATGGCATGGTATAATGATCAAAATAATTATTATTTTTCGTGACAGCATGAAATTGTGATACCATTTTTCGCACGCAAGCCGTTAGTTTTTTTTATTAAGGCGCGCATATAATATTTCACATCAATAATCAAATATAGACCAGGGCCAAACCGTTATAAATATCGAAATAGACGAAAAATTCTTCGCAGTTTACGAATGGTCGGAAAATGTAGTTAATGGTCTAAGTAATTAAGGAAAAATCGACCGGGACTTTGAAAGCCAAGATTAGCTAAGTATATGTAAATTACTTGTATAACATAGTATCGTATGTGAATTAACGCTTTTTATGAATGCAAACGTTTTTTTACAACAAAGAAAAAGAAATTCATGATTTGAAAGTAGTTTTTTCGGTTTTTCGTTTTTTAACGAAATTTTTGTACATAAACAATATTATATTTTAATTCTATATTAAAGTTGGGATCTCAACAAAAAAATGAGCACTGGCAAAGTTCAAAAATCGAAAATTTCCTAACCAAATTTTTCGATTGAAAATTAGGTCTTTTATTTTAATTTTCTTTATAAAACATCGAAAATTAAATAATTCGCTTTGAAAAAATTTAAGACTGTTTGAAACACAAAAACGAACATTTTCACCGATTTTCATGAAAATATAAAAACTTTTGCGTTATAAATTAAAAACAAAAAAAAAACGGTGTTTTGAACTTTTCTCGATAATTTTGTGGTTATGGTCAATAATGTCCAGTAAAAAAGTTTTAGATTTTTTTATTATCTACAACTTTTACATTTAATTTTTTTCGATAGGATGCATAGTTTAGTCGCAAATCGCAAAAAACTAATACAAACCCATAAAAACGTATATACTACAACCCCCCACCCTTTTCCGGGACTTTTACTCAATTCGGTCGATTTTTCCTTAATTACTTAGACTATTAACTACATTTTCCGACCATTCGTATACTACTAAGAATTTTTTTTTCCTTTAACAAGATTGGTCCTGGTCTAATAGAAAAGTGATAAACAATAATCTCGTTTACCATTTCATCAACTAATGTAAAATATGCCAAGTGCCAACTGGTCGGTCGAACGATGAATATTTAATTTGACTGACAACTTTGATAATCAGTTTTTAGTCAGATAAAAAGTTTTAATAGTATTGTTCGTTTTTCTATACCCTTACTTCGAATTGGCCTTACTCACAATTCGATAAACTCAATTCCCAAATCTCTTCCGAGTTCGATCACTGATTAGTAAGCGCAAACACCAGGTTTTATTAAGTATTCACCAACTTAATTGTTCCACAACAATAGGAAAACAATACAGCAAACAATATTCCTAACTAGAATATTCTTTCAACAGCTTCACAAACTCCAACGGTTGATTGTAGAAATTTCCAGTAATACAACGTTTAAAATAATACTCAAATTATTTCTGCTTAATAACACTTTAAAATTTTATTCACAAAAACTAATTTAAAAATCACTTTTATAGTTATAACTTCACTATCGTACGTTTAAAATAACACTAATTATTAATCTACAAGAGGCAATCGCTTTTATACAATTCTGCTTAAGTTCTAGAAAATTCGAGGTATCTTTTTAGAAACCTTGAGAAAACAGTAAAATATTCGATACTTTACGTTATGCTGACCTGATTCATAAAATCATTCAATTTTATTTATTTTTTCGACCCAAGTTCCACGAAGTACAACAAACAACACTATTCATTTCATTAATTTGTTGTAGTATTTTGTTGATTTGATTTTCCTGGAAGTGACCGTAATCGTCTAGATTTTTTTGTAATCGTCTAGATTTTTCTGTAACCGTAACAGTATGATAATATCCAGAACATGTTATAATTTTACCATTGCTCATATCTTGTCTTGCAGTTGGATCAATTGAGCCAATTTAAATTATCATTTTTAGGTCTCCGTTTTTTATACGGAACACTATTGGTGAGAGTACAACGTGTTTTTCGCATTATTTCGATTATCTCGTGAACCATTAATCCGATGAACTTAAAATTTGAGGTGCTTATAAAACTAACCTATCCACACAAGATGGCGGATTAAAAAATAAATAAAGTACAACTTCGTTTGTTTTACAGAGGTACGATGTAAAACCTTTGAGAACATACATTTTTTTATCGAGACGAGTAGGGTATCATATGAAAGGGCTTCATTTCAGTATTCCTTAAAAATTTATTTTGGAATTTTACACCTCACCGTTTTTTGTATAATTTTGAAAAATGACGTTTCTCTATGTTTTATTGCCCCAATTAACTCCGAACCTTCTCCATCGAAAATCTTGAAATATATTTGGAATGATAGAAAGGTTTTTAATGTAAAATATAGAAAAGTGGCAGATACTCATAACTATATGTATTAAAGGGGTGGGAATGAGAAGGGGTAAAAACATCATTTAAAACCAGGTCAAGTGGGGTGTCATTTAAAAGAGCTCTTGATTTTAGCAACATTACCATTTTTTTTAGAATTTTGCAATGCATAGTTTTTGAGTTATTGTCAAAAAAGTGACACAAAAGCTTGGATTTCGAGCTTAATTGACAGAAAAATGTGAAAGAATTCACAGAGACAGGAAGTTTGATAAACTCTGAACGAAAATTATAGCGAAGTCTCAAATAATTATATTTTTGTGCTTTAAGGGATTGGGTTTGGGAAGGGTGAAAAAAACTTTTTTGACCCAAACGAGTGGGGTCATTTGAAAGAGCACCTAATTTAGAAGACATTGCAATTTTTTTTAAAATTTTGCGGTGCACAGTTTTTGAGTTATTCTAAAAAATGTGCAAATTTCAGACCGCCATCCCCTCCCCCCTTCCTTTCGACACTGATAGACAGAAAAAATTGAAAAAATTCACAGAGACAGGAGGTTTGCTATATTTTGACCGAAAACTATCGCGAACTTTCAAATAATTATATTTCTGTGTGTTTAGGGGATTGGGTGTAAGGGGGGTAAAAAACATTTTTTTTGACCCGAGCGAGTGGGGAGTCATTTGAAAGAGCACCCAATTTAGAAAACATTGCAATTTTTTTTAAAATTTTGCGGTGCACAGTTTTTGAGTTATTCTAAAAATTCTAAAAATGTGCAAATTTCAGAACGTCCTCCCCCCCCCTGCGTTTCGACACTGATAGACAGAAAAAATTGAAAAAGTTCACAGAGACAGGGAGCTCGCTATATTTGGAACGAAAATTATAGCGAACTCTCAAATAATTATATAATCTGTGTGTTTAGGGGATGGGTGTAAGCAGGGTAAAAAAAACTTTTTTGACCCAAGCGTTTTGAGTTATTCTAACAGGTTTTGAGTTATTCTAAAAAGTGTACAAATTTCAGAACGTTACACCCCCCCCCCTACGTTTCGACACTGATAGACAGGAAAAATTGAAAAATTCACAGACAGGAAGTGTGCTATATTTTTAACGAAAATCATAGCGAACTCTCAAATAATTATATTTCTGTGTGTTTAGGGGAGGGGTGCTAGAAGGGTAAAAAATACTTTTTTTGACCCAAGCGAGTGGGGTGTCATTTGAAAGAGCACCTAATTTAAGAAATAATGCACTTTTTTTAGAACTTTGCTGTGCACAGTTTTTGAGTTATTGTCATAAAAGTAAAACTTTCAGACCGTCCCCCCTACGTTTCGACACTGATTGACAGAAAAATTTGGAAAAGGGCACATAGACAGGAAGTTTGGTAAACTTTTAATGACAATTATAGCGAAGTGTCAAATAATTATATTTCTGTGTGTTTAGGGGATGGGAATGGGAAAGCAGAAAATAATCTTTTTTGACGCAAATGAGTTGGGTGTCATTTGAAAGGGCACCTAATTTAAGAAACAATTCAATTTTTTTTAGAATTTTGCGATGCACAATTTTTTTGTTATTGTTAAAAAAGTGCTATTTTAAGTATATATATGTATAACACCACCACCCTATATTTCGACGCTGATTTATATAAAAAATATATTCCCAATTTAAACCATTTAAAAGCTGTTTAAATCTTTATTTAGTTAACATAAACAGCTATGGATAAGATTTAACCTCAACTAACATTGTTTGTGTCATTTTTTATCAATGTAGATGTGATTGACATTTACTATTGACGTCTACGATTAAACATTTATTATGTTATGCGTCCATAGTTTGGCGATATAAAGACTTTACAACACAACTTTATGACATTTATTTTTGATATTGTGTTCTTTTACATTCAAGGAACCCTTGTCGAGCGGATTTTATTCGCACTTGTCCGACTTTTTAACTTTGTTGAGTTTGATTTGTGATTTTTTTAAAAACATACTATAAATCAGTATCGGAGTTATGAGGGGATAATTGTTAATCTTGATTCTTTGTAAATAAATATTTTAAAGTAAGTGACGTTTCGATCGATTAGAAGGGCTCACCCGAATTACATGATGTAGTTTGCATAATATGATGTGTATGATGACATTTACATGATGTGCATATGTAAATAATATATATAACAATGTTGTAACCAATTTATAAAATAAAAGGGTCAGAAGGTCAGAAGACAAACAAAGAGCTATCCGTATTGTCGCTCCCCCTTCTTGTATAATTCTTCTTGTAAAAAGATAATGAATTTTGATTTTAAAGTTATCTCAAATAAGTGATAACAAAATTATACTACTTGCATTGTTTTTACTTGTCTTCAACAAAATTTTACTAGAAAAATTATCTTGCTTAATGTCAAAACATACAGATCAAATCACTAGAAAATTTTGTCTAGCTTAAGATGCTATTAATTAAATCAAAGTTTTAGTTAAGGTTTTTCTATTACTAACAACTATTTAAACTAAATGCCAAGGAATTTGAATTTTAGAACGAATAGAATTGATTTTGGGATATATTTCTGGGGAGTTGTAGTAAAAAATATTGTCCCAATTTAATTATTACAAAATATTTATTTTTATACTTATTGATTCTCCATAACTATTTTGTAATCTGGTTTCGTTCTGGATATACTTATATATTCATTGTTTGCACTTATTTTTTTGGTAGTATAAATATATAAAAAGTTTACACAACTGTATCATTATTTATGTTAATATTATTGTTTATATAATTTTTAATATTCCTATACATATATACTTAAATGTGCTTATTTTTAAGTTTAATTTATTTATTTATAAATAATTGTGTTTGTTATATTTTTGTTGTTATTTCTATTTTGTTTCTTTCAATTAAAAAAATCCAATGTTGAATACTATCGAAAAGATACAGCACTACATCAAGTTCAATTGAGTAACTTACAAAATATCAACAACAATAATAGTTATAATATACATCATCATATGGGAAAGTATAATAAGCAACAGCATAACGATGATCCAAGTGTTACATCAATTTTAACACAAAAAACTTTGGATTTTGCACGGAGAAATAGTTATGGAGATTTATGTAGGTTTATTATTTTATTTTATTTAGTTATTGTTAAGCTATTGTTTATCCTACCGAAAAGTAACATCCGTGATAGTTATGCTTCTGATTCCTTCTTGTAATTAAATCAGTTCGTTTTAGGGAAAAAACTATACAAATTTGGAACTTCGCTTTTAAATTATCACAAACTGTTTCTCTAGTTAATGGATATCCCATGTTTTTGCAGGCTTTCTAAATATATTTATGACAAAAAAAATTTTACTTTGTAAAAACAATATTTTTAGTGACCTAATAATGATTACATAATCTTGAACTTTTTTAATTTTAATTAAAGTAAACATAAAAGATAACTTTCAACTTACTTTCAACTTACTTTTATCTTACGTTTCTTTATTATTTACGCTATTAATTGCAAAAAAATAACCTTAAATATTGGCTAATTAGAGTTAGTAGTTTTAGAAATAATATAAGTAAACATTTATTTTCAGGAAAAAATTTAAAAAAAATTAACCAAACTAAGTTATTTATTATATAAATTTTAGGTGAACGAAAAGATCCGTTAAACGCATTGGTGATCAATGGAGGATCAAAACGAAATGCACTCCTGAAATGGTGCCAAAATAAAACTGTGGGTTATCGAAATATTGACATCACAAATTTTAGTTCATCGTGGAATGATGGATTAGCATTATGTGCAATATTCCATTCATACCTACCGGATCGTGTACCATACGATACTTTGGGAGCAGATAAAAGAAGAAATTTCAGCTTAGCGTTCTCGGCAGCAGAGAGTGTAGGAATTTCAACGACTTTGGTAAAATAAATTGCTTTAATTTTGAATTCCATCACCTAATCTAAAATCTTTTTCAGAACATTAACGAAATGTGCCAACAAGAACGTCCCGACTGGCAACAAGTAATGGCGTATGTTACTGCTATTTATAGACATTTTGAAACATAAACCCTTACAATTGTATATCGATAAAAGATATTTAAATTTATTTTCTACATTTAATCGATGTTTAATAAATTCTAGTCAATTCAATAACTATGCCTTTTATAAGTTTTAGATATAAAACAAATAATATTTAAAAAAAAAACCTAAATAAATAAAAGAAATATTATATGAAAACAATTTTTTTTTTAATATTTAATCAATTTTATAAAATAATATAATAAAATATAAACAGAATGACTGAATTTCTAAATTAATTATTATTAAATTGTTTGTTAAATTCAATTTGTGTAGTTTGTAATTATTTTGTTATTGAAGAAAAACAAATAGTATTTTGATGTTTTTTTTTTGTATTTTTTAATTTTAAATAATTATTATGTCAGATAAGATAACTATAAAGAAAAACAATGAAGAAACAGAACAAGATATCACAGTAATGTTTTTTTACATATACGAAAATCTATGATATATGATACGCAATTCGCATCTATTTTGTTTATACAATATTTTTATCAATAAAAATAAATCCAATTGCATATTATTTATGAAATTATTACAAAAAAATTGTTTTTTATTTAAATATTATTTCGATTAACATTGGCTTTGAATAGAAAAGACAATCTTTAAGCTATTAAAGCATACAATCTTTCTAGCAGACCTAAGTATTACAATTTCTAGAAAATTTTCAAAATCTTATTCCCACTTTTTTAAATTTCTCGACGTTTTAGCTTTTCATAACTATTCTCAAACAAAATCGATGCAAGTTGTGGGCGCAGCAAGCATAATGAGATCGTGTTTTGTTTAAGAATTATATTATACTGTTCTGTGTATTTTGTTACCATGTAGTAGACAATGAAAACTTTTATTGCTTTAAAGTTTAAAGTAATATATTTATTGTTTTGCCTTATATATTTTTTTCTAATGTCTGGTAACAGTAAATATAGAATTTCTTTTTAATTGTTAGCAATAGGACTCTCTTTTTCCTTAGTTTTAAATTAAACTAACCCTTTCATTGTAATCCTCCATTTAGTTTGTGTTCTTTCTTGTATCTTCAATTTCGTTATCGAGCTACTGTTGTATAATTGATATTTACGATGTAAGTGTGAAAAATGCTTGTTTAAAACACGCAGTATAGAGTTTGCAAAACTTGGCGTAGCCGACAAGTGTTTTACACAAGTATTTTTACACGAGTGTCGTAATGGTACATTTTGCTACAAGAGATAAACACGTTGCTTTTCCGTGAGTGAAAATTTGTTCGATTTTTTTTCTAGATTTTTTCTACGATCGCGCATAAATGCTTAAAAATATAATGACATCTTAAAAATAACATAATGTCAATCTCTTGTTACTTTACGCAAATAACTAATTTAATAAGTTTAATAGAAAATTAAAGAAAACAACGCTTTTTATAATTTTACTGTTATTCTATATATACTTCAGCTTGTTAGGCCATCTTCTGGAGTATTTACTCCAGAAGATGGCCTAACAAGCTGAAATATATATAGAGTAACAGTAAAATTATAAAAAACTTTGTTTTCTTTAATTTTCTATTAAACTTATAAAATAAATTGTTTGCGTAAAGTAACAAGAGATTGACATTATGTTATTTGAAAACTTACGCCAAGTGCCAACGGCAAACAGTGTTAATTATGACATCACTCCCGCAGGAGGGATCGATTTTGATCGATTATGATCAATGTTGATCTACGGGTCTGACTACCCTGCGTACTCCAGTCCCTGCCATTGACATATGAGTTAGCGTGAGATATCACATACCACTGGCAATGGCAGGAGATGTCATTAGCCAAGATGATATCTTAGGGTGGTGGCGGACGAACTTTAATTAGTCAACGGCAGCACTTCCAGTCTTAGATGGGCAGCGTTCCGTAGCGGTACCGCTCATTGGCTCTTCCGAGGAATCGGACCAACAAGTAGGTTATGTGTGAGCTTTGTGCCTCGATTGAGGTAGTGGGCGGTGCGTCTGGGGTGCGCTGCATCAGCTGGATTATTGGCATTTAGTTTTGTTTTGGTTTCTGCAAATTTCTCACAATTTGTTTTTCACTTATTATTTTGTTATTATTTCTTCATCTTATCATGAAATATTGGCATATGTCATATTTTGTAGTATGATAGGATTTTTTACTTAGTTATGCATTTTAAAATAAAACATAAAAAAATAAAATAAAACCCTTTTGATATATATATGGCAGTACAACCGAAAAAAAATAAGTCTGCAAGTGGTAAAGCAAATTTGCGCAATCCACCCGCCCATAAAGCGGCATGTCCACGGAATTTGCAGGGACAAAACATATATGAATCAATAAAAAATTTTAAAATACATGTTCAAAACATCTGCGGATTGAACGCTAACCATGACCACGTGCAACATCATCTTGAGCACGACAAACCGAACATTCTATTCCTTACAGAAACACAAGTTTCTGAAAATTTTCTCTTTATAGAATCGCTTAATTCCAAATATAGGCTCGAATCAGCTTTCAAACTCCATCAGGGCGTATGCGCATTCATTCATGAGAGTGTTGCGTACACGCGCTTTCCAAATTTTGAACTGCACGGTGACGGCTTCAATACAATGGTTTTAAAGATTTGTCTTCCAGAAATGACTTTTTTTACAATAGCTTTATACCGGTCCCCCAACAAACGTAACCCAAACTTTTTTAATATACTGACAAAAATTATGGACGAGATTAGAGCAAAGTCCCCTAATTGTGAAGTTATCGTTACCGGTGACTTCAACGTCCACAACAAATCATGGTTGGAATTCTCCAAATCGACCGACGATGTTGACAATAGTGGAAAACTGGCAGAAATTTTTGCCGCGTCTCAGGGCCTATTCCAAATTGTTAAAAGCCCGACTTTCACTCCCCGTAATGGTGGTGATAATAGTTTTCTACTAGATCTCTATCTTACCACAATGCCAGATATTACGAGTGTCGATGTTGCGAAAGGTAGTATAGGAAATTCTGATCATTATTTAATCTCATCAGTTATCAAAACTGATTTACTTAAAACTACAGCTCCCAAACCCCGTAAAATATTTCACTACTCAAAAATGGATAAGAGTGGTCTTCAAAATTTTTTCCATGGTTTCCCTTTCGACCGTCATTGTTTTTACACTGACAATGTAAATGTTTCTGCTCAAAACTTTACAGAAACCATCCAATTTGCTATCAATAAATTTGTCCCTTTCTCCATAGTAAAACCCAAACAAAAATACTTGTATTCGAAAGCTGCCAAAACGGCACTTAGAAACAAACGTAGATCATTTAATATTTGGATTCATAACAAAACTCCCACTAATCGATCCCAATATCTAAAGGCCAACAAAATATCTAATCAGATTATCTCAAACGAAAAGTCCGAAATTGACAGAGCGAAAGCCTCAAAACTTACGTCTATGTCTGTTTCTGACAAGAGTTTCTACAGTGCCATTAATTCTTTAAATTCTGGTACAAAATTTTCTATTCCCCCTATTATTGATGGTGATTTAATCGTCAATGATCCCGCAAGAAAAGCTAACTTGTTCGCTGAACGCTTTGCTCTGAACTCCACTGTTTTGGAAACTCCTAAAGAAATACCCCAAATCCAGTCTTCAGGAGTTAATATGAATGAACTTCACTTCAAACCGAAAATAGTCGCTAAACTTTTAAAGGGGTTAAACATCAACAAAGCATCAGGAATGGACAATATTCCACCCATTATTTTAAAAACCTTTTCCAAAGAACTTGCACCAACTTTAACTAAAATATTCTACCAATCCTACAAATCTGGTATATTTCCCTCGTGCTGGAAGTTGGCAAATGTCCAGCCCGTCCCCAAAAAGGGACCAAAATCCGATATCTCAAATTATAGGCCAATAGCTTTACTATCGGTCCTATCCAAAGTCTATGAGCATTATATTAATACACATATTTCAAAATTTCTGGAAGAAAATCATTTAATATCCGACAGCCAATACGGTTTTCGAAACAAAAGATCAACTACCGATCTATTAAACTATGTAGCGCATTGTTGGAACAGCATACTTGATAAAGGTGGTGAAACATACGTTATCGCTTTAGACATCTCCAAGGCATTCGATCGAGTCTGGCATGCCAACTTAATCAACAAGCTCGTTGCGTACGGTTTTCATCCCAATGTTGTGAAGCTGATTCAAAATTTTCTATCCGACCGATACATTTCGGTAACCTTAGACGGATATTCTTCTGAGTCTAAACTAATTAACGCTGGTGTACCCCAAGGCTCAGTATTGTCCCCAACCCTATTTTTGATTTATATCAACGAATTGTTGAAAATCACCAGCAACCCAATAAATAGTTTTGCAGATGATAGTACTCTGCACAAGTCGTTCGAGCCCCTTCCTTCAAAAGGTAAAATGCACGAACGAATTAATCCTGCCCGGAGAGACGCTGCCATAAACGTGAACAAAGACCTGAATAAAGTCGCCGACTGGGGTGACCACAACCTTGTCAATTTCAACTCCACCAAAACACAGCTGTTGATTGTTTCCAGATTAAAGACCGAGTTCCCCAAAGATATTTTATTTAGTATGTGTGATGAACCAATGGGTGAATGTAAAAACATTCGTTTATTGGGTGTCACAGTTTCAAATGACCTACTCTGGAACGATCATGTAATGGCGATGGCAAAAAGCGCGTCTAAAAAACTCGGCCTCCTAAATAGATGCAAAAAATTTTTCACTCCATACCAATTGCTCCATGTTTATAAGTCCTATATTCGTCCCTGTATGGAGTACTGCTGTCAAGTTTGGGGTGCTGCCTCTGTTTCCATCTTGGCCCTCTTGGACTCTGTTCAAAAGCGAGCTATACGAATTGTAGGTGATCGAACTTTGACATCACAACTTGATTCCCTACAACATCGTCGCACTGTTGCTGACCTCGTTGTTTTTTACAAATATCGTCATCAGCAGTGCTCAGATGAAATCAGCGGCATCATGCCTCAAACTTATTCTTACCCCCGTTCCACTCGGCAATCGGCTGCCGCAACCAGTGAAACGGTAAAGATCCCGCGCTGTCATACTGGCAGATCGCAGAGAGACTTCTTTGTCCGAACTGCGTACAAATGGAATAGTTTGCCGGAACACTTAGTCTCAGGTGGCTTCAACCCACAGATGTTTAAAAAAAGCGTTAATCTACACCTCAGAACGCCAGTTGTTGTGGGACCCAGGTCTAGACCTAGGTCTTAAAAGGTATTTATGTGTTGTTGTGACACATATTCTAAACCCTATTACACAACACATTTTATTAAAAAAAAAAAAAAAAAAAAAAAATCTTAAAAAATAAAACTTTTTGACAACAAAAATCAAGTAAGAAAAAGATCTTCAAAGTTGAAAAAATAAAGAAATTTTTTATTATGATAATGTGACTTTATCGCATTATATTATAGTGTGATAAAGTGACTTTACCGCGCTCTAGTGCGATAAAGTGACATTTTTCACACCAAATTGACAACTGAAAACATTCATTTTTCACTCAATTGTAGAAAAAAACTGTTATCGTGCTTTTGTTACTGTATAGTGTGGAAATTTAGGCCTGACCGAAATTTAGGCCTGACGTACAATGCCAAAGGGTAAGTCCCTGTCTCACCAAAATGGCGCAGCAGAGTGAACCAACTTAGCTAAGCTTAGCATTGGTTTCACCAACATAAAAGGTATTAATTCCAACCTAAACGAGGTTCATCACTAAATTCCAAAAAAACTTATATTATTTCTTATGGTGTTATTACACACAAATTAAATTCATTTGCTATCATCAACTTTTGAAATGATAGTATTTATTTGTTTTGACTGTAGATGGCGAAAAGATCAAAAACTGCAAGAAAATAAAAATAATTTTACGAAGTAATAATAACTTTCAAACAACAATTTCTAAAAAATCATTAGTTATTTAGTATTAATATTATATTATATAATCGATTATATCTAAATTAGTGGTATACAAATTGTAAATAAACTATATAATGTAAAAGTAAATGAAACAACAAAATGGCGACCACAAAATTTAAATATTTATAGAGCAATTGTTGTAGCTTGTTCAATAAGAAAATGCGCTAAGATTTGAAAACAAAATGTGAATCGAAAATACGTAAATAAAACGTAAAATTTTCACATTAAAATCTTGAAAATATGTATTTAATCATTTTATACCTAATATATAATTTTAATATGAAAATCAATTAATGTGATAATCGGTTTTAAACCGGTTGAATTTGCAGATGAAGTCATCTGACAATTTTCTGGCAGTTAATTGGTAAACCAAATAATTTTCCAAAAAGTAGGATGCTATCAGCTAACTTTTCTTGCAGTTTTTATATCTATCTCGCGCATGCTATCCCTCTTTTTCTCATATAAAATATTTTTCATCAACTTTTCAGATTATGGTAACTGCAAAATTGATTATGGGAGTTGAATTTAATTTGTGTGTAATAGCACCATTACTGAAACAATTGTCAGTGCCAAAGCATCGAAGATGGATCTCGTTAAATACCGGATACCTAGCTACGAATTGGAACATTTAATGTATAATGTGGGCTATTATTTTGAAAACGTACATTTTTTTGTTGATTTTTAAATTTTTGATTTTTAAAAAATCAGAAATTTTGATATATTGTTGGCATTGACAAAAGGAAAAAAGTAATTTCTGCTTTTATTTTTTGTGTACTCTGAATCGGAGTTATGCGCGGTTGAATTTTGAGGCTTTTTCACGTAGTTTTTGGTAATGGTGGCAATGTTTTGTGAATAGGTGCCACAAATTTCATCCGATTTACGTATATTTTTGCAAGTAAAAAGGAAAATAATTGAATAATTGAAATAAGTAAGTTTAAAATTAATAACTTTTCTCTTTTCCGCTAGGCGGCGCGTAAAACCTTGGTTTACTTCAAAGCTCATATCTCAAAAAGTAGGCTTTTTTTTTTGTTTTTCATAAATTTTAAAGTAAACATATGCAGCTATGAAATTGAGAAATAAAAAGTCAGCAATTCAATATGGATTTTTTCTTACGATTTTTTAAAGTTTGGTATATGAAAAATTCACATGTGTTTTTTTATTAAGTTAATAATCCTGTACTAAATGTGGATCTAATAAATTAAACATTTCATATTTTAACACCTGCAATAAATTTGAACCATTTTCTGTGCGGTTAAATGATTGAAAACTTATTAAAAATTAATTTAAGTTAAGTGGTAAAATAAAGGAATTTAAATTGTTAAAAGGGTGTGTAAAATGTTTATTCATTTTAAAAAATGTCTATTCATGTCTATTCCCCTTTTTATTAATTAAAATCTCATTAGAGGTTCATAATTTTAACATTTAAAATTTCTAATGACGCCCACAAACGGTTTTTGACCAAATTATACTTACATCCAATCAAAATATATTAAATTGTACCTACCTAATTTTACCTGATTCTACCTATGTCAAAACTATTTCAAGGGTATATATATATTGATTGGATTGCCTTATAATCAATTATATTCCAAAATATTTAGAAGACATAAAGTTTAGAAAAGATAATAATAGAAATGCCTTTCAAATTGTGCTGTAACTTGTACGGTCTCAAAAATCATCAGCGGATATCAAAAAATGTGAAACTGGTCACACCAGCTGTTATTCAAAAAGCTGCGACCCTAAATTTTACTTCGCGTGATGACCAGTTTATATGTGAAACATGTCGCACTTATATCTATAAAAATAAGGTAAATTTAATTATTTTATTAAAATGAATAAAAATTCATATGCAACTAATATTTTCTATACAACAGCTTTCATGTTCGGAAACTATCGATAGTGAAATTATTTCTATAAATCAGGATGTTGAAAATGTTCCAACGAACGAAAATATTCAAATACCTCCAGCATCTTTAGATCCATCACCAGTTTCAGTTGATACTATATCTCCACCAGTTCCTGAACTACTTAATGACATTTTAGAAGATATTAACAATGTTCTTGGAAGGTTAGCCGAATCTCCTATCAAACAAAATCATATTACAACAGGGAGTTATAAAAAAATTGCAAGTGTCACATCGGCAATAAGTCAAAGAATATTTCAAGTAGATTCAGTTAAAGTGTTATCACCAAACGAGGAATGTGAATATACATCATGGCTTATGAACCTTAAAAAAGAGTTTAAAGATGCCAGCTGTAAATCAAAACAAGTGTTTTTGTTGACAACTCTACCACGTAAATTTTGGTCAAATCAACGTATCCAGGATGAATTTAATGCATCAAGACGACTGGTACAATTCGTCATGGATCTGTTGGAAACAGTAGGTCCTTACAGTTGGCCTCAAAGCAAACAAGTGCACAGTTTGTCACAAAATTTTACTATACAAATTCAAACATACTTCTTATCAGAGGAAATTAGTAGAACAATGCCTGGCCTTAAAGATGTTGTTACTATTACAGAAGGATCAACAAAAATTAAGAAATCAAAGCGGTTGGTGTTATGGACCCTCACCGACATCTACGAAATGTTCTTGGAAGAAAACAAAGAACTCAAGGATTCCACTGCTTTTTACCGGATAACACTACACCCGATAAAATAATTGCCAAAATGTTTTCTTTTTCTGATGATCATAAATATTTCAATTTAAAGGCAAAAAAAAAATATTTAAATTAATTTTTTAATGTATTTATTTATAATATTGATTAAATTATAATGTTAATAGGAAAAATATTTTTTTAATGTTTTTTTCTAATGTTAGTGTTGGTGATGTTGAAATTATAACAAAATCTTCGATCATTGGGATCTCCAATTCTTATTGTGAATAAAAACCTGTTTCTCAATCAGAAATACACAAAAAATGGTTCAAATTTATTGCAGGTGTTAAAATATGAAATGTTTAATTTATTAGATTCACATTTAGTACAGGATTATTAACTTAATAAAAAAACACATGTGAAATTTTCATATACCAAACTTTAAAAAATCGTAAGAAAAAATCCATATTGAATTGCTGACTTTTTATTTCTCAATTTCATAGCTGCATATGTTTACTTTAAAATTTGTGAAAAACAAAAAAAAAAAAGCCTACTTTTTGAGATATGAGCTTTGAAGTAAACCAAGGTTTTACGCGCCGCCTAGCGGAAAAGAGAAAAGTTATTAATTTTAAACTTACTTATTTCAATTATTCAATTATTTTCCTTTTTACTTGCAAAAATATACGTAAATCGGATGAAATTTGTGGCACCTATTCACAAAACATTGCCACCATTACCAAAAACTACGTGAAAAAGCCTCAAAATTCAACCGCGCATAACTCCGATTCAGAGTACACAAAAAATAAAAGCAGAAATTACTTTTTTCCTTTCGTCAATGCCAACAAAATATCAAAATTTCAGATTTTTAAAAAATAGTTGTTTTTTTTTCGATGTACGTTTTCAAAATAATAGCCCATGTATAACAAACAAACATTTAATGTATGGGTAGTTCTACAAACATGGGAATTTTGGACGGATTGGCTTATTTCGTATATTAATATAAAAAAAAAAATTTTTTTTCAAATGAAATTTGTAAACCTTAACTATGTCTAGCAGGTCACCCAAAATAAGCCCGTTTCGAAATATATTTCTTACAAAAAAAAATATTCAAAACGTCAAATTATCAGTCCCTGGCGTGTCCCACCTTGAAAGTCAAAGCTGGTAAACTAAATAATCAATGATTCTAAGTGTGTAGAGGCAAATTTACACTGTAGTAATAATTTTGAATAATGATGCTTTAATAATGTGTAAATAATCATAGCATTACTCTATATTTCATATAAGATACATCCTATTAAAGTTTGTCCCACGAATTTGTTATAATTCTCCTGCAGAATCAAAACACATTGAAAATATCGGAAATTCATATTTCTATCAAGTTATCGCTTGTCACAGGAATAAATTAAAGTTCAATAAATATAATATTGCAAGTGTTTTACTTAGTCCGAGGTTTTATCAATCAAAAGTCATCATTACTAGCAAGATCGTGTTTTGCCCAGTCAAATTACACTAGTTTACAAATTTTAATCTTTTTTTGTCTCCTTGACTAAAACCCAACTTTTCTTGTGGATTTTGACCTGCTGAACACGAATAAAATATTAATTTATTTACTTTAGCTCTTGTTTTTGAGATATTTGCGAAAAACCAATTTGTTCAGTGAAAAAAAAGGTTATTACGTTTTTTTGATTGCATATTTTTCAAAACAAACAAATTTAATGTATTAATAAAAGAAATGCATAGTAAAGATGCTAACAAACATTTTAAGCTATTTTTGTAAAAGTCCATCAAGGATTCTGGAAGTTACATTTGAAAAAAGTTGAAAAAAATCAAAAATTTACTTTTTTTAAAGAAAATTCCATATTCAGCGACATAAATTTTGAACAAACAAAGATTGTAAATTTTTTTAAGTTCTTGGAGCCCGTTGTAAATTCAATTTCATTTCTTTTAAGTTAAAAACACGAATATTGGTGCAGGTTGCACCAAGTTATTCAGGTTTTCCCAAAAAAGGCAAAACCAAAAATTTGGAAAAAAAAAATTTTTTAGTAAGAATATTTAAAATAATTGATTTAAATATGAGTTGTTATACAGATTTTCGAATAAAAACTGCGAGCCACATTGAGTTTTCCTTATTTCAACCGCGTTTATGTATTTTTTCTTTTCTTTTTACGCTGCATCGTAAAAAATATTTTACAAGTTTAGTCGTTCTCAAACATCAGTTAAGAATTTTTTAAAAATAGTATAGTGTAAAGTTAAATCTATTTAAATGGCTTCTCAAGAAGTTTCAAGTGTAAAAACAGTCTAAACTCATTTGGTTTCATTTATGGAATTTGCATAATACATCGTGCTAAAAAAATCACTCCATATATAAGAATGGCAAACCTTTATTACTTTGGCTCAAAACTGAATGAAGATTAACCGTGGATACCGAAAAATAAATTTGTCAACTGTTACTTAACACATTCAAGATGGTGCAATAGAGAAAATGTTCATTTAACGTTTTAACGTTGTGTTACGACCAGGTTTTGACTATAACTCACAATTTTAACTCGAAAATCTTTATAACAACTCATATTTAAATCAATTATTTTATAGAATCTAAATTATTCTTAGTAAAAATTTTTTACTGAAAATTTTTAGTTTAAAATTTTTTTGGGAAAACCTGAATAACTTGGTGCAACCTACACCAATACTCGTGTTTTTTAACTTAAAAGGAAGGACATTGAATCAACTGTAGGCTCCAAGAAATTAAAAAAAACCTAAAATCATTGTTTGTTCAAAATTTATGGCGTTGAATATAGAAAAATTTAAAAAAACATAAATTTTTGATATTTTTTCAACTTTTTTCGAGTATAACTTCCAGAATCCTTGATGGATTTTTTCAAAGTAAAGCTCAAAATGTTTGTTAGTATCTTAACTATGCACTTTTCTAATTATTTAATATATTAAATTTGTTGTTTTTTGTAAAATATGCGATCCAAAAACCGGAATAACCTTTTTGTTCACCGAAAAAATTGGTTTTTCACGAATTTCTCAAAAACAAGAGCTAAACTAAAAAAATGAATATGATATTCGTGTTCAGCAGATCAAAATCTATAAGAAAAGTTGGGTTTTATTTAGGGAGATTTTTCTTGTAAACTAGTGTTATCAGTCCCCTGGCAAGTATTTTCGTAAAACGTATTTTAATTAAAGGTAATTTTGTAGTTTTATACGTCGTGAATATGTATTGCCTTGGTATAGAATCCGTTTATTTTTTTTTAGACGTAATTTTGTGATTTTTAAGCGAAATACTGATAAATTGATAAATTATCAATTATCAATTTATAAATTATCACCTGGTCTCAGTGACTTAAATATTTGGGATTTTGACTTAAATAAATGTTTATTTCGTATTTTGAGATAATATTGAGATAATTTTGAGTTAATTTAGGAGTAAGAGGGATTTTTTTTATTGTGACTTGTATTTTTTTTTTTTGACTGGCCACATTCAGAAAAGTTGAAAGAACGTCAACTTTCACTAAAACTACTTGCCAGAACTTATACGCAAAAAAACATGTCGTGCCTCCATTTTCTTCCTTCGTGTGTAGAACTACCCGTATAACAAACATGATGTCTGTGTATATGTTCGAAATTTACTTTCATGCATCATAATTCTCTGGCGTTTAAGATCCCAGGAGTTGATGAAACCATATGTTTATAATAGGAATATACAGTTGCCAAACTCTCCTCCAGATTGTCTTTCTTTTGATAAAGTATCGTCCAACTTAATATGGAAATCGGTTTATTGACCACTCGCTAAACTATATGAAAACCCTTAACACAGAGCGAAGTCTTGATACCTCAGAGCCTTGTGGTTTCAGCTGCTTCATACTTTTTTTATTAAATATATAAACATTTATTTCAACAAAAATATTTATTTATCAAACCATATTTGAAAATATTTATCAAACCATACAAACCAATAGAGTTTTTTCCTTAAACTTCAGATTTTAAACCTCAAAATTTGTGAATGTAAAATAATCAAAATTGATTGATTTTCCTTGCAAATTTGGTTATTTTGATTGCAATTAAAAGTGTTTTAAAAGTGAATTTTTGAAAACAATAATTAATTACTAGGAGGGCCCGGCGTGCTTCGCTACGCTTATAAATAAAGTTTTTGCGTAGACATTTTGTTGACGTAGAAGCAATGATTTCAAAAAGTGGTAATGAGAAATGCTACCATATAATTTTTAATTTTTCTTTTTAAATATATGAATGAAAAATAATCAGAACTCTAGCTGATCAGTTGGGATATATGAAAAATTAGCGATCAAATAAGTTTTCAAGTAAGCTTCGCTAATTTTTCATATATCCGAACTGATCAGCTAGAGTTCTGATTATTTTTCATTCATATATTTAAAAAGAAAAATTAAAAATTATATGGTAGCATTTCTCATTACCACTTTTTGAAATCATTGCTTCTACGTCAACAAAATGTCTACGCAAAAACTTTATTTATAAGCGTAGCGAAGCACGCCGGGCCCTCCTAGTTTTCAATTAAAATAGAACGTGAGCCATGCGGTATAACTGGAAGAATTTGGCGAAAGTCACCGCTCAGTAAAAGAGTTTTACCTGCAAACAGTTTATTTTTATTTTCTTCGTTTGGAGTCAAATCTCTTAACAAACGATCAATTAATTTTAAAGCATGAATAGAACACATTGAAATTTCATCTATAATAATGATTGATGCATTATTAATATATGTGCCATGTACACTGTTTGGAGTTATATTTGGCATTGAATTCTCTAATAATGGAATTGGTAATTTGAAAACATTATGCAAAGTTCGCCCCCCAATCAAAAGAGTTGATGCAATACCACTGAAGGCAGTTACAATACACGAAAGATTTAATGAATTAAATTTATGAATGATTGCCGTTTGAACAAAAGTTTTGCCACAACCTGCATGAGCTGTCAAGAAAAAAACATTACTTCCAGTATCATGGAATTGAGCTTCACGCAAAACAATATCAATCACACTACGTTGCTCATTATTTGCATTTTCATACATTCTATCGAAAACTATAGCTTCTTCTTCAATATCAAAATGACCTACATCGCCAATCTGTAAGTTATATTGTGGAATCGGAAGACCAAGATCACCACATGAAGTATTATGTGTAAGAAGAATTTCATTAATTTCAATCAAGGCTCGATTAATTGACACATCTTCATCGTAATTTCGTAAAAAGTCTTCAATCATACTATTTCTAAATTCAATCCATAAAGCTAAAGCATTCGGAGGAACATTCAAACCACAGATAAATGCAAATAATTGACGAAACTGTTTTGGTGATTGAATTTCTGAAGCTTCAAGTAAACATTCACGCCATTCATTATCATTTGTTGCAATACCTCGAGCTTCACATGCTGCAACAAAAGTAGGGTACTCAACACCTTCATACATACGTAGATCAGAAAAAGATTTTGGACCACGAACATGCAACAGAAGTAAACGCATATGAAACAATTCTATATCTTTTGGAGAAACCATATATAATCGAGCAACAACTTTATCAGCCCCACGTTGTCTTCTTTTCCACGATTTACTTTGATCATGCCAAACATAATGTAATGGTAATTCTGTATACAAAAACTCATTAGCTAAATTATCAATGGAATTCAAATGGAAAAATGCTAACAATTTTGTTCTTGATACATTTGCGACTGCACCAGCCACATTACCATTCCTGATATAAACATTTTGTCTATTAGGCAAATGACAATCAAGTCGAATAATTGTATGAGATTGAAAATGCATTGGAAATTCAAATATGCGCCAAGCAGCTTCAGTCGAACCAACATACCGTCCATTCAAAAAATCTTGAATTTCATTTCCCACAATCGCATCATCATTATTCACTGCATTCTCTCCATTCACTCTCAATTCAACATTGGCAGAATCATACCCTTTATATACATACTTGTAAACATATTTCACACTTTTAACAGTCGTACATATTTCAACGTTAATATGACAATTGAATTTTGCAAGAAGATAAGGATTATATGGAACAACATATCTATTATCAAGAGATGCACCACGTACATCAACACTCATACCATTATCACGTCGACGATACAAAGGATAACCATTCACAGATTCTTTAGTATTTTCAGAAAAAGGTTTTGGAAAATTCTTACTACATTTACCATCTCTCATACAAACAGAATTGGGATTTAGAGCACCACATGGTCCATGCATCATATGACGTTTCACATATTCATGTAATTTAGGAAAAAGAATGGGATCAGGGATTTCAGTACATACAAATTTATTAATCATTTCATTTCCATCAATTCTATCTTCATCTGATAAATTTAACAAAATATGGGCATGCGGAAGACCACGTTTTTGAAATTCAATGGTATATATAAGTGCTTTGACAGAACCGAAAATCTTCACAACAACATCAGCTTCAGCATTCATTCCATCATTATTACCATTCATTTCATCATTCATAAAATCAACATTATTACGCATATTACGCATATAATCTCTTTTATTCCGACGACTCGATGTACCACTCACATCCAAACGTTTACGACGTAGTCTTGGCATCGAAATAAATAAATATATCAATATATCAATATATCAAAAATATGAAATAACTCAAATATCAAAATATCTCAAAAATCTTTATATCAATAAAAAACAAAATAATCGAAAAATATCGAAAACCGTCCTTCTTGAAAGATAAAAGACGACTAAAATATAAAATAAATACGACGACTGAAATGAATATAAAATAAATATAAAAATTTTCGTTTTTGTTATTCGTTGTTCGGTTCGATAGCTAATATATAAAAAAGAAAAATTTTAAAGCATTGTTTTAAAGCAAAAAGAAAATTGTTTTTGCATGTATGTAAACTTATAATGCATATGTATAGAAAAAGTTTTCCGTATATAATAACTTTTTTATTTATGATCCGAAAAATCCCAAAAATCTTTAAAATCTAAGTTACACTAATATCAGTTAGCAGTGAAAATTTCAAATGAATCAAAATTCGAATAAAAAAGCCTAATGCTCCACAAAGTTTTAATCTAGCGTATTAATATATAAGAAGATATTGTTGTGCTCTTAAGTTTTTAATGCATTTGGGATACAGAAATAATAAAATCGCATTAAAATATGGAAATTAAATCAACCTTTAGGTATATTATCTTCTTATATATTAATACGCTAGATTAAAACTTTGTGGAGCATTAGGCTTTTTTATTCGAATTTTGATTCATTTGAAATTTTCACTGCTAACTGATATTAGTGTAACTTAGATTTTAAAGATTTTTGGGATTTTTCGGATCATAAATAAAAAAGTTATTATATACGGAAAACTTTTTCTATACATATGCATTATAAGTTTACATACATGCAAAAACAATTTTCTTTTTGCTTTAAAACAATGCTTTAAAATTTTTCTTTTTTATATATTAGCTATCGAACCGAACAACGAATAACAAAAACGAAAATTTTTATATTTATTTTATATTCATTTCAGTCGTCGTATTTATTTTATATTTTAGTCGTCTTTTATCTTTCAAGAAGGACGGTTTTCGATATTTTTCGATTATTTTGTTTTTTATTGATATAAAGATTTTTGAGATATTTTGATATTTGAGTTATTTCATATTTTTGATATATTGATATATTTATTTATTTCGATGCCAAGACTACGTCGTAAACGTTTGGATGTGAGTGGTACATCGAGTCGTCGGAATAAAAGAGATTATATGCGTAATATGCGTAATAATGTTGATTTTATGAATGATGAAATGAATGGTAATAATGATGGAATGAATGCTGAAGCTGATGTTGTTGTGAAGATTTTCGGTTCTGTCAAAGCACTTATATATACCATTGAATTTCAAAAACGTGGTCTTCCGCATGCCCATATTTTGTTAAATTTATCAGATGAAGATAGAATTGATGGAAATGAAATGATTAATAAATTTGTATGTACTGAAATCCCTGATCCCATTCTTTTTCCTAAATTACATGAATATGTGAAACGTCATATGACGCATGGACCATGTGGTGCTCTAAATCCCAATTCTGTTTGTATGAGAGATGGTAAATGTAGTAAGAATTTTCCAAAACCTTTTTCTGAAAATACTAAAGAATCTGTGAATGGTTATCCTTTGTATCGTCGACGTGATAATGGTATGAGTGTTGATGTACGTGGTGCATCTCTTGATAATAGATATGTTGTTCCATATAATCCTTATCTTCTTGCAAAATTCAATTGTCATATTAACGTTGAAATATGTACGACTGTTAAAAGTGTGAAATATGTTTACAAGTATGTATATAAAGGGTATGATTCTGCCAATGTTGAATTGAGAGTGAATGGAGAGAATGCAGTGAATAATGATGATGCGATTGTGGGAAATGAAATTCAAGATTTTTTGAATGGACGGTATGTTGGTTCGACTGAAGCTGCTTGGCGCATATTTGAATTTCCAATGCATTTTCAATCTCATACAATTATTCGACTTGATTGTCATTTGCCTAATAGACAAAATGTTT
This sequence comes from Diogma glabrata, assembly GCA_963693315.1. Classification (NCBI taxonomy): domain Eukaryota; kingdom Metazoa; phylum Arthropoda; class Insecta; order Diptera; family Cylindrotomidae; genus Diogma; species Diogma glabrata. The sequence continues at coordinate 217,433,724 of OY856187.1, read as the reverse complement.
ATATCAGGAATGGTAATGTGGCTGGTGCAGTCGCAAATGTATCAAGAACAAAATTGTTAGCATTTTTCCATTTGAATTCCATTGATAATTTAGCTAATGAGTTTTTGTATACAGAATTACCATTACATTATGTTTGGCATGATCAAAGTAAATCGTGGAAAAGAAGACAACGTGGGGCTGATAAAGTTGTTGCTCGATTATATATGGTTTCTCCAAAAGATATAGAATTGTTTCATATGCGTTTACTTCTGTTGCATGTTCGTGGTCCAAAATCTTTTTCTGATCTACGTATGTATGAAGGTGTTGAGTACCCTACTTTTGTTGCAGCATGTGAAGCTCGAGGTATTGCAACAAATGATAATGAATGGCGTGAATGTTTACTTGAAGCTTCAGAAATTCAATCACCAAAACAGTTTCGTCAATTATTTGCATTTATCTGTGGTTTGAATGTTCCTCCGAATGCTTTAGCTTTATGGATTGAATTTAGAAATAGTATGATTGAAGACTTTTTACGAAATTACGATGAAGATGTGTCAATTAATCGAGCCTTGATTGAAATTAATGAAATTCTTCTTACACATAATACTTCATGTGGTGATCTTGGTCTTCCGATTCCACAATATAACTTACAGATTGGCGATGTAGGTCATTTTGATATTGAAGAAGAAGCTATAGTTTTCGATAGAATGTATGAAAATGCAAATAATGAGCAACGTAGTGTGATTGATATTGTTTTGCGTGAAGCTCAATTCCATGATACTGGAAGTAATGTTTTTTTCTTGACAGCTCATGCAGGTTGTGGCAAAACTTTTGTTCAAACGGCAATCATTCATAAATTTAATTCATTAAATCTTTCGTGTATTGTAACTGCCTTCAGTGGTATTGCATCAACTCTTTTGATTGGGGGGCGAACTTTGCATAATGTTTTCAAATTACCAATTCCATTATTAGAGAATTCAATGCCAAATATAACTCCAAACAGTGTACATGGCACATATATTAATAATGCATCAATCATTATTATAGATGAAATTTCAATGTGTTCTATTCATGCTTTAAAATTAATTGATCGTTTGTTAAGAGATTTGACTCCAAACGAAGAAAATAAAAATAAACTGTTTGCAGGTAAAACTCTTTTACTGAGCGGTGACTTTCGCCAAATTCTTCCAGTTATACCGCATGGCTCACGTTCTATTTTAATTGAAAACTAGGAGGGCCCGGCGTGCTTCGCTACGCTTATAAATAAAGTTTTTGCGTAGACATTTTGTTGACGTAGAAGCAATGATTTCAAAAAGTGGTAATGAGAAATGCTACCATATAATTTTTAATTTTTCTTTTTAAATATATGAATGAAAAATAATCAGAACTCTAGCTGATCAGTTCGGATATATGAAAAATTAGCGAAGCTTACTTGAAAACTTATTTGATCGCTAATTTTTCATATATCCCAACTGATCAGCTAGAGTTCTGATTATTTTTCATTCATATATTTAAAAAGAAAAATTAAAAATTATATGGTAGCATTTCTCATTACCACTTTTTGAAATCATTGCTTCTACGTCAACAAAATGTCTACGCAAAAACTTTATTTATAAGCGTAGCGAAGCACGCCGGGCCCTCCTAGTTATTATTATTCATTTATTTCGGTTTATTTGCAAATTTTTTTTACAAAATCTAACAGTATCAAATATATACAATCCTAAAATAGTTAGTTTTTGCAAAAAATTTTTGTAAATAAACCGAAATAAATGAATAATAATCATAATAATAACATACCTGAAGGTTGATTTAATTTCCATATTTTAATTCGATTTTAATTATTTCAGTATTTCTAATGCATTAAAACCTTAAGAGCACAACACAATTAACAATTTAATTAATTATTGTTTTCAAAAATTCACTTTTGAAACACTTTTAATTGCAATCAAAATAAACAAATTTGCAAGGAAAATCAATGAATTTTGATTATTTTACATGCACAAATTAAAACAGCTGGTTTGAGCTGTCAAAATATTTTCGGGAAAAAACTCTAATATTACAGTTTTGATTTTAAATCAAAATGATTTTTCAAAATATCCAAAACATTAGTAGCGCATCCCCATGCCATTGTAACACCACATCCTCCATGACCATAATTGTGAATAATTATAATATCGGATCCTGATTTAGTGTGATAAATTTCTTTCTCAAGCCTTACACTTGTACGTCCTGGTCGTAGTCCCACCCATTCCCGTAATACTTTTGCATTTCGAATTGATGGAATCATACGGGTACACCCGTCGAATATAAAAGCTGAATCTTCTTCAGATACATTTGTATTGAAATCGTTAACTTGATGTGTTCCACCTAGAACTACAGAGTTTATATTTGGTATAATGTAATTGCCATCACTCTCATCTAAAAATGTATAAAATAACCATGGAGCATCGATGCGAGCAACCTGTCCTCGTATAGCAGAGACTTCACTATCGTTTGATAAGTATTTTCCGCTTAATCCTGTACAATTTACTACAGCATCGTAAGATGCAAGTTCATCAAAATTTTCAATTTTTTTATTTTGAAACTGTCCTCCTGCTTTTGCGAATCTTTTGTAAAGGTACGGAAGGAGTCGTATTGGTTCACACGTAAATGTCACGAAATGATAAGCACCTCTGTAAAAACAAAATATTTGTTTAGTTAATACAAATGATTATTGGAGTGAGTATGATGTTAATTGTGAAAGGAAATTGAAATTATCCCTTTAAAGCTTTTGCGTACAATGAGCAAAGAATAGGTGAGCAAAGAATAGGAACTTTGACGACCCCAAAAGTCGGAGGAACCAAGACCATCACACACACCATTTCAACTACAATTACTACATTTAAAAATTAAAATGTTTTGCTCGCCCCATTATTGGCCGTTGATCCAACTCTTCATGCCTCAGTGTCAAAATTTATTCTGAAAGACGTATTACTAAACATCTATTTCGCACACATTCATTCTCATCTGTTATATTTGATCGTAATTTGGGGAGCCACTACTGCTACCAAGATAAAAGAAGTACAAACCGTTCAAAACAAAGCACTAAAATCTTTATATTGCCTGCCGCTCTTATATCCTACGAAATTACTATATTCGGAAAACGTGCTGCCTGTATCTAAAGTAATTGATTTTGAATATATGCTAATTATATATAAAGCAATTCATGGTTTAATTAGAGTTAATCATGATTTTACTACTAACATTGACATTAGTAATCGCACCACGCGTCAAGCTAATGAATTCAGACTACCCAACTTTGGACGACTATCTTCGAAAAACAGCGTATTTTATAAAGGTTTATCTTTATATAATGCCCTTCCTAATAGGATCAAATGTCTGCCCATCTCTAAGTTTAAAACCGAACTCAAGGAAAAATTATATGTGGACTTTATCCGTGAGTATGATGAAATGCACTAAACTGTTGATTAATCTCGTTCACATATGTTGGTAACAGTCGTGCACATATTGGCTTCTACTTTATACATTTGCTCATAATCCGAAGTTACTTACAGAATGCAATATAATTATCATCGTCCTACTTTAAATTAACATATCACCACAGAGCCACTCCATAACTTAATTAATACCTGCAAAACTAAAGAATCTTAGCTTAAGCTCTTAGGTATGAATTTAATATAACAAACTATATAATTTCTTAAATAAAATAATTTATTAACATAACATAATTAATTAATTACATAACTTAACAACAATATAACATTTTATAAACTAGCTTAATAATATAATATAATAATGCAATATCCTAATTAATTACTTAAGTTTTCTTAAATATAAATGAGATCAATTCATGTACAATAATGCTCTCATTTTTTCCATGTATTTTAAAAGCTTGCTTTTTTTTGGAAATAAATTATAAAAAAAAAAAAAAAAAAAAAAAAAAAAATTAAGGCAATTACAATACTGGCAGGTACTGGCTTACCTTAATTACTCAGTAATTAAGGCAATTACAATACAATAGTACAATACTATTAATGGTAATAGAAATGAGATAAATACTATGAAATTGAAATTGAACTGATACCGTTTTAATAACGAGTTATGTAATCGATCGATTAATTTGATATTATGAAAAAAAATCGACAGTAAATCTAAAACAGTAAAATAGTGCAACAACTATTGCATCTGGATAATATATTCAACCATATCATCTATTGTTGGTGCAACAATAATTTTAACTACGTCATTCAATAATCACCTGTTAAGGTGGAACTATTCATTGATTTCCGTATTGTTCAACAATCGCCGGAGTCATTGGCGCAACTTTTAGTTATTGAACTGTATTATTATTATTCATATCCAATAATCTTATTATTATAATAAATTAAAATAATTATTCATATCCAATAATTCATTAATCAATATCCAATATTTTATTGTATTGTACTATTGTACTATTGTACTATTATTTATATTCAACTATCGCCGACACCAAATGCGCAGCTTTTGATTATTTCAATGTACATATTATTATTTATATTCAACAATCGCCTGGACCATTGACACAAATTTTGATTATTGTATCGTATTATTATTCATATTAAACAATCACTGGACCATTGATCAACGATTGGTTGTTATAATATATTAATTTATAGTTTAGTCATTATAATTGCCTTAATTACTGAGGCATGAAGAGTTGGATCAACGGCCAATAATGGGGCGAGCAAAACATTTTAATTTTTATATGTAGTAATTGTAGTTGAAGTGGTGTGTGTGATGGTCTTGGTTCCTCCTTTTGGGGTCGTCAAAGCTCCTATTCTTTGCTCACCTATTCTTTGCTCATTGTACGCAAAAGCTTCACAAGAAGACGGATTTTCTTGTGAAGCTTTTGCGTACAATTCAGCATTTGTACTAGGCTGAGGCAAGGCATATTCGAATTCGCAGACTGAAGCTAGACGCAAATTAATAAAACTCATGGCGTGCAACTCCCCTAATGTTCCTGATAGTGATTCCATTATCAGGAGTGCACAGTGTTCTTTGTAAATCTTTTTTTCCTACTCCTATCACAGTAAATTATAAATTACATCGCACTATCCATGACATGTAAATTGATTATTTCAAATAGCGTGCGGTAAGTAAAAAAAAGCGTGCGGTAAGTAAAAAAAAGCGTGCGGTAATAGATTTTCATATATATATTACCGCACGCTTTTAATAAAAAGAAAAATTTTTATTTAAAGAAAAATTTGATTTTTAAAAATTAAATATTTCAATTCATTTTGACACAGAATAATGCAAAGCCTACCACAATTTGTAAACTATTTGCATTTAATTTATAATTAGTAGTTCATTTTTTCAAGTAATTATATGCGTTTGGGCATTAAAACAAAGTCGTAGGAAAAGTATATAACAAATCTCGAGTTGTAAAGCATTTTCCATGCTCGTGAAGATACTGCACTCGACGCTACGCGTCTCGTGCGCAAAATTTTCCCTCGCATGTAAAATGCTATTTACAACTCTAGATATGTAATATACTATTACGTAAATCTTTTTTATTGTTTTTTTATATTTTTTAATAAGGGTTCCGTGAATGTAAACGAACACAATGTGAAAAATAAAATTGACATAAAATTGTGTTGTTAAGTCTTTATAGTAAAAGACCACAGACACATAAAAAAAAATTTTCCTCGTAAATGTCAATAGTAAATGCCAATATCTTTTAAATTGATCGAAATGACACAAAAAAGTTAATTGAGGTTAAATCTTATCCAAAGCTGTTTATGGTAACTAAAGAAAGATTAAATTACACCGGCTTGTAAATGGTTTAAATTGGAAAAATCGTAGCGAAAACAAGCGAAAATATCTGTATTTATTTTTTAACCCGTCATCTTGTGTGGAAAGGTTAGTTTTATACACATCTCAAATTTTAGGGCCATAGGATTTATGGTTTACAGTGATGTCAATCTCAGGGCCCGCCTGCGACTTTTGGGCCGTTGCATAAATTATGTGGCCCTCAACATTTTTCCATCGGCAGACTAACAGATTATGTTAAAACCCAACATAATAGGTCTTTGCAAAACTTCCATTACATTATCCACCTTGCTCGTCTTATGCTCAAAAGTAATTAAAATTGAAAATGTATTTAAAAAAAGTTGCTGAAATCGTTAAACTTATTCGAGCACGTGGCTTAAACCATCGAGCATTAATGGGATTGCTAAAAGATGTGGAATGTGATTACGAAGATTTACCATATTATACCGAAGTGCGTTGTCCTTCGAGTCATAAGTTTTAAGAAGATTTTTACAGCAGTTGGACAAAATCGTAATTTTTTTTCGAAATTAAGGATTATAGTCTCTGGGCCATCGCTGATTTCATTTTTATTGATTACCACATATTTTATACTTCGCGCCTGTCATTGAAGAGTATGAAAAAACTTTTTTTCTACCATTTTTCTCGATTCGGCCACTTTTTCGTTCGGCAAACTCCGAAAAGTGCCGATTGCCCGGAATCTTCTAAATTTGCTACCACAATTTGATTTAAGTATGGGGGTGGAAGTTTGTTTTAGAACACGAGAGTAACCTTGTCGAACAAAAATGTGTCTGCTATTGTCGAGTCCGACAGTTGACATTTTGGCATGTTTGGGTTGTCGGATTCGACAATAGCAGATAAATTTTTGTCGAACAATGTTATCCTCGTGTTCTAAAACAAATTTCCACCCCCATAGTTAAAAAAAATTGTGGTAGCAAACTGACAAGATCCCGGGCAATCGTCATTTTTCGATGCTTGCCGAACGAAAAAGCGGCCAAATCGAGGAAAATGTCAGAACAAAAGCTTTCGTACTCGTCAAGAATAGGCGCACCCTAACGAAGTATAAAACATGTGGTAATCATCAAATGAAATCAGCGAGGGCCCAGGGAATATTATGACTGCTCCGAACTAAACAATTTGATGGAAAATACAATTGAAAAGAGATAATTTATGCAATTTTTCTAGTTGTAAGACTCTTTTGCTTAAAGATCCAGAGTTAAAATTTGAAAAATATGAACTGAAAATGTTGGCTAACGATTTTGAATAGAGGTTTTCAAATTTTCAAACTAGTGAGTCTCATTGCAATAGTTTTTGTTCTCCGATGTCTGTTGACATTGAAAATATTGACGAAAATTTGCATATGGGCCCGAGCAGAAATTAGTTAGGGAAAGCCTGAATACAATCAGGGCCTGATCAGGGCCAGAAATTGCAAGCTCTATTAGGGCAATCTGATGTGTGCATGTTCTGAGACTGAATTAGAGTACCCTTTTAGGGTGAACTTTATTTGAATATATCCCGTCGCGTCCCTGATGTGGTTTTCCGTGTTTCACCCCTGATTGGGCAATCTGATCGGGGCCTGATACAAAATACCTTACTTATAGGGTTTGCCCTATTTACTTGATCAGGCCCTGATCCGACTATCCCAATCCGAGCCTGATTGGGAAAAAGCGTTCCACTCATGATCAGGGTCCTATCAAACAAGGGCAAACCTTATCAGGACCATATTAGAACCCTTGGAAATTTCTGCTCGGACGGTTTATAGAACTACGATGCGACACGTTATTAAACCAAAAGTAAAAGGAAATTGGTATTCCAGAGTTTTACGATTATTTATCTGCAGACCGTTGCCCAAGAAATCGACATTTTGTTACATGCATATTATCCATGTTTGCATGTAGCACGTATATATGTGAACACATTTTTTGACAAATGAAGATGAATAAAACTGCGAAGCGAGCCAGATTAACTAAAAAAACATTTAGCATCGATATTAAAACTTACATCAAGCTAAAAACTAATACCAAATTTTGGTTTAGCAAAAAAAACTTAATTAATAAATATATTTTTAAGAACTAATAAATTTCTATATAAATATTTTTGTTTTGTTTTCTTTAACAAATATAAAAATTTTAATAAAACCAAAAACGTGTTGGCATAAGGCTTTGGCAAATTATTTTCTAAAAATTTGGCCTATATACCGAAATGAACTTGACATGCCTGGTTTACGAGATAATCGATATAGGGGGAAAACACGTTTAACTCTCACCAATAGGGTTCGTTATAAAAAATGTAACCTTAAATGCACCATAAACAACATATGTAGTTTTGAAACAATTCAAAATAATAAACCAACTGATCAGTTTGTCTGAACAAAATTTATCAAAAAACGATAGATAATTGAAAAACAATAAACACTGCGATAGATAGCAATTTTAATTTAATTTCAAAGTTCAATTTAATAAAAAAAAATAGTAGAATGGTGGGTTAGTAATTAATATTTAAGAATAAACTATTATTAAATAAGATTTGAGATATGAAAATCAAATAATTAATATTTGTTACTTAAAGTAAAAATGATTATTTAGTGCGAACCAAGAGTAGTGAAATTTTGATATCATTCTATATAAAAGTTTAAAAAAAACTAATGTAGGTATATTGATTATAGTAGTCGTTACTGCTACATTGTACAACAAATCACATCAGCCCAAATATACATTATAATTTCATTTAATTTTTTATTCCGCGTTTTAGCTAACCATACACGATAGGAATTATCCGCGAGCTTGGCCTGATTGGCTGTTCTCCACTAACGTAAAATTGTTCACTGTAACGTTCCGTGGACCAAATCTGTTGTCGAGCCAGATTTCCGCGCCAATAGTATAAAACCCGTTTTAAATTGACGGATTTTAAATCAACGTCAAAATGTATGGGGCATACAAAAATTGCACTTTTTTGGCAATAATTTAAAAACTCTAAAAAAATTGCAATGTTTCAACACAATTAAGTGTTCTTGCAAAAGACACCCCACTTGATGGGGTTTTAAATGTTGTCTTTGCCTTTTCTCATTACCACACCCTTAATAAATATGATTATGAGTATTTTACACTTTGCTATATCTTCATTAAAATTTTACTAATTTTTCTATCATTCCAAATACTTTGAATGATTTTCGATCAATTAAGCTCGGAGTTAAGGGAGGAAACGCCATTATTCAAAATTACACCAAAAATGGTGGAGTGTAAAACTCGCTTATGCATTTTGAAGGAATACTGAGCCCTTTCGTATGATACCAAAAATAAAACAAACGAAAACGGATAATCCTGCTGACGCCCATGGTTGACAATCCAGTTAGTGGCATATTGCACTGTCTTCCTCTACGGTTAAAGCCCACATATGGAGTTATCGTTCTTCGAGCAATCAATACCATCATCGCCAAGGAATATTCTAAAACTAAGATTATGCGGATGCTTTATCAACAAATTTATTAACAAACGATAATAAAAATATTAGTATAACGTATAAATTGACCGATAATTAAAGAAAACTTAAGATAAAACTTACGTATATTTTTTTCCATGCTCATCACTTAACTTCGTTAATTCTATTTCATTTAATTTCTTTAAACCATACACAATATCATGCCAAAAAGGTTTCACAGGAAATCCACCATCAGCTAAAGTAACTCTAATAGTTGGTTGCAGACATAACCCTGCTTCATTAGCTAATCCATTTCGCCATAAATCAGAAAAAAAATCATGTGTTTCTTTTGACCATTTAAAAATATTTTCCACTGGTGTATTGCCATACAAATATGGACCCCATAATCCAGCTGAACCATCACCTGTTGTATTTGGTGTTATTTTATCGGAAATTAATGTTATTTGAACATTTGGTTTATCGTAATAATATTCAGCTATTTTAACAGCGGCACTTAAACCATTTACCCCTGCACCAATTATTGCAATTTTCATGATTACAAGATGATTTCGTTTACTTAAACTTTTTGCCTTTCATTGAATTAATTCCACATATGACTGATGATAATAAACTTGAGATAGAGGCTTTGAGCGTTCGATTACATTTTGATTATAATTTAAAAATCAAGAAGATGATGCTATAAAATTAACACATTTTATCAACTGCGTTGTTAACAAAGAGCAGTCAGTTTATAGGACTAACTGCCTGAGTAAGAAACCATTCCAAATTAAGTTTAACTTCGAAAATGATTTGACTGCAATTATAGTTAGTTGTTTTAAGAAAATCCACAGGATCTGTATATAAGACACCAAGTCCACCTTCTTATCAGGTTCTTTTGGTTTGACTTCAAGTACATTCTCAGTTTGTAGAATCAGTAGTATTATTCTAAAACAACATCTTTATTGCAACTTGGGTGAAAGAAAATATTACAGTTGCAATAATACCAGAAGATAAGGAGACTTGGTAAATACAAAGTTGCATTGCATTGGATTCTAATCTGTAACGTATTTGTTGACGCCTGACATGTTGGACTTGCTTTCGAAATTTTTGGCAAAAAATTATTTCGAATTATCACCGCCCTTGGGAAAATGTGACTCAACTTAGAAATATCATCGCCTTGGTGGCGTAGTGATTAAACGTGTCTGCCAAAGGAATTGAACTCGTTGTGTGGTGTGGCACTGATGAGGTTACGAGTTCGAATCCCAACCGAAACACTTAAAAGAGAAAAACAGAGTCTTTTTCTGAGATATTTCCAACCATACCGTTGAATTGGAAAAATTCAAATTAATTCCTTAGTTACTTGAGTTTAATTGCTCACAAAACTCCTGAATAAATAAAATTTCCCAAAATGTTGGCGAATATGCATGCGCGCATATATGACAATAATTGACCGAGTGTCGATCATTGATTTTTGCATTGATTGGAAACAATCAGTAATGACTATACAACCGTGACTTAGAATGTTGACTATAATAGATATATTACATATCCTATGAATTCACACAATAGTACTGTCAAGAAAATTCAATGCAAAAAAAAATCTTCATTCAAAATGAATCAAATTTCCATAAAAAATTATGTCAAACTGACGATTGAGAAATTCAACTGTCGTTTGTCGTTTTCTTTTTGACAAAAAAGTGATCTAAGAGCAAAAAAAGCAGCTGTCAGATCACTTTTTTTTGCATTTCGTATTCTTTTTGTACAAAAAATTGCTCTTTTTTTGATCTGAAAATATTTTTTCTGAATCTAGATTTTTTGGTAGATCAAGTTGTAAATACAATAAATTTACACAAATACATTTACAAATCTGTAAAATTAGTAAACAAACAAGACTCCATTTATTTCCCAGTGAATACAAGACGTAAATATGACATCACACGATCACGTGATGTATATGTGATGTAGTTGTTACGTAAATTTGATATAAAACTGACACTCGTCATGACTATATCTTGGTATCATTTATATGATGCTTTCATGACATCACACTGATCTTAAATTTGACTTTGAAATGATGTCATAATTTGGACTTAAATATGACCTCATTATGATTTTGTTAAATTTCACTAGAGGTATATCCATTTTAATTGTATATATATAGTTTGAAAAATTTTGCGTATAGTTAGTTATTGCTTCATAGCGGGTTATAGAACAGTAGGTAAGTAGTGACCAATGAATGACTAACGGGTAAGTGTTTTTGTTTAATTGTTGTTAAATTTGTTTTTTAAGTAAAAAAAGAATACATCACAAAAAAAAATTATATTACTATGATATCAACCTTATATCATAACAACGTCACGAATATCTCCACAGACATCACATTTATATCATAGTTATGTCATTATTGTTATGTCATGTTCTTACGAAAACAAGTGGGAAATAATGATATACATATGACTTATATATGACCCAGATCTTACATAAGATGTGACTTAGCGTGATGTCATTTTGATATCACAATGACGTAAATGTGTTTTCTGGGTTATTATTATTTTTTTAGAGTGAAAATAGGGTTTCTAAATATCCCACCTATTTGATTATCCGGATATCGAATACATAAAAAATAAATTATCCGGATAATCCGTATATCCGGATAATTAAAACAAATAATAAGACGTTTTTTATTTTGCGGTATTTAATGCAGTTATGCATATTTTTCGTATATCTATATTAATTCATATTTATACATAGTCACAAAATAACAAAAATAGTAACAAATCATAAAATAACAATAAAAAATTGAATTAATCATAAATTTAACGAAGTTATTGATTCATTTTTAAAAACGGATATGTTAGAAAAATTATTGCATTAAATGTTGTTCGAAATTGAGTCGAGTTCTAATTTTTGTCCTGATGAGACCAGCAATTGAAAATACGCGCTCTGTTGCAGTCCAGATAGGTTAATATATGTTAATAATGCGCGATATAGAATATTTAAATTGTCTGTCATTTTTTATTATAATTATTTAAATAAACGAAATCTTTTTTCACCAATGTGGAACTTTCTTCATTCTGCTGCTCAACATGATTATAATTGAAGGATTTGCATTCTCAAGTTGTTTCTGCAGTGACGATATCTTACAAACTTCACTACTTAGACTTTCTTCATCCTTACTTTCAATAGTAATTTCTTCAGTGACTTCTTCAGAGTCATCATAATCACAGGTGGATGTATTCTTCTAAAAATTTCTACCGCCAATGCAATAGAGGCACCATTTGTAACATAATGAAAATATTTATTGGAATGTGGAATAAATTGCCTGTTTGTAAAAAGATTAACATAGTCATCAGGAATTTATCACGACGTTCATCCGTCCGATTTTTTATCTGTATAATTAACATTTTTGAAAAATTCGTTCCACATTCTTCTAACTTTTCGAAAACAACTTTTTAAACGCCTTCAGCAGTCAAAGAGTTTCGCTTAATTCTTTTACAGATTTTTCCAGTGGAAATAAGAGATCTAACAACTCTCTCTTTTTTGTACCATAAAGTTTTAAAATACTTTTCGTTGCAGTAGAGAGATTTTTAGGCATGACAAAGCCTTTACTCCGGACATATCTATGATTCCACTATAGCATTCATTGAAAACTCATCTTCTGTCACACATCGAGACAAAATTTCATGTAATTCCACCATCACAGGAATCACTTTTAAGTTTTCTTGATGTAGATGATTCATGAATTTTATCGGTTGAAGTTAAAGTTGAAGCTGAATTTATGATTATTTTATGAACTTTTAAATGATTTATCCTTTACATCCAATTTGTTTACTGCAATGCTAACAGAAAGCAACATCTCTTTTTTCAATTTTTTTTTAAATGATTCTAGACTTCAGAGCGTTGTATAGCCAGTGCTTTTAAAAAATTTAAATCTGTTTGTTGTTAAATAAATTTACTAATATAGTTATAATTTACTATATTTATTGAAGCAGATGCAAAATATATAAATTATTAAAAAGGATCCTCTGCTCTAACCAACTTTAAAAAACTAGCGCACTTCAGATTTTATTGACGGGCTGCATGTTTTTAAAACATTAATTTTTTTAAATCAACATAGCATCAAATAAATATTTGTAACAACCCTTTATACTGTAGATTGACGAAGTGTGTCATAAAATATTTAAAGATTACAGTTTTCATAACATTGAAGTTGTAAATAAATTTTTAACTTATAGTCACTTCATTGCACTAATAAACTTTGCAACGTAGTTTAAATATTTATTTTTAACTTTGACACGCAATTTGGTTATTTTTTTTACAAAATAAAGGTTTTTTTAATATCCGGATAATTACAAAAAAGTATCCGGATAGTCGAATAGTGAAAAGCCGTGTTCGATTTGACTGAAACAGCTGAAGCAACTGAAAAATTAAATGCAATTGTTGTTGTTTTTTCTGTTGTTTCAGTCAAATCGAACGCACCTAAAATTGGTCGAATAATCCGGATAGTTCGATATCCGGATATCCGGATTAGAAAGTGAAATAAATGAAATGAAAAAATGTTTTGTTTAAATCGTGTTTTAAATTTAAAATTAAAAAAAAATTATTTAATTAAATACTATTAATTAGCAAAAACATTAAATGAGAGTTCACAAACACAACTACAAAATTAGATCAAATTTTTTCATATTCGTTTTGTGAAAGAAAAATCTTTAAAAAATCACTTTTTCTGCTCTGGCAAAAAGAAAACGACATAAAATTATAGTATTAAGCGTTTTTTTCGTTGACGAGACAAACCCGTTTGAATATTTAGTAACAAAAGATATGGCAGTTATAGATTTTCCTGAAATTTGTCCTATAGATGGCGAATTTTCTTTTCAATGACAATAAAAAATTGTCATTGAAAAAAAATTACAATATTTAAAAAATTTTAAAAATAATATATGTGGTTTTCGCGTTACATCATGATCATTTCAAGCAATAGCACTTCTATAGTGAAGACATTAAAAACATCAAAGCACTTCTATAGTCAAAACATCAAAAAACAACTCAATTTTAAATTATCAAAATATAAACATTAGAAAAATCGAAACCTTTTCTATTATTTGTTAGTGTAGACTCAAATAGGGCATTCTCATCAAGGAATCAAAACGGCTGTCTGTTATTTGCCAAACGGCTATATGTTTTGAGATAAAGATAAATATTTGAAAAACTAAAAAAAAAAAGATAAAAAGGTACTTTTGGATTTCGGCATCTTTAAAACTTCTATTTTTTGAAAAATTAAAACCTAATACATTCCAATGGCTTTTTCTCAAAAAGCAAAAATAACGCTTGTCTGTAATTAAGTTTAGTATGTTTTGAGTAAATAATAAACCTGTAAAATATAAAAAAATGAATGAAAACATAAAGGTGCTTTTTGAAAAAACCATGTTTGAAGAATTAAAATTTAAAAAAAAAAATTGTTTGTCAGTGCAATATTTTTACTTAGTACATACCTTTCAAAAAACAAAACAAATTTAGTTTAATCGAATAACCCGATCGAGCACAATTTAATGTAGAATTCTTTTCACGCAAATCCATAAAAAAAATTGATGTAAATCAAAAATTTTGTTCTATTCACGCAAAAAAATCAATTTTTTTTTCGATTTACATCAAAAAAAAAAATGTGCATTTTTTCGTAAATTTTTTTGACATTACTAATATCAACAAAAACAATTTAAAATATAAACGTTTTGTTAACGACAATTTTTATATAACTATGCATTGTTTAATTTTGAAGAATTAATTATTGTGTTTTGTATTATATATATATGTACAATAATGTAACTAACATTTAACAAAATAACTCCTAATAAATAAAAAAAACTCTATAATGGTCCAAATACATGTGCAGAATTCTGCATGCAGCGAAATTAGAACATGTGTTGTTATATGAGAGCAATTACATGTAAATTCTGCATGCAGAAAAATTCTGCAAGATATCTCTAATTCTAATTTCGCTGCATAGAGGCAGTGCTACCACAATCAAAAAAACAAAAACTACTTGAAAACTCAGATAAAAATGGATGATTTTGACATTTTGTTTGAAAATGAATTATTTTTTTTATAACTCAAATAAAAATGAATGATATTTTTTTGAAAATGAAATTATTTTTGTAATGATTATTTGTTTATAAAGATATTTAAATATTCTCAATAATCCAAATTATAAAATAATTAAAACTAATATTATTAATAAATAAATTTTTGGGAAAGGACTATCGGAAACAGTGGTATATGTTATTTGAACTTAAATTTTAATTTAGACATAAACGTTTTTACAGGCAACGATTCAATTATTTTCTTCTATTTTTTAATTAAAATGACAGTTTTCTTTCACTTTCACAACTTTCACTTATAACTATTTCATAATACGTAAGAACACGAACTGTCGTTACGAAAATTCTGCACGTCAAATATATAAAAGTTCTGCACATCTATTTTAGATGCAGATATGCATGCAGCACTGCGTGCAGACTTTCTGCACATGTATTTGGACCATAAAATAGATTTATTAGAATTAAAATATTATATTTCATTGGGCGGATGAAAAAAGATGCATCATAGAAAAAAACGAAGACGCTTTTCTCTAAAATGAAGTAATTTAAATTGAAAACAAATATGAATGAATAAAACAAAATTATTTTATTTACAAATTAATTGAATCTTTTATAAATATTTCAATACGCAATTGTAGAATATGCTATTATACGAAATTTTTCAAATTTCAAAGTGACAACCGCCATTTAAATATCACTAATACAAATATATTTAACATCAACTTTTGTGTTTTGCTCTTTTCAGACCCGAATTTATAAATTGATTTAGAAAAGTGTTAAGAAAACCACATTAGTAATGTCAAAAAAATTTACGAAAAAATGCCCATTTTTTTAGGTAGATTTCATATAAAAATCTACCTATTGCAATGGGCTTCATTTCGAAAGTTCGGAAAAATTTTGGTGCCAAACGACTATGAATGATAAGCGGAGACGGAAAAACAAAAAAAAAAAAATTTATATAAATATATATATATATATATATATATATATATATATATATATATATATATATATATATATATATATATATATATATATATATATATATGTTGTTGTTGGATTTCTTGGGCGTTTTTTAATTTGATTAAAAAATTTTTGTTTTCTTTGGTATATAGCCAATTTTTAGCGTAATTTTTATAGATTTTTAGAAAAATTTTTTTTTTTTTTTTGACTAAACTTATAAATAGTGTTTATTTTTCCGTTTAAGTTTTAAAATAATAGTGCTTTTATTAATTTATTTTTGTAAAATGTTTTAATGTATTGTGTCAAATAAGGAAAAGAAAAAGATTTTTGAAAATGTTGGGAATGCCAACGAAACGTTAAATGTTTAGAATAGAAAATTAAAACAATATAAAATATAGGGCTATATACCAAAGAAAACAAAAATTTTTTAATCATATATATATATATATATATATATATATATATATATATATATATATATATATATATATATATATATATATATATATAATTCTTTGTTTTTTGTGAATCAGAAGGTTCTTTTTGATGATGTTTTTGGAACCGTCTTTTTTCACTCGGTCTTTGTTTTTATATATGATTTTTTTCTTGTATAGTCTTATTGGAAGTATCAGTTCCAATTAGATTTGTCGGATTCTAGACCGTTTTCTAAATTATTTGGTTTTATCATAAAACGACCACATCCAAAAATGTTAAAAAGAAAAAACACCAGTTTTCATTTTTTATCTTTTTCGAGCGTCGATTTTTTATTTCCAAAATAATATATTTTTCAAAAATTTTTTGTTTTTGTTCGGATACGTTTCGAGACTTTTTTGGCCTCTTCTTCAAGTCCTTAAAAGATATTAACAAAGAAAAATATTAAAAAATTGTTTTTCTTCTTTAAAAATGAAACAACAATTTATGATTAAGGGACTGTACCTAAATTACGTAACGCAAAATTTGATGTTTTTGGACCCTCACCCCCCCCCTATGTCACAAATTGTCACAATTTTTAAACCACCACCCCCCCGTATATGTCACGTCACAAAATTTTATGTAGATTTCCAAATGTAATAACGTTCGTTTAAAATAAAAAAATTTTCACAACTTTTTTTATTAAATACATTAATAAAATAAAAATAAATTAATTCATCACAATATATTGTATTTACAGAAATTTCAGAATTCTGTAGATCCCAAAAATAAACAAGAAAATCTAAAATATAACTAGATAACTTTTTTTAACCCAATTAGGATTAGTTGTAGCTGTTTTATTTATCTTCCTGGTTTTATTCAACTTCCCAGGGTACATTTAGGTGCTCCTCGGTTGAATATACTGGCATGGCCTGTTCTGAGGAAAACGTATATCAATATCGTTTAAATCAAGCAGCTCGTCATCTATCCATTCAACGTATTCTTCTGCTTGCTGGTTTACTAAAATAGCCATCATTTCACGTTGTCTTCTAACTGCAATTCGTATAGGTCGTACTTTCTTATTTATATTTAAAAAATTTGGCATATTTTGGTGAGCTTTAGAATGATTCTTCAACATAATGTGGGATGAAAAATAGACATGACAAGTTTTGCATATTCTATTTTTGATGTCTGTTTGAATCGACGGACAGTATAAATCATATGGAATGATTTTGTACATGTTGATATACCGTGGTAATATATTTTCAAGGCTAATTGAATTAGAAAGAAATAATGAAGGATATTTACCCATTTCTATATTTGTTGGTGTGCCTGGAATCTTTAATCCTTCATCTGACTGGTATAGTGGAATTGGTGGCGGTAAAAAACGTTCAGGCATAATATTAAAAAGTGAGCTACGCGGAGCTAAACAACAATTGGTATTTTTACATTTTACTATTTGGGTGAAATATTGACTTGTTCTAACATGCTCTGCTTCCCATGAAATATCTTTAGACAGTAAATTATTGGGATCAATTTCAGAATTTTCAGGTTTAATGTACTCAGCAAATGTAGGAAATCCATCTAAAATTAATTGTTGCCATATTTCTGCCAAAGTTTTACCACAAAATTCAAAATTCTGCTTCTCAATTTCTTCATTAATTGTCCTACCTTGAGAATCTAAATGTTTGCCATAGAACTCATGTGGTAAAATTAAGCCAGATAATTCTCTACTCAAAGGAGCCATTCGGCGTTCTACCCTGTTAAAAGCACTTCTGCCTGGAGCATTAGTTGCTATATAAAAGGCATCTAAATTATATTTTAGAAAGTGGCTTATTCCAACTTTAATAACCTTCTGGTATCGAGGATTTTCATCGGGACCACCATCGACGATTATTATGAATATCGGCTTAATATCGTTTCGGAATTTTGTGATAGTTGCAAATTCTGGTATATCAACTAATTTCTCTATATCTAAAGCATGGGAATACGCTGTAGAGGATGAATGTTTTCCTGACCGTATTGCTATATATGTTGGACCAGAGTATCCCACCGCCTTTGGATTTCCATTACCATTCTCTTTAATTTGGATTCCTGCATAAACAGATGGTATAAGTTTATGCTTCGATGCTACAACCCAATCAGGTAAACTTATTCTATACTCTACATGCATCATCATTGGTGCTTGTGCGTGGGCTGCAGTTAAACCGATGGGCACTCTTGCCTTATCATCTTGGCTTAAAAAGCATACTTCTTTCGGTCCAAGCATTGATGCTAGTTCTTCCAATCGGTTTATTGTAGCTTTGCAGAACTCTCCATCCGAATGTTGCAAGTGTAAATGATTTTGTGCTTTCAATAATTTCACTGGAACAGTTTTCACATGAGTTTTACCTTCAATAGAAGCACTTCTTTTTGGAAGTAGACGACGGTATAAAGAGGTTCTACTAAGTGTAAAACCAGATTTACTTAATTCGTCGCTGAGCTCGTCTAATGTTTTTACACTTCTGTAAATGTCAGCCTGCCTACGATCATGAGAAGCCGAACCATGAATCGCAATATTAATTATAGCTTGAAGTAAAAGAGGTTGATCCGTTTCAATTCTTGGTCGACCTACCTTTTCCCGAAATTTCATAGTATTCGCCAAGGATGGATTTTCTTTCAAGACTAATTCGATTTTTTTTTTATGTTCTGACCTCCATTTTCTTTGCCGGCTTTGATCCAAAATTTTAGTTTTCAATTTTTTTTCGAGGTGCAACTTATTTCTCTCTTTAATTTTTATTTCTTTCTCTTGATTGGTAGTAAGCTGCCCACATTCACGTCTTTTGTACAACCCAACAAGGTCACAGTTAACACAATCAATTTGATTTTTTAGTTCTTTTTGCACTTTGCTTTTATTAAGAACATTTTCTTCGTTATTTGACATATTACTTTGTTTAATGACATCTTTTGTTGGTAAAACATCTTCCGAAACAATGGTTGGTTGCAGGTGAACATTTGTATTAATAGTTGGATTATGTAAAACATCATTTTCCGGTTTTTTTAAATGATGCCAAAAGCTGAGCAGATTTTGATTTTTCTTTTTTGCAATCTCTTTATTTTGTTGAATAACAGTTTGTATTTGTTTTATAAAATTTGTCCGATTTCTGTTATCGTTCCAAATTTTTGTCGCTTCAGCTTGTAACCCTTTTTTACTCTTTGAACTGTTGGCTTTTACAAAAGAATTAAACAGTTCCTGATACAATAAATTCTTATCCATTCTGCGAATAAATAATGGCATAAATAAAACGGTCAAATTATGTATACAGTTTTTAAAAATTATATTACTTTTAATGACCAGAATTTCAGACTGAAAATAGTTTGGGGTATATTAGACCACAGCAGTTTGAAGTGTATTTTTTCCTAAAATGCAATAGAAATGTTAAAAATATTAACATAATTTAAATTAAATCAAACAAAAGTATAAATACCCTGATTTTAAACACAAAACTTATTAATATCATGTAATCAATATTAAACTCGTAATTTTTTCTTGCTGCTAATACGTTTTTATTTTGCTGATTTGCTGATTTGAGATATATTTGACAGGTTGTAAATGACTTCGTTTACACAATAGTTCATTAGAAATTCACCTCATTTTAAAGTGTTGGTTTATACCGCGTTTCTATCGTTGTATTATATGTACAATTGTTTAAAAACCAACATACACAATAATGAAAAATATAAGTAAAATAGGTGTAAAACGATAAATAATATAATATTTCCGAATACTTACTTTTACTTAATAATGGTTGGCAGATGTCTATTGATTGATAATTTAAATCAAACTATACATATAGTGACGTGACATGACATGTTTTGACTCCCCCCCTCCCCCTCGTAACAAAGTGTCACAAAATTAAGACCCCCTCCCCCCCCCATAATGCGTTACGTAATTTAGGTACAGCCCCTAATCTAATTAAAAAAACACAAATATACAGCTTATCGGAAAAAATAATTTAAAATAATTTAAAACTAAAAATGAAAAATTAATGTAAATGAACTCTAAAATTAAGATTCCGTTCAAAATGAATTTCAATTTTTTAATCTTTCTGTGTGTTAGATTGATTTTAGATTTTAGATTGGTGTTTTTTGATATGTGTAATTGTATTTTGTTATTGGTAACACGGTAAACCAATTCTTTTTACACATATCTATTATTAATTTTATAATCGTTTACCTTTGCTAGCTTAAAACTTTTTGTTTGTGCCGGAGATGGTTTATGGAAAATTTTTTGTTCTTTTTGTTTTTTGGAAATTAAAAGTAAAAATGAGAGAAAAAATGAAAAATAAAAACAAAAAAGACGGCAAAAGAGATGAAAAAGAAGGGAGAAAGGGATAGTGGATTATCAATATTTTGATTTTGGTTCTTTCATTATTATTATTAGGGGAAAATTTTTATGGTCTTAGTTATTTTTGGAGATTTAAATTTTGTTGTTATTTTGTTATTTTATGGTGGTTTGTTTCCTGGATATTTCCTAGTGTTGCAGTAATTGTGTGTAAGTTTGTTGTAAATTTTTTATGTCTGTTTTGAAATTTAGTGCGGTGTTTTTAAATTTATCTATGTATAATATTTCTTTTGTAGATCTTTTTTGGTAGTTTTCCTCGATCTCCAGAACTTACATTAATTTTTCGTTTTTAGTTTTAAATTATTTTAAATTATTTTTTCCGATAAGCTGTATATTTGTGTTTTTTTAATTAGATTAATCATAAATTGTTGTTTCATTTTTAAAGAAGAAAAACAATTTTTTAATATTTTTCTTTGTTAATATCTTTTAAGGACTTGAAGAAGAGGCCAAAAAAGTCTCGAAACGTATCCGAACAAAAACAAAAAATTTTTGAAAAATAAATTATTTTGGAAATAAAAAATCGACGCTCGAAAAAGATAAAAAATGAAAACTGGTGTTTTTTCTTTTTAACATTTTTGGATGTGGTCGTTTTATGATAAAACCAAATAATTTAGAAAACGGTCTAGAATCCGACAAATCTAATTGGAACTGATACTTCCAATAAGACTATACAAGAAAAAAATCATATATATATATATATATATATATATATATATATATATATATATATATATATATATATATATATATATATATATATATATATATATATATATATATATATATATATATATATATATATATATATATATATATATATATATATATATATATATATATATATATATATATATATATATATATATAACGATATGAGCTATAACGGAATTTACCAGCACTCTAACGATCGCATTTCTTGACCGTCAACAAAAATTTTTTCTGTATACGTGGCGGTAAAAAAATATCTTGGACAAGTTTGCGAACTGGCCATATCCGGGTACAGGTTAAGTGGCTAGAGTTATAACTTCCGTATGAATCATAATATTTTAATAAAACTTATCAGTATTGAATATTTGAACATATTTCTATCATTTTTTTCCAAATGACAACCTTGGCGTACCAGGTTTCTGAAAAATCGGCTGTTTTAAAAATTTTAAAAACTTTGTTGTCCTTGTCATTTTTGAAAATTTATACACACGTTAACTAGAACATAAATCTTTCCAAAATTTAAACAAAAAATAGTTCAAGTCTAGAGGTTGAGACACCAGGGCTGTTAGAACGAAAACAAACGCAAACGGCCATGCTTTCCTCATTTTTGAGTTTATGTTATTTAAACTCATACTCGCTTTTAGATAAACTTTTCAACTATAACCTCCGAAATTTTCAACTTTCTAACCCAAGACGTTTCAATGTAATTAGCATTAAACCTAATGCATGCCATTCAATTACAACAACAACTTCCATAAAAATATAAAAATATCACATTGAAATATTAAACACATTATCTTTTGTTTTTTTTTAAGTTTTTATTTCTTTTCGCAAAAATTTAAGAGTCATTATTGTTTTAAATTAAGGAATATTTTCTTATATGCATATTGATTACACATTTACAAAAGTCTTCTTAAATTGTAGATATTTGAATTATTTGAGATGTAAAAGTTGTTTGACAATTTTAGATTATAAAATTATGTGTGGTGGTTTTGTAGGTGTGACGTTGTGATGTTGTGAGAACGTTTATTCGCTCTTTGGTGGATTTAATATGTTATTAAAAGTAGTTTTAACCAAATTAAATAAAACTGTTCCGAAATCGCATTGATAAAGTAGTTTCCGTTAATGTATTTAGTTTGGTTTGATACATTTTTTGGATTATTCTGGACTTGGACTATTCTACTTAAATTTTTTATTTAAAATAATCTGACATATCCAATTCTATTTGTACACAAAGCTGTCTGGTCCCGAAATCTACCTATTTCTAGCGGATATACGTGCCGCTTGGACTTTTTTGATGTATAATCGAAAAAAAATTGATTTTTTTGCGTGAATAGAACAAAATTTTTGATTTACATCAATTTTTTTTATGGATTTGGGTGAAAAGAATTCGACATAAATTTCTTAAGAAATTTCGAACCACTCTGTGTCAAAACTAGTAAAAAAACAAAAAAAAAGCAAAAACCGTTTTAATTATTTTTATTATACTAACGATTACGGCGTTTCAAAAAAATCGAAAAAGGTCAGGTTCGCATCATCGGCGTCTTTATTATTCAGTTGCTCTATCATTTGTGTAAATCTATGGTAGTCAGCGAGTAATTGTTCTTCCTAAGGCATCTGTACGCGATGAATCACTTCAGCCACTTTTTATTATGAACATTAAAATCTTCAAAAATCGCTTACCTAGTTTTGGGGTTATCTCTAGTAGTTTTGTCGAAAGTTTTTCGAAGAATGCACAACCAGAGGAAGAATTTGGTAATCGGCAAACCACAATATTAAATATCTTTTCGTCCACATCTGATATTTTAATTGACAAAGAATTGTGTTGTGCTAAATTAACTAGTCGCTGTCAAAAAGAAAATGGGTGGGAATTTGAAATTAAATCGTTCCGTAACTGACACTCCAATATGGAATATATGTGGTCGCTGCTCATTTTTCTCTATCTTAATGTTTATGTTATTCTCTTATGCTCTTCAGGAAGGAATTAAAATGGAAACTTAAACATCATCATCATCGCTGCGGCGATTATAAAATAAAGTATCAGTTATGCTGGGGCCACACCTGCGTTATCGTCTATCGTTCAATAGCGCTATAATTAACACGATAAGTTTTGCAATAACTAGCGCGTTAACAAATTATGGCGCATATATTATCAGGCGTCAAATTATGGCACTAAAATTATCACGATAACAAATTATCGCGCCAACATATTAGTACGCTAGCAAATTTGTTTAGTTGTGGCTACACCTGTATAATAAATATTGTATTTTTTGATAAAACTATTAAAAGATGGAGTTTGCGGCTGCTGCCCTGGTTTACTATAAGAGGGTATTTTGGTTATTTAATTAATTTACTTTATTATAACTAGATGGAACACAAAATCATGTTTAAAAAATAATGATAGTTGTAAAAATGCACTATATACGAACAATGGAAGTTGTTGCCTCTCACATATTAAAAAGGTTTCATTCTGTTGTGAAATGAAACCATGCGATAATCTGACCATGATTTGATCATTACTTCATTAAATATTAAAATGCTTAAGCCTTTTTGGAACGAAGTTCCTTATCGCGCGTTGCGAAAGGGGGCTAGACGGAAAAAATTAAGACCAAAAGTTGTAACGACACTTTATTATTTAGTTTATTATTATTATTTTTATTTAGTTATTTTGAGTTTATTTTATTTTGTTGAGTGTATACAGGTTTTTTGTACATAATAAATAATAAAAAAATAATAACAATAACGAATCCTGACAGTGTTTCTGCACAAGTTCCGGATATTGTTGATGGAGTTGGGTAAGTAGAGATTTTATACAGACAATAATCAATGCTTATATATTTTTAGCAGGTACGCATTATAACTTCTCTTTACTATTGTGCTAACCAAGTCATACGCGTTACAATCTCTCCATTATTGTGTGTTCAGCAAGTGTACGCGTCATAACTGTAATAAATTTAAAAGCAAATTATATTTTAAAAATATTATTATAACTTAAAAAAAATTAAATTTTATTACAATTCCTTCACTAATTAATCGAAAGGAACTTCGTTCCATCCGGGTGTCCCTTGACGCCTCTCACCTTTTTTATTTAAATTTATTTTTTATCCCAAGTTAGACCTTTATTATCTTGGACATCCGTTACAGTTCTATAGAAATTGCATGAATTAGTGTGCACAGCAAATTTAATATAGCTTTTTCCAATTAAAAAGATTCTTTTCTACACATGTATATCTCTCAATTCGGTACAGTCTAAGGCTGTATTCTAAACGACGACTAAATTGTACTAAACTGCTAAATCTAAATTTTGTTTTACAAAATTACCGAATTTTAATTTAAATTAATATAATCAAGTTGTCAGATATTGATTAACGTATGAATTTCTTCCAAATTATTTAGAAAAAAATGTCGATTTAGTCAAATAAAATAGTTGACTAAATTGATTTAGCACGTTTAGTACAATTTAGCATCAATTAGAATACAGCCTAAGTATGGTTTTAACTAAACTATTGAAATGGTTTTTTCTTAGTGGGGCGTTTTTAATTAGGGTGTTTTTTGTTTGTTTTTTTTTCGGTCCCATAGGCTCATGTTTTATAGAATTGGATCCACAAACAATCTACCTAAAATTCCAGCTTCCTAGGTCAAGCCTGTGAACGGCGCAAACCAAGTTTGTTTCCTATATAAATATAACATGGAGAAAATGACGTTTTTGCGCAAAAATGAATAACTGTTATAAATTTTTTTTCCAATTTCTGATAGCAGTATTTAGTAGAGAATTAAATTTTATACAAAAAAATCCAAATGGTTGAGTCCGTAAATATATTATTTTCGTTTTAAATATATTATGCTCGTTGGGACATTTTCGGAAAAATCGAAAATCCGATTTTCCTGAGAATATTCAAATGAGCATATCTTTGAAAATAATAAATTCATGGATTTAGTACCTTGGACGTTTTTTAAGTATGTGTAGTTAATTAATATGCTTATATTTAAACCATAACAGAAATTAGCTTGATCAGTGCTGCAAGGGCAAACCCTATTAGGGTAATCTGATGTGAGTCTGCTCCAAGCCTGATTTGTAAAATCCTTTTAGGATTAATCTTATTTGAATATGTCCAGTCCTGATTTGGTTTTGCCTAGTTGGGAAATCTGATCAGACCCTGATAAGATATGCTTTTCTAGGGTTTGGCCTATTTAATTGCAAAAGGGGAATTTGATCCGGGTCTGATCAGACTATCCCACCCAATCAAGGCATGATAGGGCAAAAGCGTAACACTCATGATCAGGCCTAATACTTGATCGACCCAATCGAACTAGGGAAAACCTGATCAGGGCCCTATTTAAGCCCTAACTAATTTCTGTCTGGACATTCTCTTTTCATAAACTGCATTGCTCACGATACTCCGAAATTGATATTGAATATTATTGCTTTACTCGTCAACAATTTATTTAACTCTTCCTCCAAAGTCAAACCAAAATCTATACGCATTTGATTCATGGCTGTAATTTTTATTTAAAACTGACCACATTTTCTGTGATTGGGAATTTTTACAACCTTTTCAACTAATTCAGTTCGGAATTGAGTTTGTTTTTAACCACATTAACCATGCGTGACCACCGGGAGGACATACCTACATGGTTAAAATAAACATTTGGCCATGTCTCAACAGATATGCGGAGCAAAATTAGATAAAATATTGTTCTAATTCTTTTTCAAATTACACCCCACTGGAGATAGACTTTCATTAGTATTAGAACTAAAGAGTGAAGAAAACATTAAAAAAAGCACATATATAAATTTATAAAAAACCTGTGTGGTGTAAAAATTAAAATTAAATTATTGAGGAATCCAAAATTAGTACCAATGCAAATGATACACTACTTGATACAGAATAAGTAATTTTTTAAAAACCATGATATAACACCATCTCGAACAAATAGAAACGATTTTATTTTTTTAACCTCACTATCTCGTTGCCCATTTGGGCAAAGACGTTTTATTCTCATTTTAAACATATAGGTCCGTAGGACCTGTTGTTGACGAGATTTTCAACAATATGGTACAAAGAGACACAATGTGAGAGCTTTAATTTTTTTAAATTAATTAAGTTTTTTTCAACAGAATTTCTGGATTATAATTAAATATGGCTCAATCGAGCTAAATTGTGATGGATGACATGACAACAAATGTCTACCTAGTACCTATATAGTCATTTAATTTATTTTTTGCGCTCTTTTAATTGTCCCCGCTTGTTAGTGCTTTTATTTTTCCCTATTGTACATTCGTTACACCGGTATGTTTCGCATGGTACCACTGTATTTTAACAACCGAACTGAGCTTAAAATTTATAAATGCAACTGACTCGCCGAGTTTAAAAAGAACTTACGTGTATAAACTTTACTGAAAAGGAGGTTTTTTCAATTAACATCAAACAATACTATTTTGAACACATATTTCAAAAACAATTAGTGACGATATGTATTATATACAAGAAAAATTCATTTATTTGTTTCGCCGCAAAATACTTTACCGCTTTTTTCTATCATATTTCAATTAACGAACACATTATTCCATTTAAAAGAGTAGAGTTCATTGGTTGTCAGTTTATCGGCATTCGGCATTTTAATGGCGAATAATTGATTAAAATTTGGTCCGCTCCTCGATGTTTGTGTTTTCTCTAACAGAGTATTAAATATAGTAAAAATATCATTTTTTAAATAAAAAGTTAAATTAAATCATTATTTTAAAACAAGTAATTTTATTAGTTTTGTCAAATTTATTATTCTTTGTTATAAAATGGATGTTGGAGTTGATCCCGTTATTGAGAACACAAATGTCGACCATAAAGAAGGCAGTACACAAAATGAAAAAGGTTTGTTTAATTTTTTATTTTTTTTTTTACAGTACATTCAGTACATTTGATTATAAAAATTTGTTAATTTTTGCACAATTTTATTATTTAGATAATGCAAAGCTGGCAAATTTTGCAAATACGGTTAAATCAACTGAAAATGAATTAACAATCTCAACAGGTTAGTCTACCCTGATAGAATTATTGAAAACAATGTGTTTTATTAAAATTTGTTTAATTAATTATTTTGCATAAATTGAAATATTAATATAAATTAATATTTTAGTTGAAAATAATATCGAAATGGTGGATAACTCAAATTTATCTGATATTACTAACAATGCAGAAGCAGACTTGAATAACAAGAAAGAGTCAGAGGTAGTACCATCGATATGTAAACGCCGGCATTCTGAAACCGACGTTGATGACACTGCAGTAGTATTAAAAAAAACTAAAATAAAAGAAAAAAACGATACTGAAAATGTATGCGAGTCCACAACAGAAGCAAAAACAGATATTGATGAGAAAAATGATGAAATACAAAATTCAAAAGAAAATGGAGGTGAAAAAGAAAATGAAAACAGCGTAAATACTGTTGATTCAACATCGGACGGTGAACCAAAAGTGGAAAAAGAAATACAAGATGAGGCAGATGATTTATTACAACGTCTTGATGCTATTGATTCGACTAGTTTAAGAAAGCCGGATCTCAAATTAAATGAAATCGTCAATGAGGATTTAGAAAAAGATGATTTATTGAAACGATTGGAAGAAGCAGAAAATGGCATTGAGTCTTCATCGGTGGTTGTTAATTCTTCTATAGAAGTAAAACGAGATGAGGATGAGAAAATTGATTTAATTGAATCTAATGATATTGAAATGTTAGAAGAACTTACCGATAACCAGAACAATGTTGATGTCGCAGAACCATTATCTTCTACAACCAACGATGATGGTGAAAGTATTAATAGTAAAGAAATTAATAAAATAGAAAAGGAATTAATTGATGAGCTTGATCTAGACACACCGGAACACGTGGCCATTGAGCTTCAAGAAGCCGATAAAATTGATAATTTAGATGAATTAAAAGAGGCTAGTTCTGAAGCTGATACTTTAAAAACAGAAAACATAACAGAAAGTAACGATATTATAATTGATGAAATTTCATCAACCGAGGAACTTTTACCAAAAATAGAATCAAAATCGACTGAAAAAATAAAACTTGATTCGGAAAATGAGAAACCTAACGAAGCAATGAAGATTAAGGAAATTAACAAAGAAGCAGATTCAACTGAAATTGTTATTAAAGAAATAGATCCACTTGTTAGTGTCACAAATTCAGAAATAGTTGAATCGCTAGAGAAGCAAAAGACTGAAAAATTACCAGCTAACGGTATCGATAAAGATGAAGAGTTAGAAGAATCCTCAAATAATTTTGAAAATGAAAAAAAGACAGAGGAACCAATGGAATCTGAAACAATTGTTGATCTGGATTTAGTAGAAAACAAAAGAAACAATGAGACTGAAACTAAAGATGCCGAGTTGCCAATTATGGAACAAGATGAGGAAACAAAAGAGAAAATAATGACTTCGAATGACGAAATTAAACTAGTCACTGTAGTCACAGAACAAGTTACGGTCATTCAAATTTTGGAAGATGGGCAAGGATCATCAGAAAAGTCAATTATTTGCGTAAAACAGACGGAAGAGATAATTGAAACGAAAACCGATATGGAGGTTGAAACAGCAGTCGAACTTTTAGAAGTCACCTCTGAGAAAGAGGAAGAAGTTACAGAAAAAGAAACTTTGGATGTTATCAACGATAAGGAGCAACCTACTCTCTCAGCAGAAAAAGAAGTTTTAGATTTTAGCGTTGAAAATGAGAAACTTACTTGTTCACTCCCACCGAAAGAAGTTTTAGACGTTATTTCTGAAAACAAAGATCTAGACTCTTCAGTAACAGTAAAAGAAGTTTTAGTAGTTCGCTCTGAAGAAAATGAACCTTCCGGATCAGTAGCTGAAAAAACAGTTTTAGACGTTATTTCTGAAAAACTGGATCCAACTCCAACTGTAGAATGCCCTGCTGTATCGGATGTGCAGAAAGTTCACGATACGTCTGAATTTATCCAAGATAGCGAAAAAATGTCTATCGATGTAAGCAAAAAATTCGAAGAAACTGCTAGCATTGAAATGGCAGATTCCATAACTGAAGTTGAAGAAGGTGAAGATTATGAACCAAAAGATGATAAGAAAGTTGAACTAATTTCAAATGTTGACTTAGTTTCATCTGGTTCGGTCAATGAAGAAGACATTCCTGATTCAAAAGAATCAATCGAAAATATTGAATCTACGGATTCATCTAAATCGGCTGATGAGAACATAACCGTATTAGATACAGTAGTTAAACCAGAAAAGTCTGAAATAGCGATTTCTGACGTTTTGGAAATAGAATCTATGGAAGTTGATTCAACACCAACAGAATCAAACATCAAAAATATTGATTCACCAAAATTAGATGATATCGCGATTTTCGAACCAAGAGAAATCATAAAATCGCCAATTCAAGAGGCGATGGTTGAAACAATCGAAGAACCATCGTCGAGTGATGTTAAATTAGTCGCATCTGAAGAAATTTTATCAATTGAAATTCCCATTACATCAGTTTCCTCTTCTTCTTCAATTACAACAACTGTTGAATCTACAATTTCATTATCATCACCAAGCTCATCGACATCACCACCACCATCAAATATGTCTGTTACATCAACAAAACCAGTAAATGGAATTGAAAAAGAAAAAGAAACCGATATTTCATTGCTAACTGAAAACGAAGCAAAAGATTTACACACTCAATCAACAGCGGAAGTAATGGATATTGATGATGACATGTCTTCGAATAACGAACATGAGCAACAAACTGCTGATACAACTAAAAATGATGAAGAAATATCTCCAAACTCTGATTCCACTGCAAGTATTACCAGTGCTAGCGAAGAAGCGTTGCTCAAATTCTCTAAAGAAACAAATTTATCGGATGAAAATAAGTCTCAAAACCATTCAAATGTCAGCATGAATAAGGTAGATCAACCTAAAGTTGCTAAAGAAAAAATGTTTGCGAACGTTTTGTTAATGAACAACGGCAGCTCAACACCAAATTCCAATAATACTTCTGTCAGTGGATCAAACATGTTCAATAGTACACCGATACAGAATAATTTTGAAATATCTTCTGAGAACGTTAGCAAAATTTCGTCAGGTGGCAATACCGATGCCAAAGTTATAAATGATGTTCATATGGCTGACACAACTGACGATGATGTTGATAGTCACTTGGGTGGTAAATCTGATGCAATGAATACAGAAAATAGTAAGTAATAATGTAATTTGTTTTTAAATTTCACATATAAAATCTATTTTTTTAAATTTCATTAGTTCCTCATCGTTTGCTAATTTCATAAACCTACATCATAATAATAAAATAATGAATTGATGTTTTTTTTTTCAATTATCAATTAATAATCAATCTGTTTTTTGCCAAAATTTGAAATTTTTTTAAAAATAAAAATAAAAGTTTAAACACGTGTTTTTGTAGAATAGCATTTGGTAGTTGTGATAAAGTAGTTTGTTTAATTCCCTAACTATCCTTTTATTTCCTATGTAACTGTTGATGGAGGAAATTAATTAAAACCGATGAAATATATTGAACTCCAGAAAAAAAACGAACTGCAACTAAGGAAAGCATATGGAATAAAACTATATACACCTGAACCGAGATAATCCTTAGACAGTACTGACACTTTTTTCTACCTAGACTCAATAGACCAACCAGACCATATTTTATCCTTATGTTTAAAACTACTTTACCTTTATCAAATGTTAATCTTCAAAATATTTTCAATATTTGCTCATTGATATCAAACGATATCTATCTGATCTAAGTACAAATATCCTATTCCAATTTAGCTGTCAATTAAATCACAAGTATGACAATGTCAAACAACCAATCTCCACAACTCAAGCGACTTATTTGCGTATCCTATTCTGTATCTATCGATCGCTTTAGTAAGTGTATTTCAGGTTTTAAACTGACTGACTAACGATCTCGTATTGTGAAATCGTTCAAAAGTTTGAGAAAATTTCGAACACAAAAGCTGGTTAAATTCAAATCATGGTATAAAATAAATCCGTTTGATTTGATTTTTTTCCCAGGTAAGTACAACAAACAGTTTTTCTCTCTTTTAAGAAAGATTCAGCTATTAATTAACGCAAATTATTAACTGATCCGGGTTGTGCTGCTTAAACTATATCTATTATCAATTATAAGTGAATGATTTGGTAAAGATTAGAAGAAACTAAAACTAAACTAAAGCTATTGAAATGATTTGAAGAATATTTGTTTTAACTATTTTGTAAGAATGGTTGAACTTTTTAAAACACAAAGATATCGTTTGTTATGATGCTTGATGAGAAATTGTCCTTTGGAGAAGAGAAATAAAAATCGGTTACCATGTTGAAATATACTCATAGTTAAATATAAAGTTTTAATCATATGAATATTTAGTTATTGTTCCTATATTCTACGATTTATGATTTATTAGTTGTAATTATTTATTCCAAAGTTCAATTGGAAAATATTATTTTTTTAATTTAACTCCTTCAATCTGTCAATTGTTAAAGGTTTTATATATTTAACTTGTATCAAACACTAGATTGCCCGAAATTCTTGTTTTCTTGTAACTATATAATTAAAAAAACGGTTCCGCCTTATAACTTTTGAATGATACCATTTCTCAATTTCGAGCTTGTACTCTTGAGTTTATATTTCCAAAAACAGTTATTCCGAATGCATATTTTACAAATAATGTTATTTAGTTCATTATACATGAGTTGAATGCCAATTTTATTACTTGGTATTATTTGGTGCTTGGTATTATTTTAGTGTGTGAATTTGGTTTAACTGGAAAATTTTAGAAGTGTTTGTTCTTTGCTATTTTAAGCGACATATTTAATTTATGTTTTAACTGTGCATGTTTTTGTTTAACGGTTCCTTCGCAATCCCTATGATACAGCTCCGCGTTCAAGACAACTTAATCGGTGCGAGTCCTGAATTTTATGGGCTCTAAAAACATGAGAAACGATTGATTAATTAATTGATTTTGAAAAAATTAATGTTTTGATTTTTTATTTTGTTCTTAAAAATTGTGGTATGAAAATTTTACTTTAGAAAATGTTTAATTTAAAATGAGACAATGGTGTGCGAACATGTTAAAAACGATTTAGAGAATCTGCAGAAATTCGAAAATATGAGATATAGAATAATGTTGTGTTGTTAGAAATGTTTGATTGAGAACTTGGTTTTGTTTAATCTATTTTTTTTATGTATTTTTTCGTTTTTTAAAAAATAAAAGTTATGGGTTTGACCTTTCGTCGACGTATTGTAACAATTGCAGGAAAGGTGTTTGCAGAAAATAATATGAAGTTAAACTAAAGAATTGATTATTTTAACAAACTACAAAATCATTTAGTTTGAATAAATAAAAAACGAACGAATTCTAGGTGTACTATTTACATGTTGTTGTTGTTGTAGCGACGGTGCGGTGCTACTCCTCCGGCTCCATGTCCAGATTCAGGAACTCTGCTACTGCTCTTGGGCGGTACCACAAATCTTCCTTCGTCAAGTTGGTTGGTTTTCCTGGATAATTAAATAGGTGGTATACATCATGTGGCGTGCCCTCACATATGGGACACTTGTCAACACTGTTGTGGTCAATTCGACTCATATAATTATTTAAGATGCGTGACCAACCGGATCTTAACTGCGCTAGAGTGGATCTGGTGCTGCGCGGTAGTTTGACCTCTTCCACAGCGACCTGTGGCGGCTTACTCTGGAGGACTCGATTTGGAGCGTAGTTCTTTAATGTGTCCTCAACAACCTTTGTGTGTAGCGTTTTTAAGCCCGTTTTATACGTAAGCTCGTCAATGTTACCTATTATTTCACTGTGTCTGACATCAGTTAAGAAGCATTTCGCTGTACGCCTTATTTTTTTAGGTGGTGTGGTTGTGGATAAGGTGTCGTTGCAGGGATGTTGCTCTTTGTGACAGGCCCATAGATATTGTTTGGTGAGCATTTCATTGTGTTGACGGACCGGCAATATGTTACATTCTTAGTGCAGGTGATCTCGGTGAGCCATCAAATGACAACCGGTTGCTGTTCGCAGCGCTCCGTTTCGTGTTACTTGTAACTTATTCCAGTGGGTGTCAGCGACCTGAGGTGTCCATATGGGTGCCGCATAATTCAAAATAGGTTTTCCTATTGCTTTGTATGTTGTTATTATTGTTTCTTTATCTTTCCCCCATGAACTGCCAGCCAGTGCTTTCAGAGCATTGCTCCTATTTTTCAATCTTGCGTTCACCTGTTGAGCATGAGCATTGAATTTAAGTAGTGGATCGAATGTCTTTTTTACCGTGGGAATAAGCACGTTGTCAATGCAGATGTTGAGTGTTGTGTTGACGTCCTTCGTCCATGTGGTGAAAAGTGTATATGTGAACTTTTCGGTGGACAATATTAGGTTTTTGGTTTTAAACCATTCGTTCAGGATGTTAAGGTAGGTGTTCAAAGCATTAGTGAGTTGTTCCAGGTTGTTGCCTGTTGCAAGCACCGTGCAGTCGTCAGCATATGACGTGATGGTTATTCCTTCTGGTGGTGTAGGTAAGCTGCTTAGGTAGAGATTGAATAGTGAAGGTGAGAGAACTCCACCTTGCGGAAATCCTTGTTTGAGCACTCTCATCTTAGATTTGGAGTTACAGAACTCAACGTATGTTTGTCGGCCTCTTAGGTAGTTGCACAACCAGCGCTTTATTAAACCTGGCAGATTGGTGTTAAATATATCATTCAATAGTTCGGCGTGCGACACTGTGTCGAATGCTTTTGATAGGTCGAGCGCAACTAATATTGTTCTGGCACAAGGTTGTTTTTGGTTTAATCCATCACTGATTTGATCTTGTATCTTGTGAAGAGCGGTGGTTGTTCTATGTGCTTTCCTAAAGCCATGTTGGTGGGGCGCCAAATTGCAAGATCTGGATAACCGAGGTAACGGAAGTGCTTCAATCAGTTTTGCAACCGATGAGAGGATGGAGATCGGTCTGTACGACTCTCCCTTCTCTTCAGGTTTTCCAGGTTTCAGGATGGGGCTTATTCTTGCTGTTTTCCAGATGTTAGGTATCTGAAGAGTATTTAGCGATGTGTTGAGTGTAGAAGTGAGAAAGTTCAATCCTTTGGGTCCAATGTGTTTTAGCATGATGGAGGAGATGCCGTCCGATCCAATAGCTTTGGATGGCTTAGCTTTCTTTATAGCATTCTCAACTTTTTTCACGGTGAATGTGATATCCTCTAGGTGTTTAGTATTTACTTTGCGCAGATGTCTCAATACTGACCTTGTTTTCTTTTCATGTTTGCTTGGCTTTTCTGTAAACTGCGTGTTAAATTTGGTAGCGCATTTCCTTTGGTTTTCTGTTGGGATATCATAGAAGGAGATCATGCAGTTGTTATCCGGTTGTCGGGGATGCGTTAAGCCTTTTATAACCTTCCAGAGACTTTTGCTTGGGCCAAAATTCGACTTACTCACTAGCTCTCTCCATTTATTACGTTTGTGTTCCATAACTAGCTTACTTATTTGGTTGTTTAGTTCTTTAATTCTAGTATCGGCTGGATCTGCTTTGCGGATGTCATCTCTTAATGTTGAAAGAGCACATGCTTCCTGTGGGAAGTTTGGTTTCATCTTTTGTATTCTGCCGGCCGGAATGAAGCGAGATCTGGCTTTATTAAAAATTTCTCTGAATTTTTTCTCCCCAGAGAGGGCGTCAAGTGGTAAAAATTGCTTACTGAATTCTATTTCAGTAAAATTTGTAAAATTTTGCCAGTCAGCTTTGTTAAAATTAATATATGTCTTCTTCTCGGACTTTATTTGGTTAATTGAACGGCTTAAGGTGATTATGGTCGGCACGTGGTCTGATCCTAATGCTATTTCAGTTCTCCACTCAGCAATTGGCATTGGTGACATACTGGCAAGGGAAACATCTGGAGAAGAATACGAGTTATTTGTTACCCTTGTTGGTTGTGGTTCGTTGAGGACTCCAAAGTTGGAGCCGTCGATTTGATCAGCAATGCTTTCACCTCGTAAATCAGTGTTCAGGTGTGAGTGTCATAGATCATGGTGAGCATTCACATCTCCGAGAATTAGACACTCTTTAGTATAAAATAGGTGTCCTATGGACGGTTCATAACCTCTATCACAGCTGCTTACATGTGGTATATAAATATTGACTAGTGTTATCGCCGTGTTTCCGGATTTTATTATGATACCCAGTTGTTCTAGGTGATTATCAGTTCCCGGTACTGCTGGTAATGTGGTTGTACGGAAGATAACGGTTTTGTGAATGATAAAGGCAAGGCCACCACCATTGTCCTTCCCTCTATCCAGCCTTATAATTCTATAATCACAGATATTATCACTAATTTTACATCTAGCATTTAGTTTGGTTTCTTGTAGAACCGCGATTAGAATATCATTATTGCACATATAGTTTATTATAGGTGCGTTCGATTTGACTGAAACAACTGAAAAAACAACAACAATTGCATTTAATTCTTCAGTTGATTCAGTTGCTTCAGCCAAATCGAACACGGCTTATGTCATCAATTTTATTTATGAGACCATTGCAATTTAATTGCATTACTTTCACATCGCTTGGGGTTTCCGGATGTGTGTTCATTCGCATTGTGTTCTGGTGCGAGATCATGCTTGACTGTTGACCTGATGTCTGGCAACATGGCGCTATATAGTTTTTGGTCCATTGCTTATGTGTGGCAAAGCCTGAGCAGTTCTTGAGATGACACCATTCCTTACAACTGTTACACTGTAAGGATGTAGTGTTTTACCCTAAAATGTTTTTGCATATTGTACAGTGCTATGTTTTAGTTGGTCCAGGGTTTCTTTCAATACCAGCCATGACGAGGAGAGTTTGAAGCAGTGAGGCCAGTGACAGCTGCATCTTTATCCAAAAAATAGAGCGACGGAGTTGCACCTTTCGTCGAAATTGTTGCGATGGTCCTTGGTCGGAACTGTGTTCCGAGTACTTCTCGGGCGTAGACCCATCCATCTTGAGAAGCGTACTATTTACATAATATATAATGCATAAAATGTTTAGTTCGTAGCTATGCGTCCTCACAAGGACTATTAAAATGCTCACAAATTTTACAAACACGTATTGGTAGATCTGCATTTGCTTTTAGTTGAATTAAAATTTCTACATTTGGATTTTCTTCGGCAAACCATTATGCTACTTTAGGCTACTCTCTTTGAATCAAAATTGCTATAATTTTGCGTCGTTGTCTTTTACCCGTAATCCGAACAGGACAAATTTTTCCAAACGTTTGACTTAAAATTACATTATGTACAGTCAATTAACAAATTATAATATTGGATGCAAACTTTAAATAATAATCTTTACAAATTTCATTCTGAAGTTCCTTTTGTACGGTCGTGCAGAACATACTCTCTCTCTCTGGCGTTTACATCTCATGGAGGGATTTTGCCGTCTGTGCAATCAGCTTCCAATCATCTCGTTCCATGACCAGTTGACCCCAATTTCGACATCCTATATCACGAAGGTCTTGGTCCTTGGATGATGTCATCACGCCAGCGT
The DNA here is from genome assembly GCA_963693315.1 of Diogma glabrata. NCBI lineage: Eukaryota > Metazoa > Arthropoda > Insecta > Diptera > Cylindrotomidae > Diogma > Diogma glabrata. Next base: position 217,396,405 of record OY856187.1, on the reverse strand, counting down.
TGCCTAGGTCTTCCTCTTCGACGAACTACAGCTGGATGTTGTTGAGACGCTTTTTTATCATTCTATCTAATGGAGCCCTTTCTACATGACCAAACCATCTAATCCGGTTGGATTTAATGAATCCGATTACATTACAGCCTCCAAGAAACTGCCTGATTTCATGATTCCATGATTCATTCGGATTCTATACTGATTTTCAGCAACTTTACATGGACCATAAATTGTTCGTATGACCTTCCTCTCGAATGTTGATAGAATTCTACAATCGGAGGAAGTCAGTGTCCAGCTTTCACTTCCAAAGGTAAGCGGCAGAGACACGGGCTTTGATATCTGCCTGCATGTCATTTGACGATGTTATTACAGACCCGAGGTATTTGAAGTTTTCTACACCTTCTACTTCATAGTCGCCAGTATTCAGATTGCCGGGAGGTATGTTCCTCGATGTTGTTAAAAGTTTAGTCTTGCCGGTGTTGATGCATAATCCAAGTCGTTTAGCATTTCTTTCAAGCTGAGAGACTATCCTTGGTCTATGTCCGAGAAGCGCAATAACATCTGCATAGCCAAGAATTTGACTAGATTTGTTAAATATGCAGTTTTGTATCTTAATTCGACTTTTTCTTATCGCGACTCAAGCGCCAAATTAAATAGTACGGGCGCGAGTGCATCACCTTGTCGAACACCTGATGTTATATCAAAAGAGTCAGAAACTGACCCTTCGATTACTATTCTACAGTTTGATCCCGATGTTGTGAGTTCGCAGAGAGAAACAAGTTTCGCTGGGATACCAAGGCATATGAGTGCGGACCAGAGGTTGTCGCGGATGATGCTATCATATGCTTGCTTGAAATCAACGTAGAGCTGGCGAATGCTGATGTTGTACTTCCAACATTTTTCCAGAATCATCCTTAAAGTAAAACATTGATCTGTGGTTGAACGGTTGAGGCGAAAATCACACTGATAGTCACCGATGATAGATTCGGCGAACGGGATGAGTCGAGCAACTACGACATTAGCTAGTATTTTATATGCAGTGTTCTACAGTGCGATGCCACGATAATTCGCACACTTTAGGCGATCACCTTTTTTATGTAGCGGAACAATGAGAGTTGTTTTCCATTCAGCAGGTAGTTCTTGGTCCCAGATTGCAAGAATCAGATCATATATACGTGAGACCAGAGCTACTCCTCCATTTTTCAATAGTTCTACAGGGATTCCATCGATACCTGGTGATTTGCCATTTTTTAATTTTTTGATGGCAGCTTCCACTTCTTCAATTATTGGGTAAGGGACAAAAATCTCCTCACTTGACGGAGCAATTGCTCTAATAGGATGAATTTCATTTGTCCTATTCAGTAGGTCTTGAAAGTGGGATCGCCATACTGCTATCACGTTCATTTGTTGTAAACTCGTTGTTTCCATTTTTGATGGCTGTAGATCTTGGGTGGAAATCTTTTGTCAGATTCCGTGCTTTGGCAAAGCACTCTTTCGAATTTCCGTTGACCGCATATTGCTTGATGTTTTCGATGCAGCTCTTCATGTGTTCGCGTTTCTATTTCCGTAGGAGTTTTGCTGAGGCTTATCTGGCGCATAGATAACCAGTTTGGGTGCTTCGGGCGTTCCTTGTTAACCATTTTTCTCGCAGTTTTTGTTTGTGCTCAACGACAACCCTTTCGCGGCACTCGTCATCAAACTATTCGTTACGTGATTTCGGTGGTCGTTTTCCGATTGTAGTTTGTGCTGCGGATATAATGGTTGTTTGAAGCATTTGCCATTCTTCTTCTATGTTTAATTGCATCTCAGGCGGGATGTCTTGCTCTTCTATGCTTTGCGTTACAATTTCTTGATATCTATTCAGAGTTTCCAGGTGTTTAAATGCTTCGACATTCCAGCGCACTGTCTTTTTTGCTTGTCTGTTAAATGTAGATGACAACTTGCACTTGTACTTAAAGATGACAAGCATATGATCGGTGTCCATATCAGCACCTCTGTATGATCGAACGTCAGTTACATTTGTAGAGTGTCTCTTAGAAATCATGACGTGATCAATTTAATTTTCCGTTCTTTCGTCATTTGATTTCCACGTTGCCTTGTGAATTCTCTTATGAGGGAAGAAAGTGATGTTGTTGTTGTTGTAGCGACAGTTTTGGTGTTAATCCTCCGGCTCCATGTCCAGGTACAGGCACTCTGCTACTGCCCTTGGGCGGTCCCACAAATCTTCCTTCTTCAAGTTTGTTTCATTTTCAGGACAATTAAATAGGTGTTCTACAACGTGTGGCGTGCCCTCACATGCGGGACACTTGTCAATAATTTCATGATCAATTCTACTCATGTAGTTGTTTAGGATGCGTGACCAACCGGATCTAAGTTGAGCAAGGATGGATCTAGTGCTACGGGCCAATTGGACCTCTTCGGCAGCGACTTTTGGTGACTTTCTATTTAGAACACGATTTGGAATATAGTTCTTTATTGCGTTTTCGACCGTTTTGGTGTGGAGTGTTTTTAAGCCAGTTCTATATGTAGCTTCGTCGATGTTACCAGAAAACTGGCTATCTCTGATATCTTGCAGAAAGCATCTCGCTGTCTTCCTTATGTCTCTGGGTGGTTCTATTGTAGTTAAGGTGTCATTGCAAGGATGTTGCTCTTTGTGACAGGCCAACAGATATTGTTTGGTTAGCATATCATTATGTTTACGAACCGGCAATATGTTACTTTCCTCGTGTAGGTGATCGCGGTGGGCCATCAGGTGACATCCGGTTGTGGTTCGCAAGACAGCATTTTGTGTTGTTTGTAACTTATTCCAGTGAGTGTTGGCAACTTGAGGGGTCCATATGGGTGCAGCATAATTTATAATGGGTCTTCCTATTGCTTTGTACGTTGTTAAGATCGTGTTTTTATCTTTGCCCCATAAACTACCCGCTAGTGCTTTCAATGCGTTATTCCTGTTTTTCAAACTTGAGTTTATTAGTTGTGCATGAGCATTAAATTTAAGCAGTGGGTCGAATGTTGCACCCAGCAGTCTCGGATTTTTTACTGTAGGAATAAGTATGTTGTCTATGCAGATGCTTAGTGTTGAATTTACCTCCTTCGTTCATGTGGTGAAAAGTGTAGAGGTGGACTTTTCAGTGGAAAGTTTTAGTTTTCTGGTTTTAAACCAATCATTCAGAGTATTCAGGTAGGTATTCAGGATATTTGTGAGTTGCTGCAGATTATTTCCCGTTGCAAGCACTGTGCAGTCGTCTGCATATGACGTGATAGTTATTCCTTCTGGTGGAGTAGGCAAATTACTTAGGTAGAGATTGAACAATGACGGTGAGAGAACTCCGCCTTGAGGAACTCCTTGTCTTAGCACTCTCATTTTGGACTTGCTGTTACGGAACTCAACATATGTTTGGCGACCTCTGAGGTAATTGCACAACCAGCGCTTCATTAAACCTGGCAAGTTAGTATTGAAGATATCATCCAATAGAGCAGCGTGCGACACTGTCGAATGCTTTTGACAGGTCAAGTGCGACTAAAATTGTTCTAGTGCATGGTTGTTTTTGATTCAGACCATCACTGATCTGGTTTTGCATTCTGTGTAGCGCGGTGGTTGTACTGTGTGCTCGGAAGCCATGTTGGAGTGGCGCCAAATTACAGGATGTTGTCAGCAGAGGGAGCAGAAGTGCTTCGATGAGTTTTGCAACCGATGAAAGAATGGATATTGGTCTGTAGGACTCTCCCTTTTCCTCCGGTTTTGCTGGTTTCATAATGGCGCTGATTCTGGCCGTTTTCCAGATATTTGGTATCTGTAGAGTATTTAGAGATGTATTAAGTGTAGTATTGAGGAAGTTCAAACCTTTGGGTCCGATGTGTTTGAGCATGATGGCTGAGATTCCGTCGGGTCTTATAGCTTTTGATGGCTTAATTTTCCTTATTGCATTCTCCACCTCTTCTTCTCTTTTATTAGAAATTACACACGCTTCATGTGGAAAGTTTGGTTTTATATTTTGGATTCTGCCAGCTGGTATGTAGCGAGCTCTTGCCTTATTAAAAAATTCTCTGAATTGTTTTTCCCCAGAGAGGGCGTCAAGTGGTAAAAATTGCTTACTGAATTCAAGTTCGGTAAAATTTGTAAAGTTTTCCCAGTCAGCTTTGTTAAAATTAATATATGTCTTTTTCTCGGAATTTATTTGATTTATGGAACGGCTTAAGGTGATTATGATCGGCACGTGGTCTGAACCCAATGCAATTTCAGTTCTCCATTCTGCAACTGGCATTAGTGACATACTGGCAAGGGAGATATCTGGAGAAGAGTATGAGTTGTTTGTTATTCTTGTCGGTTGTGGTTCGTTGAGGACGCCAAAATTGGAGCCGTCAATTTGATCAGCAATGCTTTCACCTCGTGGATCAGTGTTTAGATGTGAGTGCCATAGATCATGGTGCGCGTTCACATCTCCGAGAATTAGACAGTCTTTGGTATAAAATAAATGTCCTATGAACGGTTCATAACCTATATCACAGCTGCTTACTGGTGGAATATAAATATTGACTAGTTTTATTTCCGGATTTTATTATAATTCCTTGTTGTTCTAGGTGTTTGTCAGTTCCCGGTACTGCAGGTAGTGTGGTTGTACGGTAAATAACACTTTTGTGAATGATAAAGGCCACCACCACCTTTGTCTTTCCCTCTATCCAGCCTTATAATTTTATAATCACAGATACTATCACTAATCTTAGATCTAACATTTAATTTTGTTTCTTGGAGAAACGTGACTAGAATATTGTTATTGCACATATAGTTTATAATATTGTCGATCTTATTTGTGAGACCGTTGCAATTTAGTTGCATAATTTTTACATCACTCGGAGTTTCCGGTAGCGTGTTCATCCGTAATGTGTTTTGTTGTGAACTCGTGTTGGTATTTTGACTTGATGCTTGACAACATGGCACTATGTAGTTCTTGGTCCATTGCTTATGTGTGACAAGTCCTGAGCAGTTCTTGAGGTGGCACCATTCCTTGCAGGTATTACACTGGATAGATGTTGTGGTTGCTCTTAAGATGTTTTTACATATTTTTTTTTTTTTTTTTTTAATAAAATGTGCTGTGTAATAGGGTTTAGAATATGTGTCACAACAACACATAAATACCTTTTAAGACCTAGGTCTAGACCTGGGTCCCACAACAACTGGCGTTCTAAGGTGTAGATTAACGCTTTTTTTAAACATCTGTGGGTTGAAGCCACCTGAGACTAAGTGTTCCGGCAAACTATTCCATTTGTACGCAGTTCGGACAAAGAAGTCTCTCTGCGATCTGCCAGTATGACAGCGCGGGATCTTTACCGTTTCACTGGTTGCGGCAGCCGATTGCCGAGTGGAACGGGGGTAAGAATAAGTTTGAGGCATGATGCCGCTGATTTCATCTGAGCACTGCTGATGACGATATTTGTAAAAAACAACGAGGTCAGCAACAGTGCGACGATGTTGTAGGGAATCAAGTTTTGATGTCAAAGTTCGATCACCTACAATTCGTATAGCTCGCTTTTGAACAGAGTCCAAGAGGGCCAAGATGGAAACAGAGGCAGCACCCCAAACTTGACAGCAGTACTCCATACAGGGACGAATATAGGACTTATAAACATGGAGCAATTGGTCGGCGACTTTATTCAAGTCTTTGTTCAAGTTTATGGCAGCGTCTCTCCGGGCAGGATTAATTACCGAAATGTATCGGTTGGACAGAAAATTTTGAATCAGCTTCACAACATTGGGATGAAAACCGTACGCAACGAGCTTGTTGATTAAGTTGGCATGCCAGACTCGATCGAATGCCTTGGAGATGTCTAAAGCGATAACGTATGTTTCACCACCTTTATCAAGTATGCTGTTCCAACAATGCGCTACATAGATCGGTAGTTGATCTTTTGTTTCGAAAACCGTATTGGCTGTCGGATATCAAATGATTTTCTTCCAGAAATTTTGAAATATGTGTATTAATATAATGCTCATAGACTTTGGATAGGACCGATAGTAAAGCTATTGGCCTATAATTTGAGATATCGGATTTTGGTCCCTTTTTGGGGACGGGCTGGACATTTGCCAACTTCCAGCACGAGGGAAATATACCAGATTTGTAGGATTGGTAGAATATTTTAGTTAAAGTTGGTGCAAGTTCTTTGGAAAAGGTTTTTAAAATAATGGGTGGAATATTGTCCATTCCTGATGCTTTGTTGATGTTTAACCCCTTTAAAAGTTTAGCGACTATTTTGACTTTGAAGTGAAGTTCATTCATATTAACTCCTGAAGACTGGATTTGGGGTATTTCTTTAGGAGTTTCCAAAACAGTGGAGTTCAGAGCAAAGCGTTCAGCGAACAAGTTAGCTTTTCTTGCGGGATCATTGACGATTAAATCACCATCAATAATAGGGGGAATAGAAAATTTTGTACCAGAATTTAAAGAATTGATGGCACTGTAGAAACTCTTGTCAGAAACAGACATAGACGTAAGTTTTGAGGCTTTCGCTCTGTCAATTTCGAACTTTTCGTTTGAGATAATCTGATTAGATATTTTGTTGGCCTTTAGATATTGGGATCGATTAGTGGGAGTTTTGTTATGAATCCAAATATTAAATGATCTACGTTTGTTTCTAAGTGCCGTTTTGGCAGCTTTCGAATACAAGTATTTTTGTTTGGGTTTTACTATGGAGAAAGGGACAAATTTATTGATAGCAAATTGGATGGTTTTTGTAAAGTTTTGAGCAGAAACATTTACATTGTCAGTGTAAAAACAATGACGGTCGAAAGGGAAACCATGGAAAAAATTTTGAAGACCACTCTTATCCATTTTTGAGTAGTGAAATAGTTTACGGGGTTTGGGAGTTGTAGTTTTAAGTAAATCAGTTTTGATAACTGATGAGATTAAATAATGATCAGAATTTCCAATACTACCTTTCGCGACATCGACCCTCGTAATATCTGGCATTGTGGTAAGATAGAGATCTAAAAGAAAACTATTATCACCGCCATTACGGGGAGTGAAAGTCGGGCTTTTAACAATTTGGAATAGCCCCTGAGACGCGGCAAAAATTTCTGCCAGTTTATCTTATTTTTTTATGTTTTATTTTAAAATGCATAACTAAGTAAAAAATCCTATCATACTACAAAATATGACATATGCCAATATTTCATGATAAGATGAAGAAATAATAACAAAATAATAAGTGAAAAACAAATTGTGAGAAATTTGCAGAAAACAAAACAAAATCAAATGCCAATAATCAAGCTGATGCAGCGCACCCCAGACGCACCGCCCACCACCTAAATCGAGGCACAAAGCCCACACATAACTACGTGTTGGTCCGATTTCTCGGAAGAGCGAATGAGCGGTACCATGTTTTCGTTGGTCCCGGATTTGTTTCAATACCAGCCATGACGAGGAGTATTTGAAGCAGTGAGGCCAGTGACAGCTGCTTCTTTACCAAAAAAATTGAGCGTCGGATTTGCACCTTCCGTCGAAATTGTTGTGATGGTCCTTGGCCGGAATTGTGTTCCGAGTGCTTCTGGGGCGTAGACCCGTCCATCTTGAGAAGTGGAAGAAAGTGCTAGATATTACTAGATCATACATCATAGCCAGTTCAGCTGCGCGAAAGCCGTTATTGTTACTAGTATGATGCAAGCTGTTAGTGCCGATATGTGTTTTAAGTTCTGCTCTTCTACCAATTTGAGCATTGAAGTCACCTACCACGATATTTATATCGTGTCGTGGGATTTTATTAATGATTTCTTCGAGTTCTAGAAAGAACAGGGCTTTAATGTCATCTGCTTTGTCTTCAGTAGGTGCATGAACATTGATGATCGTTACATTAAATTTTTGCGTGCGGATTCTCATTGTGCATATCCGCATATTAATTGGGCAAAAGTCGATAACATGTTGATTCACGCGACGATGTATGAGAAAGCAAACTCCAAATTCTCCTACGTTTTCATGACCGCAATAGTAGAGTGTATCCCTTGGCTGTTTCGTGGATTCCACTCCCTGGCCATCTTAGTTCTTGTAATGCCACTATATATAGTGTGTAGCTATCGATTTGGTTTGTAAGTTTTAGTAGATCTCCTGGTCTTCTAAGGCTTAGCACGTTCCAGGTTCCCATTTTTAAATCGTATTCCGGGTACAGTTTCCGAGGTCTTTCTTGAAATGAGTCCGAGATAATCCGACGCCAGTATACAGAATTCATGACAAATAATTGTTTACGGAAATGGGGTGTTAGCCCTTCGCGAATTTCGTAGAATTTCGGATTTTCGCTACCCACAGAACATCCTAAAGGGATATATTCGGTTAAAGTATATTTCGTAAGTCTGCTGCTTTTGTAACAAATAGTGAAGCAGAAATAAAACTGACTCTTTGATTCACAAAACTAATATTCCACGAACATTGTGTGAAAGTTGTATTGATGATGGCAGGAATCTCACTTTAAATATTAAAAACTGAGCTACGTGACATCGAACAGCAATCACGAATTATACATTTAACGATCTGATGATAATATTTTCACGTTTTCATCTTCCCTCGAATTGGTCTAGCTCTCAATTCGATAAACGTTATAACCAAATTCCCTTCTGGATTCAATCACTGGTTAGTAGTTAGTAAAAACACCAGGTTTTATTAGGTATTCAATATCTTTATTCTTTTTTTTTTTAATAAAATGTGTTGTGCTGTATTCAGTACAATATTTGTCACAACAACAAATAAAAACCTTTTAAGACCAAGGTCCTACAGCAACATGCGTTCTAAGAGTGTTAATGGACGCAAATCTTTTTATTTTTGTATATAACATGGGCCAATATTTCATGATAGGATAGAGAAAATAAAAATAAAATAAGAGATAAAATGCAAATTTGTTTTAAAATTTTGCAGGAACAAAACTGGGTTTCCAATAATCCAGCTAGTGACATAATCCTTGATTATGTGACGCACTATCTTCCACAGTGATTAAAACCCAGATATAGAGTTACATGAAGGGTCTTCGAGCAAGCAACAGCGTGCGATCATCAAGGAATATTCAATAGCTAAGATACAACTAAATACATTTCATCCGCCAGCACCCTTAAGATATCACCTTGGCTAGAGATATCTCACTAGTATTGCCAGTGGTATGTGATATCTCACATTAACTCATATGCCCATAGCAGGGACTGGAGTATGCGGGTTTGTCACACCCGTAGATCAAAAATTAAAAAAAAATAAACAAATCAATAAAAACTGATCCCTCCTTTACTGGGAAAATTCTACAATAGCTTCAGAAACCCCAAGGGTTTGATCGTAGAAATATACAGCACAAAAACGGCGTCCAAAAATTATAAACAAAATTTTCTTTTAAATTCAACTTAAAATTCACGATAGTTCCATTTACAGTTAATTTCTATCACTGTGTTAAGTTAATCTCATTCCAATTTGAATTATCTCTCGTTCTGCAGACGGAATTTCTTAAAAACAACTTTAAAGAATATATAGATTGTTTTAGTATAAAATTTAATTCTGGTGAACGTTTCCCAAATTCTCAGAAAAAGAAATTGTTTTCTATTAATCCACTTCACGTTATTATTATTTTCCATGTATTTTATTTATATTTTTGTGTTATCCTCTTTTCAAAGAATTATGATGGCAACGGCTTAAGTTTAGTTGTAATGATTATTGAAATATTGTATAGGTTTTTTTTTACAATTTTGTTGTGTATTTCGTTCCGATTATGTAGATTCGTAACAATATTAACTCGTTCTTACGTGTTCTGCAAACCAGTATTTGTTTTTTATATGATTAACATACGAGTTAGCGTGATATATCTCATATCACTGAGCAGTAAGATATCATTGCTCACTAGCCAAGGTGATATCTTTAGGTGATAGCTACTGGCTGATGAACTATATCCAGTCAACGGTAGCACTCTGAATCTTAGCTGTAGCTTATTCCTTGATGGCCCGGTATTGCTTGGTCGAAAAAACTAGCAAGCCTACATATAACTATCTGGGTTTTAACCATTGAGGAAGAAGGTACGCCACATGATCAAGGAATATGCTACTAGCTGGAGTATTGGCAACCCCATTTTAGTTGTGTTCCTGCAAATTTTTAAAACAAATTTGCTTTTTACCTTTTATTTTATTTATATTTTTTCTCTATCCTATCATGAAATATTGACTTAGGGTATTCAATGTTGAGTACCCGGGTACCCGGGTATTTTTAGCTTTTTCAACATACTCGGTATCTCCACCCGGGTAATTTGATCGACTGTAAAATTTTGATTTTCAACCGATTTTTGATATTGAACGGAATGATAAAAATAATCATGCAGAAAAAATATGTGGAATAAATATGTGGAATTATCGTTAATAGGAATTCTTCGTCTCACAGATACCTGATAATGGTAGCTAAAATTTCTATGATAAATAGAGTAATAGAAGTCCCAATGACGTAAATTCTGTCATTTACCGATCTTAAGAAATTATTCGTATTGATGATCGGCCATTGGTGAGCTATTTAACAAAAGAAACTTAAATATATTAATTAATTGACAAATGAAACTTAGAAATTGAATAGCTTATTTATATTAACCCTACACGGCTGCACCCCCATACCATGCCTCACTTTTCTAGATATGAGTTACGGTCTATGGTTCTATTTATGGTAATAAACAAAACACCAAGCACTAGATTTTAAATTACTTTTTTTAACGACTGTCATAGAAAATAATGTTTTCTATCTATCAGTTTAAAACAGAAAGTTGACTTTTGCTGTTTAGCGAGCATTTTTTAATTTTTTCTGCTCTTAGTCGGAAAGTAAAAATACAAGTAAAACCAAAGACATAATGGACAAAGCCATAATATTAAAATTTATTAATTTCTTCTCCCCAAAATACTTTTGATTTTTTGGCTCTATAACCCGAGGGCTTCTTTTCTATAAACGGCATAAATCTTTTATATTTACTAATATCCAAATTTTCTTTAACGATGAATGTTGATTTTAACATTGAATAATTTGACCACATTGTTGAAGACTTTTTTGTCTGCGATAGTTCACCATAATACAGCAAAAACACATCTTCAAAATAAAACTTTCCTGTTTTTTTGTTCTTACACCAATTGATAAATAATAGGTAAGCTTTTTCATACCGGACTTTAGATTTTTCAGGCAACAGATCTAAAGTTAAATTGTTGGCTGCTTCTTTTATATGAGGTGAAGTGCTAATTATATCACTTTCATCACTACTGCTCATTTTAAATTATTTTTATTTAACAATAGATATAAACTCTGTATAAATTTTAAATTTATTAATTTATAATTGTAACTTGACGTCCGATACGTTTTTTAAACAACAAATAAATGCCTCCTTTGCAACTTTGATCGTCTTGATCGCAATGTAGTACTTTCTGCTTTTAATCTACTATTTATTGTAAATATTTCGGTCCTTTTCTGGGACCCTTCTCACTCCTCAGTACCTAACATAATAAGGAATAAATATACAACTTAAAATTCTATTTAAATTTGAAATCAAACATTTTCCCGCAATAAGGGGATCTGTTTTTATTGATTTGTTAATTTGTTTTTTAATTTTTGATCGACGGGTGTGACAACCCCGCGTACTCTAGTCCCTGCTATTGGCATATGAGTTAACGTGAGATATCGCATACGATTGGCAATAGTAGTGAGATATCACTAGCCAAGGTGGTATCTTAGGGGTGCTGCCGGATGAACTGTATCAAGTCAATGGAAGCCCCCTCAATCTTAGCTAAGGAATAATCCTTGATGATGGCACGCTATGGCTTGCTTGAAGACACGAGCCTTCATATATCTCTATATCTGGGATTTAATCACTGAGAAAGATAGTGTGTCACATAATCAAGGATTATGCCACTACCTGGATTATTGGCAACAAATTTCAGTTTTGTTCGGACCACGTCTGAATGATCAAAATTGGAACACGTCTGAATGATCAAAACGATTATTGGCAACAAATCGTTTTGATCATTCAGACGTGTTCCAATTGTCTACTTGGAATAATAAATTATTTGATAAATGGATGGACTAAAACTGTATATGCATACTCGTAAATAGAAGATAATCTGAATATCAATCTGAAATAACGGTATTTTATTAACGGTATTATAACTGAAAAAACGGTATTTCACTAAACGTAGAAATGGTAAATAATTAATAAAATTCTTTACCATAATGTCAATCTCTTATTATATGAAAAACTAACTATATATATATGTTTGCTAACTTCACCGCAGCTTTGGAAAAAAATGTTCTGGATATATAGTGAGCTAATATCCATCAAATACTTCAATTAATGGCTGATAATGTATTATAGATTTCGCGTAGTTCTCATTATAAAAACAATAAAGAAAGCTGTAGTATCACAATACACATAAATTCTGTTGTACGAATAGAAAAAGTAAAAAATTTTTTTACTGGAAGTAACAAGGCGGAAGATGGAATGCAGAGCTGTTGTATATACCAAGTTAAATCAATTATTAGGAACTGATGTTATTGAGCTTTCAAAAAACCAGATGCTCACGAGACCCCACCACTTTGTTCAATATCGCTCAAAAACTAATCAGCTCCTTGCCTTACATATTTGCATCTAAGTATCATCAAAATTAATTCACGAACAAATGTTGTATGGTTCCAATGTGCCCCAAAAGCTAATAAAATCTTTCTCATATTGATTGAAACATTTTACCAACGTTTCATGAAAATCGATTTATAACTGTAGGCTACAGTAGGGATAAACACTTCAGAAAATATTTTTTTTTAATCGTCAGTGACAAATCGGAAGTTTTACAGGTATACAGAAATATTGGAAACAGTACTAAAACCTTATACACCAAGTCTCAATAAGTTATGAAGTTATTGCAGATGCAAACTAACAGATGTTCTGGAGACCCCACGTCGTTTTGTCCAATTTTGCAATGAATCCAGATCTTCCATTTTCAAGTGAACCTTGATCCCATGGGTTTTTGTCACCCACCTACAACCCACAGACATGCACATTGTTTTTGGCGGATAGTCTAATACAAAAGATAAAATATAATTTGGGGTATAAGGTTTGTTTTCTCTCGATAGATTGCATTACTTCACACAATTGAAAATTGTGGTGAAGTAAAAATTGGCGACGCTGATGCTGACTTCACAGCTCTGGTAACAAAATGGAATATATTGTGAGCTTATATCGATCAATACATACTTCAATTAATGGCTAACTATTGTTATAGATTTCGCGTTGTTCTAATTATAAAAAACAGAAGTTCCGCTCCGGCAGCTACCACCCACCACTTTGCCTACTATTGCTCAAAAATTTTTCAGTTCCTTGTCATTAAATCTCCATCTTTTGCTAAAATTTCATTAAAATGACAAATCCATGTTTGGTTTATCTGTCACTCCAACAAAAAGAGGAAGACCCACGGAAACCACGGAAAAATGCTCATAAAAGAATGGGTTGATTACTCTGTCAATGATGACAAATCGCCAGAAGTACTTGTTTCACATAAAAGAAAATCGGGTGACGTGCTTAGCGATAATATAGCTGACGTAGAAATTTCTAGACAAATTTGAACGAACAAAACAAAAATTGGGTTGACATTAATCCAGTTAGAGGCATATTCCGTGACGCACTGTTTTCCCCGATGATTAAAACCAGATAAAAAGTTATATGAATGCTCGTTTCTTTGAGCACGCAATAACGGATCATCAATGCATATTGCATAATTGAGGGCGCTACCTTTAGTATAGAGTTAATCCGCCAAAACCCCTAAGATATCAGTTTGGGTAGAGACATCTCACTGCTAGTGCCAGTGGTATGTGATATCTCACGTTAAGTCATATGTCAATGGTTGCTTGAAATCAACGTAGAGCTGGTGAATGGATACATGCAATGGCAGAAACAACGTAGAGCCGATGTTGTACTTCCAAAATATTCCTAAATATACATTGATATGTGGTTGAACGGTTGGGCTGAAAGCAGTGCGCAGTGCGTTGGTACCATAATTCAAACTTTATAGTGTCAACTTTCTTATCTAGCGGAACAATGATAGCTATTTGCATTCGGCAGGTAATTCTTTTTGGTCCTACATTACAAGAATCAGATCGTATGTACGTGAGACAAGAGCTGCTCCTACATTTTTAATTAGTACTGCGAGTATTTCATCGATACCTGGTGATTTGCCAGTTTGTTGATGGCAGCTTCCACTACTTGTATTGTTGGGCGAGGGACAAAAAGCTCCTTACTTGACAGAACAATCGCTCGAATAGGATGGACTTCATTTGTCCTATTTGAGAGGTCTTGTAAATGGGATCGCGATACTGCCAGCATATGACGCTCAGTTGTTGTAGCTTCGTTGCTTTAATTTCTGATGGCACTGAATCTTGGTTGGAAATCTTTTATAAAATTTTAAGCGTTGGTAAACCACTCTTTCCAAATTCATTAGCATGATGGTTGATGTTTTCGATATAGCTCTTCGTATGTTCGAGTTTCATTTTTCGTAGAAATTTTGCCGAGGTTTTTCTGGCACATCAGCTTTGTAGCTTCGGATGTTCCTTATTAACTAATTTCATTAACATTAATATAAGTCATAATTTATCTTCGCGTTTAAGTATTAAGTAGTACAAAAAAAAGTTTAAATCTACCTCGAATAAGCCTCCAATCTCCTATTGCATCTAATCGGGGTTAAACAGTGTTTATAAACCAATCATTGCTAGCTTTGTACAAAGTGGAATTATAAACGAACTAACCATCATTATATATTTTTTTAAAATTTGTTGATGCAAACCTTTAAGTGTCAAGAAAAAAGAAATAGACCCACATTTCTAATAATATGTTAAAAGAAAATAATTACAATGGAGTCTAAAAATAAATCCCACACCGTTTGTATGGTTCCGATTTTTTTCTTTTAAGGAATGGTACCTTAATTTAATCCTGATTGTGCCACATAGAGTCAGCAGGTTGACTAATTTCTATTTATCAACTAGCGTTACACCTGTGGTAGAGAAACACACTTATCATTGATTAACTTTATTTTGACTGTTTTAGTCATTCAAGTTTGCATCCCGATATTTGCTGTGTTCCTCGAGAGTTGACACATATTTATTTAATATATGTTTCCTAGTTGCGAAACAAACATTTATAAAGTTCAAACAAACAAAATTATTTCTTGTAAACAAAAAACAGCACAAAATCTAAAACCAATTATTTTTTTAATAGCCACCGAGGAAAACGATCAACAATCATCATCCGACGGCATAACTAACTTCGCAAAATCAATTATTAAATTAAATGGGCTCTCTCCATCATCGCAATCTGAATCTGAGGAAATTTCAAAAAGCATTGATTCAAAACATGATTTGAAAGATGATTTATCACATAAATTACCATTTGATCCGATAAATGGAATAAATTTAGATCTATCAAATGAAACATCAGAAGAAAGTTTGTATGAAATAAGCGTATGGTATGAAGAAAATGATATGAAATTTTTCTCTATCGAAAAGATGGGATGTTCAAAAAAATATGGTGGACGTATGACACCGACGTCTAGTTGTGATTTGACTGGAAATGAATCATCATCTGGCAAACGTTCGTCCAATTGTAGTGTCGGTAGTTTAGGACCGTTTTCTTTACCCGGTACACGTTTATCAGCTGTATCTTCAAGTTCATCTACAGAAAGTAGCCAAAAAACTGAATGTAAATTCGCTATTCCTGCGTTACCACAAAAATCAAAACATACTATAAAAGGAATAACAATGCTTTGTAACTTTATGATCGAACATTTTACAAAATTTAAATTAAGTCTGAATCCACTTAATGTAACAACAACTAGCAATGACAAATCCATGTTTGGCTCATCTGTTACTCCAACAAAAAGAGGAAGACCCGCGGAAACCACGAAAAAAATGCTTATAAAAGAAGGAGTTGATTACTCTGTTGATGATGATAAATCGCCAGAAGTGCTTGTTTCACATAAAAGAAAATCAGGTGATGTGTCTAGCGATAATTTAGCTGACGACGAAGGAATACAATCAGCAAAAAAGAAAGCAAAAAATAGTACAAAAGTAACTATCGAAAAAACTGGCAAATTTTTAATACCACCAGCTGAACCTACTGGTGATATAACAAAAGTAGGAATCAGTGTATTAGCTCGATGGGTTGATAAGAAATACTATGCTGGCAAAGTGATTGAAGCAAAGCCAGGGCAGAAATTTGTTGTTAAATTTGAAGATGGCGCACATAAAACTTTATCACATGATTTGATTGTATTTGGAAGTGATGAAGATGTACTCCCTCTACTACACCAAGAAATTCATGCAATGGTTGACGATGAAGAATATGAAGCTGGTTTGGTTACATCATATGAAATTGAAAATGGAAGTGTTTACTATATTGTTGAAACTGATTCAAAACGAGTTCGTATCACCAACTGTGGTATTTATTTAACCGACGAACAAGCAAAAATTATTCAAAATATTTCAAAAGATGCAACGTTAACTGATGGAGACTCAAGTTTTGAGGGTGATGGTAAAACTGGTTCAGCAAAACGTCCTCATCGAAATGTCACTCCAAAAGTGGAAACATCTTTGGGAGGAGGACGAAGAGGAAAAAAATCAGAAAAGCATACTGCAGAAGGAGAAGCTGGATTTTCTGGTGGTATAACAGTGTCGACTGGGAAACGTGGAAGGCCTGCGCGTATTAAAAGGCCACAACCGCAGTCTGAAAGCAGTGACGTTTCTGATCCACTAGATATTGATTCGGCACCAAATAGTCCAGATTCTGCATTAGAGGCTGTAGACGGTGTTCAACCAGAATTACAAAAAACACCCAAGGAATCTCAAATCAATAGTAAGAATAAAATTGAAATTAATTTATTAAATAAAATATTCGAAAAATGCTTGCTTTCTATTATTTAAAAGCGTAGAAAACAAATGTTTTTCATCGATAGCAAACAAATTTGTGTCTTTAAACGCAGTTTAAATGAATTTTTTGTTTGTTACAGAAATGTGTATCATGGCTGAATATTTAGGCTCCGAAAAAAGTGATAAAAACAAAAATTTGGAAGATATTTTGGGACCAATACCAACTAATAAAAACTTATTCCGCAATAAGCATTTTATTTTAACTTGCACAATTACAATGAAATCACCGCGTGCTTCTTCAGTGAAAAAGGTTAAATTTTGGAAACAAAAAATTATTTCGTATTATTTTATTATATTTTTTTTACTTATTTTAGGAAGAATTTGAAGATATGAAAAATAAATATAGAAAATTTACAGCACTTCCGTTTATCAAAGAACATATTCGTAAACAGATCGAAGAAGGCGGTGGAAAAATATATAATCATTTCGAAGATATTCCAAAAAATAAATACAAACAATGCAAATTAATAGCTCCCAATCCGTGTGTTACAGCAAAATATGTTCAGTGTCTGGCAGCTGAAATTCCGGTATGTCGAAATTTACGTTTTTATGCTACTTTGAATTGCATGTATGTGTTGTTTAATACGGTACTATCTGTCATGCCCGACTGAATTTCATATGTTTCAACGACCAAACACATCCCCAAGTTTTAGTAATCTTTTTTTTAATTTATGATGTACGAGTGTGACAACCCCACCTACTTTAGTTAATACGAGATATTACATACTACTGGTAATTGCATTGAGATATCACTAGCCAAGGTGATGTCTTAGGGGTGCTGGTGGATGAATTTTCCAGTCTGTAGGAGTCCCTGTATTGTAGCATCCTCAATTTTAGTTATGGAGTATTTCTTAATGATGCCACACTTTTGCTTGCTCGAAGAAATGAGCCTTTATTGAACTCTATATCTGGACTTCAATCATCAAATGATCAAGCCATATGTCAATAGTAGTATTATTGTCAACCGAATTTTAGTCTCAATAACAGGAAAACAACAAATCAAATAATATTTCTTAACTAGAATATCACTTCAATAGCTTCAGCAACACTAACGGTTGATTGTAAAAACTTCCAGTATAAACACATTGTCCAAAATAATACGCAAAATATTTTTGTTTAATAAACCTTAAAACGTTTATTGACAATTAAAATTCACTGCTATTTAATTTATAGCGGGCTAAAAGTTATTCCCTGAAATCAATTTTAATTAATGTCTAGATTATTCCAGGTCAATACAAAATTTCTTTACAGAAAGTATCAAATGTCGATTACAGTATCAAATGTTTGATTAGATCAATGTAAATGATTTTAGTTTTGCTATGAAATTGTGTTTAGGGTAAATTGAGGGACAGTATTGTTTTGTATTTCGTAGCAATATCCTTTTTTATTTTGAAAGGCTTTATTGTTATGTTATATATTGTTATTTTTCAAAAAACACAAATAAATTGCGTTCATTAATAGCTCAGAACGCTTGTACTTGTTGTGACATAATGGAATTCCTATTTCACAACACATTTGATTTAGACAAAACATTTTATTGCTAGTTATTGCTAGACAATTTTTTTCATTTCCTTTATGAAATTGTGAGAATTTTATTAAAATAATTTGATTATTTGCAAAAGGCTTTATTATCACTCCAAGGCTTTATTATCAAAGCAATTATCTTTGCAAAAGGCTTTGTTATCACTCGTTAATTTTGATACCACAATATTTAATCTACTTCATTTTTCAGGCAATATCTCACGAATGGATAATTGAAAGTTGTCGAAATAGTACATTAGCCGATACAAAATTATATGCACTACCATCTGGTTGGTCTATAATCGAAGAACGATATATAAAATGGGCAGTTGGTCGATCGTCAGATCAACGTACAAACGCAAACCCATTATCTAATCAAATAGTTTTAATGGCATCACAGAACAAAGAATTTTCAGAATTTTGGACAAGGGTATGTAAACTAGCTGGTTCAACAATCCGTATCATTAAATCAGCTTCTGATATAACACAAGGGCAAAATGGTTATATGTTAACAGATGAGGAATTCCCTCAAGATATAAAATCAAAAGCAGAACATTTTGGTATACCAATTGTATCAACTGTTTGGGTCGTACAAAGTTTAATTTTGGGAAAATCATGTAAACCAGATGCTCATGAAAAGCTTACACAAATTTATCAAGATGATGATTATTGAAAATAAACGAAAAATAAAGGCGTTCAAAAAATAAGATTTGAAATAATTAAACAAGTAACTGTATTTTGAATTATCTTTTAATTTTATTTTAAGTATATTTTCCTTATCAAGTAATAAACACAATAATTGAATTCATTAACAACATAAAAATAGGCGAAAACATAAAATGTATTAATGTATATGTCATCAATTATTTTGTGATTGTAAAACATTAAAACGTAATATAAAAAAAAAAAGTAATGTTTACGATTTTAACTGTGTGTTTAAATTAAACATCTCGATACAAAGACGATTAGGCCCGCTATACACTTGAGCTAAACTATGTGAACTATGCGAACTATGTTTTTTGTATACAACGTAATTATAAAACAAACATTACGGAAACAAATAATTTAAAACAAGAAAATAAAAAAGGAAACATTACATTCATTACATTTTGTTTAAAAAATATTATTCGCGTTAAAACATTATTTTTTTAAAAACATAGTTCGCATAGTTCGCATAGTTTAGCTCAAGTGGATAGCGGGCCTTATAGGTGATCAAGATCAGGGGTACGTTCCGAAACTTTACAGTTTACTATAGCTAAATATTTAATGCACCAATCAAATCACCGCATTAAAATATTCAATAACTATAGTTAAATAATTTCTGAACGACGACCATAAAGTAAAATATTAAATACACAAATACTAATACAATCTGTTAAAATCGTATGTCAGAATCATTCTTTCATAAAATGTTTCAATTTAATAAAATTAAAACCGAAAAAATTAAAAACTAAGATAGAAATTACTAACCATATTGTTATAGTAAACTTGCATTTCATTCAGAATTTGAAAAATATATATGCTGCAATTTCAAAATAAATTGAACTGTCAATTTGAAATCGTTTAATTTTAAATAATGCTTATGTATATGTGTATTTAATTTTTAACTCTACTCGAGAGCACATTTAATTTCTTAATAAATGTGGGCGGGGCGTAGTGTGTTTCTGAACGCAAACAGCTGTCAAATAGTTAAATATTAATTTTACTATTTCGTTTCTGAACGACCGTATTTAAATATTATTTAAATATAGCTAACTATAGTAAAGTTTCGGAACGTACCCCAGATTATAGGTGAAAAATGACACAGCAACCCAAAAAGTAGTTCCATTCATATAAAGCTTTTTAATTTTTATTCGCTAAATAAAAAAATGTTTAACGTGATTTTGAGATATTCCAGGACATGTTTTAATTTTTTAGTTTCAGTCGTGACCGTTTGTAACGACATTTTATCGGTAATGGTTGAATACCAATTTGTGTATGCGACGTGACGTGAAATAACCGATGCGAAATAAATGACTTACCTGATGTAACACGACTTCAGTAATTGGGGTAAACCATATTTAAATTTTCTTAATTTTTGAATATGTACATATTTTACTGAGTAATGAAACTTATTGAAGTAAAACTTCTTTAGGCGCGTTATGAGAATTTTGCAACGGAAGTACAAAAAACGAATATAATATTCGGCAAATATACGATACAATCCGATTATGACACACATATTTTAAATATTCACTGGTTTTTGGTGCATTATATAGAAATAGTACATATTTTTCGATGCTTAAAAATTTAACAGAAATTCAATTAAAAAAACATAATTTTGAATTAAATTTAATGATTTTCAATTCGAATGTTTGGAGTATTTTCATTTAATTTAATATCAGTTTTCAAAATATTATATGTCTGCTCCATTTTTGTTTACAATGGATGCTTAGACTCGTAAATTAATAAAAATGGCATCATATTTGGCTTTTTTAAAGGCAGAGAAATATGTTGTCGCAAATCTTGGTAAATGGCATATATAATGGAATATAAGATGACAAAAAGCACCGTTTTGAAATTTGAGCAAAATCGAATAACTGGTTCAGGAATGGAAGCATGTTTGGTGGATCTTTTTGGTTTGTATGGTCAAGTCATTCATTTGTTCATTTGTTATTATATTTTTTATTCACTTATGCAGTCTCGTACTAAATGTTCTATGAGTTGGATGTGTCGATTGTAGATGGTGGTCATTGTGGTCATGGTGGCCATGGTGGTCATGGTGGTCATGGTAGTCATGGTTGTAATAGTGGTCATGGTGGTCATAGTGGTAATAGTGATCACGGTGTTCACGGTGGTCATGGTGGTCACGGTGGTCATGGTGGTCATGGTGTTCATTGTGGTCATGGTGGTCATGGTAGTCATGGTGATCATGGTGGTCATAGTGGTCATGGTGGTTATGGTGGTCATGATGGTCATGTTGGTCATGACGGTCATGGTGGTCAAGGTGGTCATGGTGGTCATGGTGGTCATGGTGGTCATAGTGGTTATGGTGATAATGGTGGTCATGGTGGTCATAGTGTTCACGGTGGTCATGGCGGTCATGGTGGTCACGGTGGTCATGGGGTTTATAGTGGTCATGATGGTCATGGTGGTCATGGTAGTCATAGTGGTCATGGTGGTCACAGTGGTCATGGTGGTCATGGTGTTCACAGTGGTCATGATAGTCATGGTGTTCACGGTGGTCATGATGTTCAATGTTCATGTTGGTCATGGCGGTCATGGTGGTCGTGGTGATCAAAGTGGTCATGGTGGTAATGGTGGTCACGGTGGTCATGGTGTTCACGGTGGTCATGATGGTCATGATGGTCATGGTGGTGTCACGGTGGTCATGGTGGTCATGGTGTTTAGAGTTTGCATCCCGGGCTTTCCCGGGCGGGAAAAAATATTTGTGTTGATTAAATTTGTATTATTTTTAAATAAAAAAATGAGTGCGTGTAATCTTTGCACGCGGTTAAAATAAATTTCTTTGGCTACTGTGGCAGGTATTAATAAAAAGATGAAATATAAAATAAATATGTCATATTGCAATTTAGAGTTGCATTTCTTGATAATATAATTTACTGTGTAATAAAAAGCAATATTTACATAATGTATTACAAAGTCACTTCAATTATTAGCATAATTGAAATATGAAATTAGAGGTTTATGACAAATTTGCTAAATTTATTGAAAAATGCATCAATTGTTGTACCAATTGTTAAATTAACTGGACATGAACTCATCGTGAAATTTAATTTGTAATACGTTGTAAGACTTTGTAAAACATGTAAATATGGCTTTTTATTACACATTGTTGTAATTTATATTATCAAGAATATTAGAAAGAAACCTAAATTTCAATATGACATATCTATTTTATTTTATATTTAATATTTTTAGTAATACCTGCTGCAGTGGCCAAAGAAGTTTTACTTCAACAGCGTGTAAAGATTACGCACTTCATTTTTTTGCTGTGCATTTTTTTTCAAATAACGACACTTAATTTGTGATGTATAACCTGGTATTTTTCAACTGTTGCTATGATTTCAAAGTGTTTGGGTCATTCTGATAATTGCTAATTTTATTTTGGAATAGAAAAAAATCGTCAAGGTCAAAAATAATTTTTTTTTAAGTATCACTCTCAAACTCCTCCAAATAACATTTTAATTGATAAGTTGACCGCTATAGTTTGTGGTTAACCTTTACAACAATTCTTATAACCGTGAATTTATTCATTTTTTTTCTTTTGTAATGTTCGAAGTAAAGAGGAAGTGTCAGGAAAACAATCTCAATAAATCAAAATCCAAGCAGTCGATAATTTATTGAATTTTTTTTTTTTAAATATTTCGATCTTTTTCGATTTTTTTTTCACGAAAAAATGCTTATAAAAGAAGGGGTTGATTACTCTGTTGATGATGACAAATCGCCAGAAGTGCTCGCTTCACATAAAAGAAAATCAGGTGATGTGTCTAGCGATAATTTAGCTGACGACGAAGGAATACAATCAGCAAAAAATAGTACAAAAGTAATTATCGGAAAAACTGGCAAATTTTTAATACCACCAGCTGAACCTACTGGTGATATAACAAAAGTAGGAATCAGTGTATTAGCTCGATGGGTTGATAAGAAATACTATCCTGGCAAAGTTATTGAAGCAAAGCCAGGGCAGAAATTTGTTGTTAAATTTGATAATGGCGCACATAAAACGTTATCACATGATTTGATTGTATTTGGAAGTGATGAAGATGTACTCCCTCTACTACACCAAGTAATTCATGCAATGGTTGACGATGAAGAATATGAAGCTGGTTTGGTTACATCATATGAAATTGAAAATGGAAGTGTTTACTATATTGTTGAAACTGATTCAAAACGAGTTCGTATCACCAACTGTGGTATTTATTTAACCGACGAACAAGCAAGAATTATTCAAAATATTTCAAAAGATGCAACGTTAACTGATGGAGACTCAAGTTTTGAGGGTGATGGTAAAACTGGTTCGGCAAAACGTTCTCATCGAAATGTCACTCCAAAAGTGGAAACATCTTAGGGAGGAGGACGAAGAGGAAAAAAATCAGAAAAGCATACTGCAGAAGGAGAAGCTGGATTTTCTGGTGGTATAACAGTGTCAACTGGAAAACGTGGAAGGCCTGCGCGTATTAAAAGGCCACAACCACAGTCTGAAAGCATTGACGTTTCTGATCCACCAGATATTGATTCGGCACCAAATAGTGCAG
Source organism: Diogma glabrata (assembly GCA_963693315.1). Taxonomy (NCBI): domain Eukaryota; kingdom Metazoa; phylum Arthropoda; class Insecta; order Diptera; family Cylindrotomidae; genus Diogma; species Diogma glabrata. Next base: position 217,372,692 of record OY856187.1, on the reverse strand, counting down.
ATTCTGCATTAGAGGCTGTAGACGGTGTTCAACCAGAATTACAAAAAACACCCAAGGAATCTCAAATCAATAGTAAGAATGAAATTAAAATTAATTTATTAAATAAAATATTCGAAAAATGTTTGCTTTCTATTATTTAAAAGCGTAGAAAACAAATGTTTTTCATCGATAGCAAACAAATTTGTGTCTCTAAACGCAGTTTAAATGAATTTTTTGTTTGTTACAGAAATGTGTATCATGGCTGAATATTTAGGCTCCGAAAAAAGTGATAAAAACAAAAATTTGGAAGAAATTTTGGGACCAATACCAACTAATAAAAACTTATTCCGCAATAAGCATTTTATTTTAACTGGCACAATTACAATGAAATCACCGCGTGCTTCTTCAGTGAAAAAGGATAAATTTTGGAAACAAAAAATTATTTCGTATTATTTTATTATATTTTTTTTACTTATTTTAGGAAGAATTTGAAGATATGAAAAATAAATATAGAAAATTTACAGCACTTCCGTTTATCAAAGAACATATTCGTAAACAGATCGAAGAAGGCGGTGGAAAAATATATAATCATTTCGAAGATATTCCAAAAAATAAATACAAACAATGCAAATTAATAGCTCCCAATCCGTGTGTTACAGCAAAATATGTTCAGTGTCTGGCAGCTGAAATTCCGGTATGCCGAAGTTTACGTTTTTATGCTACATTGAATTGCATGTATGTGTTGTTTAATACGGTACTATCTGTCATGCCCGACTGAATTTCATATGTTTCAACGACCAACCACATCCCCAAGTTTTAGTACCTCATTCGTTTAGATTCTCTTGAACAGTAAAGTCGTGTGGCTATTCGGTTGAAGTATAAATATACTTCAAGCGAATGGCCACACCTACAAATTTTATTAAGTTTATAATTCAAAAAGAAAAAAATTTGAAAATATTTATTTGAAAGAAAAATGAAATAATAATTTTTTATAATAATAAAAAAGTGAAGTCAAAAATAAATTAAAATCAATAGTGACATCAGACACAACATGTGCTCCTAAATTATATGTTGCAAATTGAAATTTTTAATAAAATAAATGTTTCAAATTTGCCTAAAATAATAAAAGGATTTATCCAATACACTGACTAAGATGAACTTATAATAACTGCTCAGAATCTCAAAGGATGGTCGAGATTTTGAAAAATTTGAAATATCACATGGGAGACATCCATTTACCGCTCTACATGTTACAAAGGAAATACTATTTAAAACTACATTATCCTGAAAATACAAATTGCATGTGGTTATTTCTCACCAAATTTGATTAAATTTTATGTAATTTATTTTGGCAGTAATTTTTGTAAACTTTAGGATACTCGCGGTTTACAAATCAAGTTCTCTCTCTCTCTCTGGCGTTTACATCCCATGAAGGGATTTTGCCGTCTGTGCCACCAGCTTCCAATCATCTCGTTCCATGACCAGTTGACCCCAGTTTCGACATCCTATATCACGAAGGTCTTGGATGATGTCATCACGCCAGCGTTGTCTAGGTCTTCCTCTTCGACGAACACCAGCTGGTTGTTGTTGGGACGCTTTTTTTATCATTCTTCAAATCAAGTATGTTGTTTAAAATTTATTTTTTCATATATAACTTAGTATGTTTGAAAAAACATTTAAAAGAAATGAAAAAATACATTTTTGTTAATTAAGTTTCTTTCTTCAATTGAGAAAGTCATATAATTATTGACTTATTTGCCTATATTGGCTAGCAATTTAAAAGTTTCATTACTTATAAAGTAATTTAAAAAGAACATTAGTTCAGTCACTAATGGATTTATTATTTTTATAATTCCATCAATATTTAAGCCGTTAAATAATCAAAATTATTTTTTGTTCATTTTGAAAATTAATTAATTTTAAATTTATCTTTCTTTTGAAAATTATTTTTCGTTCTTCTGGCGAACCACTGGTGAGGGAGTGTTTGTGGTGATTTCTCACCAAATTTGATTAAATTTTATGTAATTTATTTTGGCAGTAATTTTTGTAAACTTTAGGATACTCGCGGTTTACAAATCAAGTATGTTGTTTAAAATTTATTTTTTCATATATAACTTAGTATGTTTGAAAAAACATTTAAAAGAAATGAAAAAATACATTTTTGTTAATTAAATTTCTTTCTTCAACCGAAAAGGAATTAAAAATTGCTGAATTTAATTGCCTATATTGGCTAAATATAGATATAAATTATTTTAAAAAGAAAATAGTTTAGTGTATAATAAACTTATCATTTATATAAGTTAATCATTATATGTAACGAATGAATTAACTGTTAAATATTTTTTTAAAAGAAATTGTTATGAAATTATAATTTTCAAAAATTAATGAAAAAATTAAATGTTTCATTAACCTCCTTCAAAGTTCAAGTTAACGTTTAACATTTTATGGCATAAGCTCACATAAAGGCTTTAGTAGAATAATATTTTTTCGTATGTGCGGAAGATATAATATTATTTATTAAACGTAAGCCGAAAATTCAAGCTCATCAAAGTAGAGATTCGCAGCATATATAAAGGGAGAAACTACAAGCTTTTGGAGGATTTTCATCATATTATATCAAGAAAATTCAAGTTATGTAATTGAAGATACGAATATAGCGAGAATATATAAAGCGAGAAACTACAAGCTTTTGGAGGATTTTCATCATATTATGACAAGAAAATTCAAGTCATGTAATTGAGGATACGAAGTAAAATCATATAGCGAGAAACACGCTAGCTATATGCACAAATAAAAAAATAACAAAATATATAATCACGCTATTTAACAAATCATAATGATAACATGCCTTGGGGTACCTAATCGGACATAAAAACACGGATTCGTCAACATTAAATGTATCGGAAGTTTTTGAGGTCTGTTCTTATGATGCACTCACCGGATTAGTTATATATACATTACAAGTTAACGCAAAAATAAAACACGGATTCGTCAACATTAAATGTATCGGAAGTTTTTGAGGTCTGTTCTTCTGATGCATTCACCGGAGTAGTTATACATACATCACAAGTCAACGCAAAAACATAATATGATTGATTGTTCTAATAACACGGATTCATCAACATCAAATGTTTCGGAAGTATTTGGGGACTTCTATTCTGAAGCATTCACCGGATTAGTCTTACATATATTATAAGTCTACACAAAAAATATAAGATATTTGATTCTGCAAGTCTGATTTTTCCTTGTACTCTGGTACAAATTCCTGATATGTCAATATGTAATTGGAGGGTTTGTGGAAGGGCCTTCCAATTACAATAACAATTTCGTCATAAAAACACGTTATAAATAAAATAAAATTAACCTACAAATCATATTAGATGTCAACGTTCTGAAAGAACAAAGTATACTTGATTTATCATTAGAATGAATACTTTGGAGATCCTGGTCGTTTTGGGAGGAACAGCTGAGTATTCCTGATATTTTTTCCGGATTGTCAACATGTGATTGGAAGCTTTCTGAGGACTTCCATTCACAATTATTTTGTTTAAAGAAATTTCTCGAACTAGAAAATACAAGTCATGTCAGCAATAACATGTCTACGTTCTACAAGAACAAAAACACTGATTCTCCATTAAATTAACCTACAAGCCAAATTTGCTATACTAATTTTCAGTAATATTATATAGTTATTACAAGTACATTTGAAAATATTTAATGAATTATAAAAATTTATATGGTGAAGGATGTCTGAAATCTTAAAATCAATAACAGTAAAGAAATAATAATTTTAGCTTTGAAATAATTGAATCCTCAGTGAAATACTTAAAATTATAATCCAAAGTTAAGAAATGGAAAATGTTGATTGCAAAGTGTATATTAACATTTAGCTTAGCCTAGCTTTTTGTATATTAATATAGGGATAAATTTTTGAAATTATATAAATTAAGTAATGAAATTTATATCATTAATTGATATGTTTGATCTGAAATTTTTATATAGATGTAAAGTTAAAAACCTGAAATTATATAAATTTAAAAATTAATATGTGAATCATGGAGTGCTGAATGAGAAGAGAGTTCATTCCACATCATCAGACCCACAGAGACTGGACAATAGAAATCTATATAGATGGATCTTGCTTGGGATGATGTGTGGAATACTGCTTTCTAGCTCTGCTCAGCAGGTTTTCATGGTATTGCAAATGAATTATTAACTGTAACATTTGGGGATGTGGTCTGTAAAATTGTCCAAACCAAATCAAAATTATAAATTTAATAAATAAATAAGTTTTAGTAATCTTGTTTTAAATTTTTGATGTGTGTGTGTGACAACCCCACCTACTCCAATCCCCTATTAACATAAGAGTTAATACGAGATATTACATACTACTGGTAATTTTATTGAGATATCACTAGCCAAGGTGATATCTTAGGGGTGCTGGTGGATGAATTTTCCAGTCTGTAGGAGTCTCTGTACTGTAGCATCCTCAATTTTAGTTATGGAGTATTTCTTGATGATGCCACACTTTTGCTTGCTCGAAGAAATGAGCCTTTATTGAACTCTATATGTGGACTTCAATCATCAAATGATCAAGCCATATGTCAATAGTAGTATTATTGTCAACCGAATTTTAGTCTCAATAACAGGAAAACAACAAATCAAATAATATTTCTTAACTAGAATATCACTTCAATAGCTTCAGCAACACTAACGGTTGATTGTAAAAACTTCCAGTATAAACACATTGTCCAAAATAATACGCAAAATATTTTTGTTTAATAAACCTTAAAACGTTTATTGACAATTAAAATTCACTGCTATTTAATTTATAGCGGGCTAAAAGTTATTCTCTGAAATCAATTTTAACTAATGTCTAGATTATTCCAGGTCAATACAAAATTTCTTTACAGAAAGTATCAAATGTCGATTAAAGTATCAAATGTTTGATTAGATCAATGTAAATGATTTTAGTTTTGCTATGAAATTGTGTTTAGGGTAAATTGAGGGACAGTATTGTTTTGTATTTCGTAGCAATATCCTATTTTATTTTGAAAGGCTTTATTGTTATGTTATATATTGTTATTTTTCAAAAAATACAAATAAATTGCGTTCATTAATAGCTCAGAACGCTTGTACTTGTTGTGACATATAATGAATTTCCTATTTCACAACGCATTTGATTTAGACAAAACATTTTATTGCTAGTTATTGCTAGACAATTTTTTTCATTTCCTTTATGAAATTGTGAGAATTTTATTAAAATAATTTGATTATTTGCAAAAGGCTTTATTATCACTCCAGGGCTTTATTATCAAAGCAATTATCTTTGCAAAAGGCTTTGTTATCACTCGTTAATTTTGATAACACAATATTTAATCTTCTTCATTTTTCAGGCAATATCTCACGAATGGATAATTGAAAGTTGTCGAAATAGTACATTAGCCGATACAAAATTATATGCACTACCATCTGGTTGTGTATAATCGAAGAACGATATATAAAATGGGCAGTTGGTCGATCGTCAGATCAACGTACAAACGCAAACCCATTATCTAATCAAATAGTTTTAATGGCATCACAGAACAAAGAATTTTCAGAATTTTGGACAAGGGTATGTAAACTAGCTGGTTCAACAATCCGTATCATTAAATCAGCTTCTGATATAACACAAGGGCAAAATGGTTATATGTTAACAGATGAGGAATTCCCTCAAGATATAAAATCGAAAGCAGAACATTTTGGTATACCAATTGTATCAACTGTTTGGGTCGTACAAAGTTTAATTTTGGGAAAATCATGGGGGGGGGGGGTATGGTTTTAAAGACGAAAAAAACACCATATTTTTGTGATTTTTTGCGGCGACATGAGTAATATAATTTTATTAAATTTAATTACATATTATTGTACAACTTTTGAAGTATGTCAGAAAAAATTTGGAATGAAAAATATTGATAAATAAGCCGGTCATTTACTATAAACAGGATAAAATTTGTCCATAAATATTTGAAAATGACCAGTTCCATTTACTTTCGCAATCGTATCTCATAATGACAACTCTAAAAGACGGTTCAAACAATGCAAACTCATAATGACAACTCTAAACGACGGTTCAAACAATGCCAAATAATATTTTAATATTTTTCTGATAATCCAATCAGATCAAGAAATAAAAACTGTTTTACAATTCGAAAACATTATTACAGTGGATTTTTGTCTTAACGCTGTAGACTCATCAATTAGTATTGATAAGCTCCGCCAACATTTAAAATTGTTTACGAAATCTTCAGTTTCCTTTGTTTTCCTAAATGTTCTATTCTATTGTACAAGCTATTCTATTGCACTAAAACTTTGATAATAACCCGTGTACAATATGTTATGTAGACTGGAGTATGTTAATGTAGAGCGGTAAAGTCCCGATTTATTTAATGTCCGTTCTCTCATAATTCACAATTTTGCTTACCATACGTAGTTCATAATAATTTCTCATTCATCCATAATCTGTAGTAATATTTTCATATAGTTTCCGTTACATAAATTTGTTCTTAGCATAAAACAATTAACAATAATATTTCCTTTACAATCCCCTATTATTGACTCACACTATACGTTTTCACCAGCTTTACTTCACCATACTACGTAAATTTGAATTCTCTGGACTAACTAACTAACTAACCGTACTTGCTCAACAAAATTTTCAAACCTCAAACGGCTGTGCTTATTTGTCCGATCGTCGCAATAGAAAAAATTATTATCCTACAATCAGTTTTGTATTCCATATAAGAAATATGGTTATTTTTATCAATTTGTCTTTCCGTTATAGATCTGAATTTTACTGTAATACTGTTGTAAGCTATTGTTTCATAACACGTAAACATCATAAAATCGTTTAAACTTTCGTTTAATCCATTTTAATATTTCTTACAAATGCGTTGGAAATGACTTATTTCGTGAAATCGTCTTGCAATGTTATGTATTGCAAAATAACAAACAGTTTTTTTTTTAAACGGAAAATGTACTAACATTTATTAACATAACATAAATTAATATAAATTTCCTTTCAACAGAAACACTTTGTCGAATTTTTCGATATTAAAAACGTTGAATTTCCAGAGGCGCCTTGAAAAAAAGTGGTTTTGCGGTGAACATTATAACTCGTTAACGGATCATCTAACAAAAAAATTGATATGCATTTTAAAGGTGATGTATTTCTCGAGGTAATCAGGAAGAGTTTTTTTTTCTATTTTTTGCAGCACTTGGAAGAGAAAAAAGCGATTTTAGCTCAAAAAATCGCGGTTAATCTGTTATTAAAAAATAGAAAAAAAACTCTTCCTGATTACCTGTTGATTTATGTGAAGAAGTAATGTTCAAATTTTCAAAAGGATCGGTTCAGTAGATTTTGAGTTCTAATGTTCACGAACTTACAAAACAACACTAAACGAGTAAAAATACAACTATAAACGAACGAACAGAAACGAAAATTTGAGAATAATTTCGAGAAAATTTTAGCTCTGCTACAGTAAACAACCGTTCAGCAGAAAGTGTGCCAGTAAACTAGTTTCAAAGAATTAAGATATATATATATATATATATATATATATATATATATATATATATATATATATATATATATATATATATATATATATATATATATATATATATATATATATATATATATATATATATATATATATATATATATATATATATATATATATATATATATATATATATATATATATATATATATATATATATATATATATATATATATATATATATATATATATATATATATATATATATACATATATATATATATATATATATATATATATATATATATATATATATATATATATATATATATATATATATATATATATATGTATATATAAATATATATATATATATACAATAAAATCTCACAAAGGCGGAATTTCAAGGGACCGACAAAATTTTCCGGGTTCCGGGTTTCAGAGGTTTAAAAGATTTGAAGTTGACAGTAAAAGGTGGTGGTGGAAAACTTCTCGTATCATTATAAACCAACTGAATAGTTGTACATATGTACATATTTATGCAATTGTGTAATAAAATAATCATGTATTTTATGGTAATTCATTTAATTAAAAAAAAATAACATATTTACATACAAAATAGAAAAATAAAATTCAAAATATAAATATCACTTCAATGTATCACGTCGTATAATTAATTCAATATGTGTAATAACTTAAAATAGGTAAAAATCTGAAATTCATTTTAAAATAAAATATGTATCTAATGTACCTTGTTTTGAAGTACATTTTTTTTTAGCTTCAATTGATCCATTAACTTTATTTGAGTTTGTTGAACGGATTCAAACACTTCGTAGGCACCAGTGTCTAATGAAAATTGTTTTAATGTATCTATACTTTTCAAAGCATCTTCTAATGTGGGAGTTGGTTGTATAACCTCTTCGACCCCTTCTTCATCGGACGAATTGTTATTTTAACTATTATCTTGGTTTAGAATTTCGTTTAAATCTATTTCGTGCGTCTCCGTGACTAGATCGCTATCAATATTAACATATTGATCAGCTTGATATGCAGTTTCATTGCTGTAAATTTCCGTGATTAAGATTTGAATATCAGCATAGCCTACAGGTTCGATTGGTTCCGCAATAAAGCTGTTTGCAGTGAAAAAGCGACAATTTCTGAAGCATTTTTGAATTGTTTCTTTCTTAATACATGTTACCGCTTCTTTTAAAAACATGATAGCATCGAGTACACTGATTGAATTTGTAATTTCAGATGCCCTTCCTGCGGTAGTCATTTTCAATATCACGTTTTTGAGCATGAGTCTTCGGTAATTTATTTTTAATGTTTGGATTATTCCATTATCTAAAGGCTGTAACACAGCCGTGGTCTTTGGAGGGAAGTATATCAAACGAACATTTGATAACAAAATTTCGGGATGACTAGTAGCATTATCCAAAAAAAGGATAATGTTTCGGTTTTGCCGCTCCATTTCTAAATTCAATTGAACAAGATAATTCTCGAATATTTTGGATGTCATCCAAGCTTTGCTGTTCGAAAAATATTGAACTGGCAATTTTGTTTTCTTGATATTTTTAAAACAACGCGGATTGTTGCTCTTTCCGATTACTAACGGTTTAAAAATTTTTCCATCACCAAAAACGGTTAGCATTACCGTTAGTCTCTCTTTCGAGAATTTGCCTTTGGCACATTTATCTCCTTTAAGCGCAAGGGTTTTAGTTGGTAGCATTTTGAAAAATAATGCTGATTCGTCACAGTTAGCAACATCTTTGGGGTCGTACCCTTCTGTTAAAATATTTACCTTTTCCTTCCATTCCTCAACTTCTTCGTATTAAATTTAATCGAATACCTAAAATAGTCAATACATACTCAAATAATGAACATTAATTTACTGTACATATTAGCATACCTTTTCCGGAAACACATAAGTCACCCATTAGATGCTTTGAAATCCCTTATTTTTAATTTACTGGCTATTGTTAACGCCATTTCTTGTAGGATTGGTCCTGACACGGGAATGTGTTTAGCTCTGGCAGCACAAAACCATTCAAACAACGTGCTATTTATTTTTTGGTTTTCTGTTTCTCGTTTTTTCTTGCACATTTTTTCATTTTCATTCGATGAACTATATTTTGAAATTATTTCATCTTTCTTTTTTTAAAATATTATATATTTGGGTTTTACCGCATTTAAAATAATCGCAAATTTCACTTATTGTTTTTTTTTCATTTTTCATTTTGATCACAGCATATTTTTCTTTTAAATTTAAATTTCTAATAATTTTCATGTTTATAATGTATGTTTTGTACATACTTATTCAGAAAAAAAATCGTTAAAAAGTGTAACCTTTGAAATACATATTGACATTTGACAAATCTATTTTTACCAACATGTATGAATTTAGCCGTAATTCTATACAATTTAACCTATGTAGTGATGTAGCTTATAATTCTGTATAATTCCGCCTTTGAAGAGTTTGTTTGTGAAATTTTTGCTCTACCAACGCGATTCCGTCCGCGTCTCGTAGTTTTCCGCGATAAGAGTTGCGAATAGTATAAAAATCGGTTCCAAGGGACTTTTTTTAAAATCATTTGTTCCGTGTCTGATGAGTTTCCGCGATAATCAGATTCCGCCGTTCAGAGATTTTACTGTATACATATATATATATATATATATATATATATATATATATATATATATATATATATATATATATATATATATATATATATATATATATATATATATATATATATATATATATCACTTAATTGCAGAAATGCACTAGTTTCACATAAGATATTATATTTTGAATTAATTAAGAACTGACGCAAGCGTCTGTTCTTTTGGCTTTTCGACAGTTTTTTAAATATTTTCATATTCGGCATTTTTATTGTCTTTTTGTTTTTGTACCGATAAAAAAGAAGTTTAAAAAAGGAATGATAAAAATTTTGATCTGAAATATGTACTACGTTTCCATGACAGAGTTAACTCGAATTAAGAGTTTCGTTGAGTTAAAAACATGGCGGCGCTAATCCGTATCGTTTCCATGATAATATAAAAATTCTTGGAGTTAGCAAAAATTGTGTATTAAAATACATTAAATGAAAAATACAAAAAGAGATATGGTTACGACGGAAAAATTGGATATTTTACTAATGTTTTTTATTATTAATTTACTAGTTTTTTTCTTGAATAATTTCAATTAAAATTTTATTTTCCTCTTCACTCCAAAACACTCGCGACGCCATTTTTACTTTTTTGTTTTATGTTTGTTTTTTGTTAACCTTCTCTAATCGCGCTACTTTCGTTGAGTTAGGGTGAGTTAAGAAATTTAACGAAAACTCCGTTTCCATGACGAGATAATCCCGGTTAACTCGGTCATGGAAACAGTAATGTTTACTGTTTTATTACAAAATTACATTAGTTGACAAACAAATCACAATGAAAAATGGTTGAAATCAACCAATACCAATTTTAGGCTATAGAAGAATGTTGACCAGATGATATCATTTTTAGGTCATAGAAATCTCGACAAAAGTTATCATAAAGGTAACTTTTTGGTCTCCATAAACTGATCTCTTCAAAAGGTTGCCAAAAAGATAACAATTTTCTGAGTTCTAAAAGACACCATCTTTTAGATAGCTTTATGTTTTATGATATCTTTCCGATGTTCATGCCGAGCGGGATAGAAAAAAACGAAGACGCTTTTCTCTAAATTGAAGTAATTTAAATTGAAAACAAATATGAATGAATAAAACAAAATTATTTTATTTACAAATTAATTGAAACTAATATAAATATTTCAATACGCAATTGCAGAATATGCTATTATACGAAATTTTTCAAATTTAAAAGTAGACAACCGCCATTTAAATATCACTAATACAAACATATTTCACATCAACTTTTGTTTTTTGTTCTTTTCAGACCCGAATTTATAAATTGATTTAGAAAAGTCAAAAGAAAACCACATTACTTGATAAGGAAAAATATACTTGAAATAAAATTAAAAGATAATTCAAAATACAGTTACTTGTTTATTTATTTCAAATCTTATTTTTTGAACGTTTGAATTGTTTTTCTGTGAATTGTTTTTCTGTGAATTGTGTTTCTGTGAATTGTTTTTCCGTGAATTGGGTTGTCTGTGAACTGACCGTGAATCTACCCCCCCCCCCCTTAACAACATAAAAATAGGTGAAAACATAAAATGTATTAATGTATATGTCATCAATTATTTTGTGATTGTAAAACATTAAAAAGTAATATAAAAAAATGAAAGTAATGTTTACGATTTCAACTGTGTGTTTAAATTACACATCTCGATACAAAGACGATTATAGGTGAAAAATGACACAGCAACCCAAAAAGTAGTTCCATTCATATAAAGCTTTTTAATTTTATTCGTTAAATAACAAAAAAAATGTTTCACGTGATTTTGAGACATTCCGTGACATGTTTTAATTTTTAAGTTTCAGTCGTGACCGTTTGTAACGACATTTTATCGGTAATCGTTGAATACCAATTTGTGTATGCGACGTTACGTGAAATAACCTATGCGAAATAAATAACTTACCTGATGTAACACGACTTCAGTAATTGGGCTAAACCATATTTGAATTTTCTTTATTTTTGAATATGTACATATTTTACTGAGTATAATGAAACTTATTTTGCTGTGCATTTTTTTTTTTTTCAAATTACAACACTTAATTTGCGATGTATAACCTGGTATTTTTCAACTGTTGGTATTATTTCAAAGTGTTTGGGTTAATTTCATTCTGATAATTGCTAAGAAAAAGTCGGACATGTTCGAATATCGCCGAGGGTTCCGTGTATATAACATTCTACGAAAATAGTGCTTCTCAAAAACACAATTTTGGAAATAAATCAAAAACTTTCTCTTCGCAAATTACAAAAAATATTATTTTGGAATAGAAAAAAATCGTCAAGGTCAAAATAGTTTTTTTTTTAAATATCACTCAAACTTCTCCAAATAACATTTTAATTGATTAGTTGACCGCTTTAGTTTGTGGTTAACCTTTACAACAATTCTTATAACCGTGAATTTATTCAATTTTGTTCCTTTTGTAATGTTCGAAGTAAAGGGGGAGGGACAGGAAAACAATCTCAATAAATCAAAACTAAAGCCGCAATTAGACTATTGCAGAACTCTGCAATATTTCGGCAATACCCGTGCAATGGTAGTATGTAAAATATTCATTGCAGAAAAGTTTGGCAATGAACTCATTGCAAAACATTGCAATGACTCATTGCAATGTTTTCTGCAATAGTCTAATTGCGGCTTAAGCAGTCGATAATTTATTGATTTTTTTTTAAATATCTCGATCTTTTACGATTTTTCTAAATCAAATCGATTCCTTAAAAAAAACTTTCGTTTTACTATCTCCTTATCTATGTCTATAAAACACAGATAAAATAGTATATTATTGAATTAGGAGCTAAAGTCGTACTTTTTGTGTTGAGTCTATAGTTTGGCGGCCGACCGTAGGGAGGCCGACAATTATAGACGAAACACAAAAAGTCACTTTAGCTCCGAATTCAATACACTATTTTTTCGGCAAACGTTTAAATTTGTTTAAAAATATGAAATTAATGCATCAAATTTTTTAAAAATATGTTTTAGGTAATAAATTTTCTGAAATTAATTTTTTTTTATTTTTATTCATTAAAATGAACTGAAATGCATTCTGTTTTGAACAAATTAATAATATCATTTTATTTTACTTTACTGCCGCCGTAAAAATATGAAAATTACTTTACAGCCGCCGTAAAAATATGAAAATTACTTTACAGCCGCCGTAAAAATATGGAAGTTACTTTACAGCCGCCGGCAGAAAAAGTAAAAATGACGTCACTTTTGCAGCCGGCGGCTAAAAAGTAAGACTTTAGCTACTCCCCAGCGGCAGTAAAGTTAAACTTTACAGCCGTTAGCCGAAAAACAAATATTTGTCATTTTTTTGTTCTCAGTAGGCGTGGACAAATACATTTTATATCTGTAGAAAATTTCAAGTTGATAGCACTAAGTTTGTGAGAAATTCGATTATGTAGAAATTCGGCCGGACACCGACTCTCACCAATAGGGTCACGTTTTTACATTTTCAAAGTACGGAACCCTAAAAACTGAAAATAGCAAAAAACTTCTTTTCAATAATTGCAATTTTGGTAAACAGAATGCTTTAACAGAAAAACTTGTTTGCAAATCTGACGTTAATTTGTACCGACGTTATTGGCTGCATAAAATTTATATTAAAAGGCGGGTAAAGGGAGAGCTTACAAATTTAATTAGAGACCCCCGTAACTATACAGTGCAGTTTCATGTTTGAGAATGTCTAAGGAACAGTTTTATAAATTGTTGGCATTACATCGACCAGGAATTTGTCACCGGAAATCACGGTTTAGGAATGCCATAACAACCAATTTATTTGACACTGGGTGGATTATAAAAACGAAAAATATTTGTTTACCTTTAAAACCCATACCTTTTTTCCTATATTCTCCCATAATAAGTCAGTTTTTAAACTTGTGTTCCGGGCGGCTTTTGTCATATAAAATTTGCTCGTGCCTTCTAAAATAAATTTTTCAACCAGATTAATACTTATTTATTGTACAAGACGATAAAATTGCACTCTATCCTCGAGAGCGAGTTAAGCTAATAAGTTAATAAGCATCGAGTAGATAATGAAATTTTATCGTCGTGTGGAATTCAACATTTTTTTCTATAGCAATTGTTAAAGAAGATTAAAAAATGAAGAAAAATCAATTATAAATTTCATGTAATGAAAATTTTTTGATTAAAAGACTTCTTATACATTTTAATGATATTTTATTTTTCTAAATATATTTTCTGTCTCTAAGAGACCTTCTTCAGAGAATGAATTCTGATTTCTATTATAATAGAAATCAGAATTCAATCTCTGAAGAAGGTCTCTTAGAGACAGAAAATATATTTAAAAAATAAAATATTATTAAAATGTATAAGAAGTCTTTTAATCAAAAAATTTTCATTAGATTAACACTTTAAGTAGTTCATCAACAATTAAAAATTTTATAAATTTCATTTAAAAGTGTCAGGAAAAAAATAGTTTCACGAAAAAATGAGCAGGTGGCTTTGATAACTTTTTGGTTGCTACATCAATCTTTTTGTTTTTTGCAAAATGTGAACTTGAAAATTAGCTACTTTGGGTTTGTGAATATGTATGATATTACAGAAGAAAAACTGCTTTCTGATGTGGAACAGGAGGCTTCAATTCGTAAATTATTTATTTATTCAATCCATTATTTCAGTTCTTAAAGAACAAAGGATTCTCCCTTCTTTTTCCGTTTTTCTCTGTTTCTTGTATTTCTTCTCCAATTGTAATCGAATTCGATATTTCGTCAACCCACTTCCTTCTTGGACGACCTTTCCTTCTAAATGTAGGCGGTGTCCAATTTTCAATTTTTGTGGTCCATTTGCTTAGTGAACTTTACAATATCCTTAACTTTGGTTTTTGTTCTCAGTTTCTTGTTATTCATTCGATCGCTTAGTTTGATTCGCATCATGCTTCGTTCCATTCTTTTTTGTGTTACTGCAATTTTTTCTCTTTCAGCTTCTGTAATGTTCCAACATTGAGAACCATAACTTAATGTCGGTAGAATGCACGTATCCATTAATCGCTTTTTGTAGTGTGTTGGAAAATTTCCTTTGAAAAATCTTGTCAGACTCCAATATGTTTTCCATGAATTGGCTATTCTTGTTCCGATTTCTTTTCCACAACCATTTTCGAACGACACATTTCTCCTGAGATATTTATACTCTTCAACTCTTTCTATTCGGTTACCATTTAACTCATAAACTCATTTTCTGTTGTGGTTGTCATCACTTTTATTTTCGCAACGTTAATTGATAACCCTGCTATCGCTGATGCATTCATAAGTTTTTTTAACATTTCTTGAATTTATTCTTTCGAATTTGCTATCAATATTACATCGTCCGTGAATCTTAACTCACATAATCTTTCGTGGTTCATAATTATTCCACGATTTTCCCAATTGATAGTTTTGAAAATTTCTTCAGTTGCTCCATTGAATGCTTTTGGTGAAATGCAACAACCTTGTTTTATTCCTCTTTCAATTTTAAATGTTCTTCCTTTTTTGTCCAGTTGTATTCTTGCAGTTGAATTCTCATAGATCTTCTTCATTATTCTAATATATTTGTGGTTAATGTTCTGCGTTTTTAATGTTGAAGGGATGGTCTAATGAATCAAAGGCTTTGTTGTAGAATGTAGTCGATAAACCCAAGGAAAAGAGAAATGTTGTATTCATAGCATTTTTCAATCAATTGTTGAATAAAGAAGATATGGTCACATGTTGAATAGTTATTTCTAAACCCTGCTTGAGTAACACTTTGATTGTTATCGAAATTTTTCGATATTCTGTTCAGTATTATTTTTGCAAACACTTTATACATTTGTGATGTTTTCGAAACTGGACGATAAGATTTATCTCCTTTTTTGTAAATCAAGATTATTTCCGATTCTAACCACTGGAAGGGAAATTTTTTCATTTTTCAGAATTTTGTTGAAGGCAGTACACAATCTTTCTCATACGATTCCATTACATAACTTTAACAATTCTGATGATATTTCATCCTCACCGGTTGTTCTTCCATTTTTTAACATCTTGAAAGCCACCTCTAACTCTTCTACTGTAATTTCTACAACGTCTTCAATGTTATCGAAAACCGGCGTTAGTGCTGTCTTTTCTGTTTCGTTTATTTTACTCGAATAAAGTTCTTCATAAAAGTCAGTTGCGATATTTATTATTTCATTTCTCTCGTGCTTGAGATTTCCGTTTTTGTTCTTCAGTTTCGGAATCCAGTTGATACCGTTATTTAAACCGTTTTTTATTTTTTCCCATGGTTTGTTTTTCTTTATCGCATATTTCAGCTTGTCTAATTCATTTTTCATATATCGTTTTGAATCATTTTATTTGTGATCTTCGTAACTTTTATGAATTCCTCATTCGATAATTTTTTTTTGATGTCTTTGTTTGTGTAGCAATTCCCTTTGTTTTATTTTATTTCTTGTTATATTTATCTTGTGGGTTTTTCTTTCTAAACACTTTTGTCACATGAATAATGTTCTTTATAGTATTATCATATAATTCTTGAGTATTTTCTAGATCCCTTTTGTTTACTGTTTGTTTCGAAATTTCTTTGGTCACTTTCTCTTTATACTCTTTGATCTGGTTTTTATCGTCGGTGACTGTTAGTCTTTTGTAAAACCTGGTTTTTTTTTAATTTCACCTCCAGATTCATATTCATTTGAAGCATTCTGTGATCTGAATCATATTCGATTTTTACTCCACTATAGTGCTATGTATTAATGATTTCATTTCTTTTTTCACCATTATAAAATCGATTTCATTTTTTGCGTTGTTCATATTGTCAAGGTGTATCTTCGACTTTTTCTTATTTGGAACATTGAATTAGTTATGAAAAGTTCCTGCGATCTTGCAAAGTCTAGGAGCATTTTTCCTCTATCATTTCTCTCTCCATATCCGAATTTACCCATAACACCTTTATTTTCATCTGTGAATTAACCAATGTTTTAATTAAAGTCTCCAACAACGATTTGCTATGATAAATCTTTCGTTTCGAAAATTGCGTCTTGAAGTTGTTCATAAAACCCTTTGACTTCATTGTCGGTTCTTTTGCTTGTATGTTTGAATAACTGTTAATATTCCGATATCAAACTTCAATTTTACATAGCACACTCGATCAAAAAAACTTTTGAACTTTTGACAATTTTTTTTCCATTTCTTTTTTATCAAGATTCCGACCGATCCTCTTTTCCTTGTTATTGTGTTTGTGTATAGTATATATATAATCACTTCTTTCAAAGAACTCTTCGTTATCTCGTTTCACTTCACATAAACCAATTACATCATAATTGATTATTTTTAAAGCTTCGTCCATTCGTTTGAGATGTAAATCTTGGGACAATTGCCTGAATTGGCTTATCAAAGGGAATTCAGAATACCTGTGCTTTCAAAAATGGAAAAACATGATGAATATCAACGGCAAAATACTTATATCAAAATACTTTATCTACCCTTTCTGTTAAAGTACTACTTTATCTATCCTTGATGGTAAAGTGCAAATTTTCGCTCTAATTTTAGTTGATGATAGCACGTTTTAACAGTTTCTATAGAAAAAAGTTATATTTTTATATTGGATATTCTATGTATGATCTTCAAATTGAAAACGGAATGTCCAATATTTTACGGATTCTTTAATGCACATTAATTAATCTCATATAGCCTATTTACTATCAATCTGGGGCAGTGCTGGAGTGACAAAAATTAAAGAAATTCAGACATTACAAAATCAAGCTCTTAAATACTTATATATGGATTGCCTAAAAGAACACCTACCTTGTATAGCGAAAATATTTTACCGATTACCAAACTAATTGACTATGAATTTGACATAACAATATACAAAGCACAACATAAGATGATAAAATTCAAATCCTATCTATAGTAACTAACGAATCAATAACTGACCGATTAACACGATCAGGTGGCTCTTTGCGCCCTAATCGTTATACCTTCTGTGTCTCAAAATAGCTTGTTTTATAAAGGAATACATTTGTTCAACAACCTATAGATATCGCTACAATCCAGTGATCAGATTTTTATTTTTTAAGGGCGCTCGCACTTATTTTAAAAATAAAACCATGCGGGCTTTATTTTTATAATTTATTTTTCGCTCTTGCACTTTGGATAATATTAAAAAATTTACAAAAAAGCTCTTTATAGGCAAAATAAAAATTTACGACAAAAGATTTTGTTGGCAGATAGTTATTTGAAAAAAATAAATATAATGCTCTCAGAGATTTTTTTTTATAATAATTTTTTTGTTTTTCTTTTCTTTTGGTTAATAAAATATGTATGAAAATAAGCGAGGTCGATATGAATATAAAATAGCTTAGTTTACAAAAAACAACAAAGCGATAGTTTTTTCAGATAATACAGTTACTTCAGTCAAATCGAAGTCGACTTATGTTTTTTTACTGTTTTAATAAAAAAAAGAAAAACGTACATTTGCCCTTATCAGTCGGAATAGATAGAAATAAAATTTATATAAAATTAATTAATTTTTTTTCGACTATTATTTATTTTAATTTTAACGAATCCGTTCAATAAATCATTTTAAATAAATAATAATAAATAATTTTATTTACTTCATAATTTAATTTATGCATAACATATTAAAAATTATTCATTATTAAATTATTTACCTAAATGGAGATCATTATCTAAAATTACGATTCAATCATACAAATAACGAAATACATAGGACGAAAACTAACCAGAATAAAACAATTAACAAACAAAAATATGTATGTAACCGTAAACGGATAGTTAAAAAAAATAGATTTTATTTTATTCCTCTTTTCTTTGAACGAAATAAAATAAAAATAATAAAATCTATAACGTACAAAAATTTATTTCTGAAGTAAAATTAAAATATCTGAGGGCGAAAAACAAGAAAGTAAAATTTAGCTCTTTGAGTGCAGATTTTAATTTATATGTATTTTATTTTGGGAGACAAAAACTTTTTAAGGGCAAAATAAAATAAAAAACGGAACACTGCTACAATCCTAGATTCATAATACATAAAATTAATCAATAATTTAAATAATAATTAATTAATTAATAATAAATAATTAATACGATTAATAAACCAAATATAACTAATTAGAAACATATCTTTCATTATATAATGAAATTTAGTAAAAAAATAAAAAAAATAAAAGAAAATAAAAAAAAAATGGTAATTAAAACAAAGATAAATGCATTATATTATATAATTAATTAAATATAAAGCAACAATTTAATGTTAATATATCAGTACCTAGCTTAAAAAACTTGAAATTATTTAATCAATTTAGGATAATTTTTGTAAAATAATTAATGTTAAAATGAAATTGATGTTTTCCTGTATAAAATGAAATTTTTTTTGGAAAATAAACAAAAAAAAATCAAATCAATTTTAGCAACATGTTTCTCGTACTTAATAAAACAAATAAATTTAACAGCTAACTTATAATGATTATTGATTACATATGTATAATTTAAATTAGAAAATCGGCTAATCTTCTCACCATTTGCACGGTTTTGTTTTGAAAAATAAACATCGTTGTTTTAAAGGTCGATTCACCCAATTAAAAATTTTATATTGTGATAACAGAAGTTTTCTTTTGTACCGATAACTCCATTTTAAAATTTAAAAGACAAATAATTTTGTTCCACGTTGGAGGAATTTTTTTTATTCTCTTTTGATTTATTAAATTTTTTTATTAGTTCATCCAGCTAAAACTTTGTTAGTTGCGCATTGTTGTGATTTAATTAAAATATTTCAATTAAATTAAAGTGAATTTTTTTTTTTAAAAACAATTTTCTATATTTTGTGATTATAAAACAAATAAATTGGATAAGAAATAAACATTTGGGTGTGTTTGTGTTTTTGAAACAATGACATTTATAAACAAATATAAAAAAAAATTTGTACGAAAATAAATTAGATCCTAGAGTGTAGATAATGGAATATTACTCAATTGAAGAAACTTTTAATAGTAATAAAGTGAAAATAGAAAAAACTTCTAATTTAGATGCTATTATGATGGATAACTATCAAACAGATTTAATGGTAATTTTTTTTATTTTATTTCATCCATATTGCATCAGTTTTCTTTTTAGTGATTTTTTAATTTGCTTGTGCTCAATTCTATTATAAATACAAATTAAAAAGTACTTTATGACGTCATTAGATATTTACTGCCGAACAAAAACTTTATTTGTTGATAAAAAGTGATGAGTCATTCATAAAAATACGAAAACAGTAACCGCAAAGTACATCACATCATAAATTATTACATCTTGTTATATGTGAGATAATTGAACGTTTTTATTGACTTAAGAAGATTGTTAATAAATTGATTGTTACCTAGATTCAAGCCAGTTACTTGAATATCAAAATATTGTGGAAAAGACTAATGATATATACCCAAACAGTT
Source organism: Diogma glabrata (assembly GCA_963693315.1). Classification (NCBI taxonomy): domain Eukaryota; kingdom Metazoa; phylum Arthropoda; class Insecta; order Diptera; family Cylindrotomidae; genus Diogma; species Diogma glabrata. The sequence continues at coordinate 217,352,087 of OY856187.1, read as the reverse complement.
TGTTTGGTTAAAAAGCAGAAACAGTTATTACTTGACATTTGAGATAATAGAGGTAATGCTATCAAACGACATATAGTGATTAGTGAATCCTTTTCTACTTTTTCGGTACAATTTCCGACTCCGAATTATCGAAATTTGTTTTTTTTGTATTGCACTTTTTACAAAAGAATACAAATTTCGATAATTCTGTTTTGGACCGAACAGGTAGAAAAGAACTCACTAATAAATAAAACAGGATAGAAATGCATTTCTAGAAGTCGTTAATATGAGTCTCGTCAAACATGAATTACATTGGGCTAGTTGCAAAAATCATGAGTGAACTGATAACGCTATTATAATTGGAAAGCGCTGAATATAATTGGAAAAATATAGAGGGGCTGAAATCTGAAATCTCAAGCAACTTCGGTCTGGGTTAAGGATTTTGATATAGTTTTCGGCAAAAAACTTTTATGAGGACATGGATTTTAGTTTTGGGCAGCGGTGTATATCAAAGATAACTCTTTGTTAAAGTATAAGTATTTTTTTTATCTCTGTTTAGAAATTTATTACAAAACTAACACAATCATCAATACGTTGCCGGAAAATTATAACAGATCGTAAATTAACATAATTTAGTGAAAAGATGATACACTCAGCAAACTACTCAAAAACCTCTTCATTTAGCGTTTCGAGAAAATATTACAAAATCACAAATTCATATTTCTTTCAAAATTCCCTTTCAAAATAAATAAAATTCAAACATTTTTCAAAATTCTAAAAATATTCCAAAAATTATTATAAAATCAAAGATTAAAATTTTTTTCAAAACTTCTAAAAATATTGCAAAAATTATAACAAAATCAAAAATTGAAACTTTTTTCAAAATTCCAAAAATGTTCCAAAAATTAGAATAAAATTAAATATTTAAACTTTTTCTATATTATATTCCAAATATATTATTTGGATATATATATACATACATATTATTATTTTCCCATATTTTCTATATAATATTCCAAAAATTCTTAAAAATTCAAACCTTTTCCAAAATTCTCAAAATATTGCAAAAATTATTAGAAAATCAAAAATACAAACTTTTTTCAAAATTCCAAACATATTTCAAAAACTATAACAAATTCAAAAATTTCCATGTCCAATTTCTTTTCAATTACATTTACATCATAAAAACAGCTACATTTTTTCCAAAAAATTGGCTAAAAAAATAAATGAAATCATTTTTTGACATAAGAACTGAATCTAAAAAATTATGAAACTTTTTGCAATCCATTCAAGTTTCGAACCAATGAGATAATTTTAAACTTTAAAAAAGTTTATCATTCTCATCAGGGCTAGCCGACTAGATAAACTCAAAAAATGTCAACGCTAAATATAAACCAAAAATTAGGTTACAACTCTCTCGCGAAGTATAAAAAACAAAAAAGAGAGAATGATAAACTTTTTTAAAGTTTAAAATTTTCTCATTGGTTCGAAACTAGATCGGTCGAAAATTGTATGGATTGCAAAAAGATTCATAATTTGCACCATAATTTTTTAGATTCAGTTCTTATATTATTCTTGATGGGAAATTTTCCATCGGGGTGATGTTATATCACAAATAATTTACTGAATTCATTTTTTGACACACTTGACATTATTTATTTTGGTCTCACATACCAATCCTACTCGTTATCACTTAAAATGAACGTTTTTAAGCAAAAAATATGCAAATTTCCTTGTTTTGACACACTTGACGATTTTTTTTGACAAACTTCCGGTACAGTTATCGAACACATCGTCCTTTCGGCTCTTCCCATTGAGATTTTAGAAAAAAATTTGAAATCCGTCCAGCGGTTTTCTAGATTTCGTCGGTTGTGACGGACGGCCGGCCGACAGACACACATTTTTTTTTTGCTTTTTTAGAATCAGTAGGTCCTAAAACGTCGAGAAATGCCAAAAAAGTGGGGGTAAGAATTTCACTTTGAGCTCATGAATGTAATACTTAGGTCTTTCAGACCGAAGTAAAACATTTTTAGGATAGTTTGAAGATTTTTAGAATAGATGATGAATGTTGAACTGTGAAAGAGATGTTTAACTTACACTGATAGCCACCGACAATAGATTCGGCGAAAGGGATGAGTCGAGCAAGTACTGAACTAGCAAGTATTTTATATGCTTTATTAAGCAGTGCAATACCACGATAGTTTGCACACTTTAGGTGGTCCCATTTTTAATGTAGAGAATACTACGAGAGTTGTTTTCCTACCAGCGGATAATTCTAGGTCTCAGATAACCATAATTCCATCGACACCATGTGATGTGTCATTTTTCATTTTATTTATTCCGGCTTTCATTTCTAGTGTCGACCTAAACATTTTTTCAGTTGATGGAGGAATTGCTTGGAGATACATACCTTATTCGTCCTGCTTAGTAGATTTTTGAAGTGAAAGTCTCATCGCTACTTCCAGCCCATTGCGTTCAATAATTATAAGTTCGTTATTTTCATTTCTGATGATCGTGGATCTTCAATGGAAATTTTTTGTCAGATGCTGAGAATTTGTGAAGCATTTTCAAATTTCTATTAGTCGCATATCATGTTGATGGGTGTTTTTTATTCAGTTTTTCATAGTTCGTATTTCTTTTTCTTTAAAAGTGTTGCTAAGACTTTTCTGGTGCATAAATAATCAGTTTAGAAGTTTCGAAATAATTATTTTAATTTCTAACTTAATTTGGTGGTCGTTTTTCCGAACGTGGTCTGTTCTTGCGAATAAAATGGTTAATTGAAGCGTTTGGCGTTTAAATAACATCTCTTGCGGAATGCCATGCAAGTTGGGTCACTATTTCGTGAATCGTGATATATATCTTTAGCGTTTCATGATGTTTTAATACGTCGCAATTGCAGCGTAAGGTCTCACTTCCTTGTTCATTGTGGATGATAGTTGCAATTTAATTTAATAATGGGTATATCAGAACCTCTATCATCTCTAAAATGGGTTATACTTGTACATGGTTCTTGGAGATAACTCGATTTGACTTTCCGTTCTTCTATCACGGATTCTCTTATGAGAGAAGAAATTGCTAAAAAATAACTAAATTTTATGGTATAACCAGCTCAAATGTATGAAAGTCATTTTTGTTACTGGTATAATGCAAGCTGTTTAGCCGATATATTTTCAGTGCCGCCATATCCGCACATTAATTTAGCAGATGTCATGTCGATGACATATTGATTCACGCGAACCTGGATGAGGTGAGGCAACCCTAAATTCTTTTCCGCTTTTCTGACCGCAACAAAAATTTTCTTTAGCCGTTTAATGGTTTACTTTACACTTCCTGGCCACCTTAGCTCTGGTAATGACTAATTCCACTATATATTCCTTGTTCTTCTTCCTTGCCTTTTATTTAATATAATGGAACTAATATTACATTAAAAATCTCATTATTTGGTTTCGCTGCTGCTTCACCGGTGAGGTTGGCGGTTTCTTCTCAGCGTCAATCTACATGTGTTTCGGTTCTGGATCATTTCATCGCTGAGGTCAATTTGTTGCTGCTGTTTTTGCATTTGTGCTAGCCAAGTGTTCTTTCTTTCTTGACATATGCTGGTTCGACGTGAGTCGCCATTGCCATTTGAACTGGATTATCTCTTTTTCTTCTTTTCGCGTGACAATACTAAGTAATCCTATCGTTGCTGATCTTCTCACATATGGGAGATTTGACATGAAGGCTGCCTCGAATTTTCGTACTTTTAATGCGATCCAATTTAGTCACACTCGCCGAAATTCTTAGCATTTTGATTTCAGTAGCAGTCATCTTGTCTTCATGAGCCTTGTATGTTGTCCAACATTGAGATGAGCAAGTTAATGCTGGACGTATTATTGCTGTGTAAAGCTTCCCCTTTAGTTTCATTGGCATTTTCTTTTCGCACAGAATAGACGAGTTCTCTTTCCATTTTTTTCAGTCGACACTCACTCGATGAGCCACATCATCATCGCAAGTAGTTTGGTTATTCACCATGGAACCAAGATATTTGAACTTTTCACAAAAAGTTAATTATTCCCCATTTCAAACCATAATCGTGTAAGATCCGTACAAACTTGTTGAGAACAGTCTGTAGCAAAACAGAATCATTGCTTCCAAATGCTTATCATCTGCAAAGTCGATAGCAATCTCAAGTTCTTCGTGTATTGAGTTCAAAAGGAAGTTCAGGACAACGATGAATAGTGTTGGACTGAAGACGCTTCCTTGGTGAACACCGACCCTAACGGGAAATTCGTTTGAAATTCCTAATGGGCATTTTACTTGAGTCGATGCATCTTCATACATATCAGTCACCATTCGTTCGTATATTTCTGGGACTTTTTGCGATCAAAGAGCTGTCCAGATTCCTGAACATTCCTTGTTCTTCTTTTGAAATTGTCAGAGTACAGATGCCGAGGTCATTGTGATAAATCAGAGAACCGTGACCAATGTACAAAGTTCATTCCAAATTTTGTTTTACGAAAATTGGTGTTACTTTCTCAACCCAAATTTTCCTGGAAAGGTCACATATGTAGTTTCGAACCGAATTGTTCTCCTTTTCAGTTTACGGTTTCATTCCGGTTGTTAATTTTTCGCTTAAAAACCTTGACGTAGATAGTAGTCGAACCCGGTGCCTCTGACTACGAATCCAACGTGCTAACCACCGTCATAGAATAAAATAAAAAAGTACGTTAACAATTGTTCCAATTGTTCGTTGTGATAATATCGTAATTGAAATGTTCAGTGTTCAAAACAAAACTTATTTTGAGAGATAATGCGTCTTTAGTTAGCAGCGTTTTCAGCATTACCTCTGTAAATGTTTATAAAGAAGGAGCTTGAGTTGAATTAGTTTTAACTCGCCGTATACCACCATTTAGAATACTTTGTATTTCTTCTGCAACCGGTTTACTACATCACCGGTGATTGTGTTACCTAGTACGCACTGTTGTGCAATTAGAAATTGGAGTTTGCTACTCAAACAGATATGATCTTTGTTTGTATAAGTAATATAAAAGATATAACAATTTGGTTGGGGATTTTTGAGATCAATTAAACTCAAATAAGTAAAGAAGTAATTGGAAATTTTTCAATCCAAAGGTATGGTTTGAAGTTTCTCAGAAAAAAAACTCCACTTCACATTTTTCGTGTTTCGTATGAATTCGAACCTTCCTCGTCTAATACGGAGTCTAATAGCAGTGGAAAAATTCAACTTAAGTAAAATAAATAAGTGATGAAGTTGCAACTTCGAAATTGTCATCGTCTCAACGGCGTAATCGATAGCGTGTCTGCCTAAGGATTCGAGCCAGGCACTGACGAGGAAGGTTCGAATTCATCCGAAACACGAAAAATGTGAAGTAGAGTTTTATTCTGAGAAACTTCAAACCATACCTTTGAATTGAAAAAATTCCAATTACTTCTTTACTTACTTGAGTTTAATTGATCTCAAAAATGTCCAATGAATTTAAATTCCCTTAATGTAGTCTAATATAAATACATATAGGACTACAAATTCACCAAGTGTCAGCCATTGATTTCACATTGATTGCAAACAATCAATAATGACTTTACAATCGTGACTTAGGATGTTAATTAGAATAGAAATGTTCCCCATTCTATGAATTCACACAAAGTATTGTCTAGAAATTTAATGCAAAAAATCCCATAAGATTAACAATGTTTTTTCTGAAAAAAATCAGCATTATATAATTTCCTTTAATAAACATCTATTTTGTCAGATTTTGAACTGTTTACATTATCAATAGATGACATTTACTCAGTCTCTCTTACCCATTTTTTCACCACGTGTACGTAATTTGGTTTTTAAGAACTGGATGTATCAATTACAGAATTATAACTATTTTTATAATATTATAATTAATTCATGAAAAATAAAAAAATTATGAAAATTTTGAAAGACCAATTTGTTGGATAAGTTCAAGAACTAGTAAATAATTTATGCAAAGCTAAAAATATTTAGTTAAAATATATTTAAAAAGAATCAAACTTAAAACGTCGAAAAGTAAATTAGAAAATCAAAAGTCACTGTTACTTTCATTTAACTCTTGTTGTAGTATATAGGAACACTGGTTTTAAATCAAGCAAAACATATTTAATTTAAAAATAGATGCAGGATTTTGAATACTGTTAAATATTTAACGCAAACATCTTTTGAAATTTTAAATCTGATCCCGTCTTGTACACCGCTACCACCACTCCAGAAAGTTAATAGGATATAATTTTAGGATAAAAATTTGTTTCAGTTATTGTTTTTATTTGAAAGAGGAAGCGCACTATATCACCAAGTTTTCCCACCTCTATAATCTATTAGATATTAATGTCACAGGTCAATCGATTTTCTGTTCGAATATCACTTAGGCTCAAACAACCGCATACTTACAAATATAAAAGCTCGAATCTCCACAGGTAACGAACTTTCTACTCAATTAAACCTCTCCTTGGGACACCGTATGTGTCAACACTCAACACCAAACTTTAGTTATACAAGATGTTGATTAGACCGGTTGTGATGCGTAGGCTACAAACGTTTTCCCTTACACAAAATGACGAATCGCGTTTATCTGTATTTGCGCGTAAAAAGCTACATTATATTTTTGGTGCACTGAAGACAGACCATCTGTCCACTGGACCATTTGGTCCACTGAAGACAGAACTCTATATAGCTTTGAAAAATGAACGTAAGTACCCCAGAGAATAGAGGATCGCGATGTAGACCACGACTGTAACGGGAGACGGGCGTAATGAACGACCTTAAAACAACGACTGCCATTGTAATTATGGCACTGTTGCGAATGACCATCACCTTACTCTCAATTGGGTGCCTCCAAATATCTCATTGTTTAATTCTGAAAAAAATTCACGGATGGTAATTTTATCTAAACATTCCCTTATGTGTACAAATTTTGGTTTTGTTTCAAATAAAAAATACTAAACTTTTATAGCCAAATTTATTTCTATAGAGTCATGGATAAAAGTGTTCGTTCGTTCATACACCCGTTAAATTTAATAATTTGTAAAAGTGAAATTATTTAAGAAAAAAGTATAAATTGTATGTAGTTTGAATTTAAATGCATTTAATTTACATTACCAAAAAAATTCTGAAACAATAATTCATGAATTGTTATTGTTAAATAAACAAGAAACACAATATTTGCTAGAGACAAAAGTGTTCCTACATAGCATGTACACGTACTCGTTCTAATGTCATCGCTAATGTATTTGTTTACAATACCGTTAGATTTTGAAAAAAATAAGAACATAATAATAAGATATAACAATTAGACGGCGTTCTGCGTTAGCGGCTAATTGGAACCCAGTGTTAGTGTTCATAACTATGCAAACGTAGCGACTGCCCCAAAAAATTTAATTATTGAAGAATTTGAAAAAGATAAATCACTCTGTTCAATCGCTGCATTGGTAAATTTGTCACGTGCTACTGTTCAGTCAAGAGTGAACAAATTGAAAAATACTGGATCAGTGAAAAAAAAACAATATCAGGAAGCCCAAAGAAACTTTATCAACAGAAACTAGAAAGTGATGATTTTAAGAGAAGTTGATAAAACCCCATTCCTCATTTCGAGAAAATATTACAAAATCACAAATTCATATTTATTTCAAAATTCCAAAAATATTGTAAAAATTAAATAAAATCAAACTTTTTTCAAAATTCTAAAAATATTACAAAATCAAAGATTAAACTTATTTCAAAAATTCCGAAAATATTGCAAAAATTATAACAAAATCAAATATTGAAACTTTTTTCAAAATTCCAAAAATATTCCAAAAATTAGAATAAAATCAAATATTTAAACTTTTTCTAAATTCTAAAAATATTCCAAAAATTCTTAAAAATTCAAAAATTCAAACTTTCCAAAATTCTAAAAATATTTATAATATCAATTTCGGAGTGACGTGAGTAATTCATTATAGTTTAGAAAATTTAAAATATCTATAAATATTTTTATTTTTTTATAATTTTAAAATTGTAGCACCAATTACTTTTACTCACTTAATTAACAATAAAACAATTGAGAAAAAAAAATCTTTTTAATTCTTGAGTAGAAAAAAATATTAACTTAGAAAATCCTTTTATTATTAACTTTTTTTTATTATCCCTTACCGGTTTCGAACTCTATGAGTTCATTTACAAAGGGTTTACAACTGAAGGGTTGAGTTGTAAACCCTTTGTAAATGAACTCACAGAGTTCGAAACCGGTAAGGGATAATAAAAAGAGTTAATAATAAAAGGATTGTCTAAATTAATTTTTTTTTCTACTCAAGAAACAAAAAGATTTTTTTTCTCAATTGTTTTATTGTTAATTAAGTGAGTAATTAATTGGTGCTACAATTTTAAAATTATTAAAAAAATTAAGAATATTTATAGATATTTTAAATTTTCTAAACATCTAAAAATATTCCAAAAATTATAAAAATATCAAAAATTGAAACTTTTTTCAAAACTCTAAAAATATATTTATAAAATTCAAAAATTCTGTTTTTTTTTCAAAATTCTAAAAATATTGCTAAAGTCAAAATCAAAAATTAAAACTTTTTCCGAAATTCTAAAAATATTGCAAAAATTATTACAAAATCCAAAATACAAACTTTTTTCAAAATCCCAAAAATATTTCAAAAACTATAACAAATTCAAAAATTTCCATGTCACATTCACATTTACAAACAGCTACATTTTTTTTCCCAAAAATTGGCTAAAAAAATAAATGAAATCATTCTTTTGACATGCTTGACAATATTTTGTTGACAAACTTATAATACAATAAAATTCTCAATAATAATAATATCACGTTCATTACATTTCATTTCATACAAATAACTAATTTTATTATTTTCTAAAAAAAGATATGAAGATCATTCTTTTAACACACTTGACAACATTTTTTTGACAAACTTATAATGCCATAATTCTCAATAATAATAATAAAATTTCATGTCATACAAATAATTAATTTTATTTTTTTCCAAAAAATTGAGTAAAATAAAAATTAAAAATCTTTCTTTTGACACACTTGATAACATTTTTTTGACAAACCTATAATGCAATAATCTAGTTTTTGGTCTCACATACCAATCCCGACAATCAAGATTTCTTCAAATTCAATGTTTCTATTCGTAATCACTTAAAATGAACGTTTTTTAAGCAAAAAATATGCAAATTTCCTTGATACACTTGACAATTTTTTTGACACACTTCCGGTACAGTTATCGAACACATCGTCCTTTCGGCTCTTCCCATTGAGTATACCTATTTTCCGTCCAGCGGTTTCCTAGATTCCGTCGGTTGTGACGGCTGGCAGACAGACAAACAATTTTTTTTCTTAACACTTTTAGAATCAGTAGGTCCTAAAACGTCGAGAAATGCCAAAAAAGTGGGGGTAAGAATTTCACTTTTGGCTTTAGAATTCAATATTTTGGTTTTTTCAAAACCGAAGTAATTAAAATTAAGATAACTTATGGTTGAAAATTTCGAATAATCTGGCTCCCCAATTGGGGAGTCAGATTTTCAGAAATTAATCCACAATATTGTGGATTATTTTTATGATTATTTATTTTTGTAAATAAAGTGGCAAAGAATTTTTAATATTAATATTATTAATATTTATTGATAATTATTTTTTAATATTAATATTAATTGGAATAGAACCTTGATTTGATAAGAAATAGTGTGTAAAATAATCCCTGGTTGCAATTCCTCTTTGATTATTTCTTGTCCCAATATTTTGTATATTTTGCAACGGGCTTTCATAAAATAAGTCTTCAAAATTATATCCGTCCCTAATTCTTACAAAATTATGTAAGACACAACATGCTTCCACAATGGAAATTGCATTTTCTGGAGTGACATCTAATGCTCTTTTTTAGAATTCTCCATTTATTACTTAAAATTCCAAACGCACACTCAACCATCCGTCAACCACCCCATTTTCTCTATTTAATAATTAACTTTAACTGGTTTACATAACAAAATTAAATACAAATGAAAAGATGCGATTCAAATGAAAACAAAACGAAAGTGATTTTTATTCGTCCGTGTGAACACCTAAAATTTTCAGCGTTTTAAATCAGTAGACGTTTTTTTTCTGCCAACTGAAAAAAACGTCCGTGTGAACAAGGCCTATTTAAAGTAATTTGATTTATTGGGAAATTATCGCCGAGGAAGAGTTTGAAGAAAACCCGGCAGAACGTTGAACATCAAAAATATGATGCCAACAGTTAAGCACGACGGTTATAACGTGGAGAACTATAGCATCTAGTAGAGTTGGTCGATTAACTTTTATAGATTGTATTGTGGATCGATACTACTATGGAAGTCTTTTGGAACGAATTGCAACCTTCAAGAGAAAAATTGAATCTTGATGTGCATTGTGTATTCCAACAGAACGATCCCAAACACACTGAGCTTTATGTTAAGAGTGGATGCGCTATTTGCCCAAGACAGTGTAATTTTTCTCATCAGTCACCAGATTCAAACTCTATCGAACAAATTTGGGAGCTTTTGAATAGAAAAGTAGGAAAAATAAAAACATTAAGCACAGAACAGTTGAAAAAAAGGTTTTTGAATAAGTCTGGGCAGAAATAACGCCAGATGAGAAAAAAAATCAAAGCCCATCCATATATCCCTATAGCAAATATTTCGTTTTTTGTTTATTTTTTTATTTACGAATTGTTTTGGTTTTTTTTCGGTAATACAAATGAAATCATATTTTAATTCAAACTGCATTCATACCTTTTTCTTAAATTAAATAGGTCGTTTACACATATTATTTAGTTTTAAGGGTGTATGAACACTTTTGTCGATTACTGTATATTTTATTTTATGTAAAATTATTATAAATAAAAGCCAATTGTAAATTTTGTCACTACTACTTATGTATATTCCCGATTAACTTGCAAAACCATATTGTGCAAATGTTTGGATTTCTTTCTAATTTATTTTCATAATATAAAGAAAATTACCTATCAGTGATTAATATATTTACCAACCATTTTTTATAGTATGTGTTGTTGTGTTTTGCAAGGACGGTTTGTTTGGTTTTTTTAAAGTTACTCTGTCATCATAAATTGGAGGACAGTTAAAGACAAGCAGTTAAAGTTACATACTTCTAATTCAATTCCTAGCAATTTCCTTTTAAAGCATTAAATCTAAAAAATAACATATTTATTTGACGTTAACGGCAACAATCAATTTTGCATGTTTATAGACGGTTTTTGGTACTTTTGTTTTTCTAACAGTACAATAATTGCCTGACATTTTAAGTGGCTAGGCGAGTGTTTTTCAACTACTATTCAAGCATTTAACCTAGTGAGATTTGCTGCTTGATCTGAACCAGATTGGTCGTTGTTATAAAGCTTTGGTTGTAAATTAATACCAGGTTCTTGTTTTTAGGCTTAAAACAAACTAGTTAGAATGAGCAGTATTTTTGAACGGTATCACGATGTGAGTAATATACAAGAAAGGAATCAGTCAACTTTGCTGATTGATATACCGCATATGCTAGCTGTGCTTGTCGAGAACGGATCGATTTGCTCACCATTTTGTTAAAAGTTTAAAGATTTCTTTCTTTCAATCGGAATGATTTTGGTACCAATTTCGTTGTTAGCTTCAAGAATCGGCGCATCAACAATTTTTTTGATTACATCAGTATAAACCATACACATATACTTTAAACCAAAAATGCCACACATCTTTTTCGTCAAGACTCAAGAGTCAAATTAAGTATCAAATATCAAGCCACAATGTAAAATACATTATAAAGGGTGTCCCAAAATTTACTAAATATTTGTATTAAATAGAAAACTGGAAATTGTTATAAAGTTCATAGAATATACGTATGGAATAGCACATCTGCCAAATGGCTTTCTCGGCTTTGCTGGCACATACGCAATCTTTTGTTAAAATTTTCCATGTCCGTTTTGCATAAATAGGCTGAATGTCGTTTATAGTTTATGCAGAGTTTCTTTTTCTCCTTCAATGCACGGGTGGTTGTGTGGCATAGGTATTTGACTTCAAATAAATACATTAAAAATCCAGTGGTGTTAAATGGATAGCTAAACAATAAATCCTATCCAAATCAAAACAAAAACAGAGTTTGCAATTTTATTCTATTCGAGCACTCATTTCACTCTTCAAAATGAAATGCATAACCATAAATTAAAATCTTTATAATTTCAATATCGTTCTCCCTCGAAGAGCAAAATTTGTAGTTTTTCGATTTCACTCCTTTTGAGTTTTTTTTTATTAATTTATTTTTCTTTTCTTTCAATTCATCTACAAGAAGAAAATTAGTATCTTTTCGGGATCCTTTTTATATATTTTAATAACAATTTTTGCAAAATTGAACAAAACAGTCACAAAAATTATTTATTTTTTACGTTGGAAAGCATTAATTTTGAAGCAAAAATTAAATCTGTGAGTATTTTTTTCACTCATCTATTTGGGAGTGTTATATTTTTTTAAATTACTCGCTCTGAAAGAACGAAGTAAAGGAGTGATCTAAGGAGCGTTTCAAAATCTGATAAAAACTGATCGTTACATCGTTACAAATTGTGTATTACATCATACATGTGACAATTTGACGAAAAATTTGACGATTAACGAAGCCATCAAGACCTTCACATCACCTTTAGTGATTATATATAAAGAATATTCCAACTATATTTTGTACGAAATTTGCGAACACTGGCCGCCAAACTTTCATTATTTTTGAAATATTATTCAACAATGAAAACGCGTTGTTCTTGACTGTAAACTCTCAAATTGTTTTTTTGGTTTGGGGGTATACCACTCTACCGCACAAATGGCGACAAATTCAAATCTTGTGTAAAGTAAAGCACCAGGAAGACGTGTAAAGTAAGATGTGATGTACCAGTAAGATGTGATGTAAGACGGTATTACTACCTATTTTCCCAAGTATTGGCGGTATTTAGTATTCTATAAAAGTTCGTTCCAAAGAAATGCGGAACAACTCCTTTTTTATCGTCGTTTTATATGACTTGGCGGAGCCCACAAGTACATGCTTACAGGTTTACAGGAGTAAAAACTTCGTCCGATGAAAGTCGAAAAACACGGAATTTATCTTCTTTATAAGAATATTCAAAGTAATCAAGTATGTGTTCCGTGTATTATTACAATGGTTAATAGTAAAACTACAACCGGCATAAATATACATTAGAAAATAGGTTTTTAACCGAAACTTTATAACCATTATTACTACAAATATAACCATTATTACTACTGAGTACTGACAACTGCCTTCGCTTGAAATGAGTAACATACATTTTCTTTAAATATTTTTTCTTATATATAAAACTCGAACCATGGCGTACTGTTTCTTTTTTTACTAAACCTCCTTCTTTTTAAACCTCTTCTGATTTGAAGCTTACTTTTAAATAAAAGAATACGTTTTTGTTGGTTTGATGTTTAATTTGTTGTTGTTGACGCGTAGAATGGAAAGCTTACAAATATTGTAACTCTTTAAAAGAAGGTTCGCTAAATTATCAGTTTTTTTCGGAATTAGTCAGAAGTTTTCTGGCAATATCATTTTGTGATAAATTATCGTTGCGCTCGAGCTGTAATCATACGAACGGGAAAGGTACATTTGGGCGAGTTATACACTATACTTTTCTACGGTATTTAATAAGCATAAAAATACGTGTTTTAATGTGTTTAAATACACCGCCATTCTTCAAAAATATAAAATTTTTCTTCTTCTCTACACAACAATTAGGAAAGATTAACTTTTCTTTATTATTTACATTTGATATAATGATAAAAACGTAAAACAGTTATAAAACAGAATACTTTCCTTCACTAAAAATTGTAGTAGAATGTTCAAGTTTTAGTTTATTCGTAGAAAAAGAAAATAGTAGGTTACACCTGCATACACCAAGAAAGAGAAGTGCATGTTTTTTTCCCAAGATGTGTTTGGAGGCCGAGAGCGAAGCCTGAGGGCTACATATTACTGAGGGAGATAACATGCTCTCTTCCGAGGTGTGTACTATTTTTTGCACGACCGTTATATAATTATGATATTAAAAACTAAAATATAATCATTTAAAGAAAACGATAATTATACGTTTCAATTTTCATTATAATTATATATATACTATATTATATATCATATGTAGTACATATAATAGCATATAAAACGTTGAATTTATCGTAAATATTCCGGTTTCCATGAAAACTATTATTGTTGTCATGAAGGTTTGTTATTTTTTATACTCTAGGAAGAAAAATATGTAATTCGCTCTCGCAAATGAAGGATCCCAATTGAACTTTATATACCAGCTCATGCGAAGAACAAGTATAAAATAGAGTACTTTTCGTAATTAAAAATTGTAATAGAATGTTCACATTAGTGATTTTATCATTTCGCATGACCACACACTACCAATATTAACAACACAGTCGATATTTGGAAAATAAACTATAAAAATTCGAATGTCACCTTAGGTTGTTCAAGCCTTTGGTAGTTTTTGAAATTTTTCGCCTTTGATAAATATTTAACCAAATATTTCAACACTGATTAAATTAAATATATAGAACAAACTCGTATCAAAACATTACAACAACCAACAAATACTACAGAATATTATCGTTTAATTCACTTCGAGAAGAATTATTGTATCATTTCTGTATATGTATGTAGTTAAATTACAGTAACAAGTAAAAATATTGTATGTATTCCTATACAAGATGTCTACATAGTTTTAGCTAGAGTTAAGACAAATATCACTCACTATCATTAATTTTATTTGTACTATACTGACAAGAGTACATTGTTGACTGACTAAAGGACGTTATTTTTTAATTGAATTTGTCTAGACTTTATATATAAATATTTTGCTAACACTAATTAGTTTTCAATAGTTTTTACCTGGTTTATTTTTTACTAGTCGTATAACTTCTTTAAAGGGGTTTTATTTATATTTTTAGTAATTATTAATAATCTTGTTTCTTTTTTAATTTAAATAACGTTAGGATATGCCAGGTATATCAAATAAAACCGTACTTCCTTTTGAAACCAATTGTCCGGGAAAGTTTTGATTTATTTTACCATTAGGGAAAAGATATTTTGGAGTAAAATAAGCAAAAATTTGCTCCAACAATAGGGTTTAGCTGAAACAGATTTGAAGCTAGTGTAGCAAGCCAGCCATTGATTTCACATTGATTGGAAACAACCAATAATGACTATACAATCGTGACTTAGGATGTTAATTAGATTAGAAATATTTCCCATTCTATGAATTCACACAAAGTAGAGTCTAGAAATTTAATGCAAAAATTCCCATATAATGTAAAAACATTTCAATATGGAGTCTAATGACAGTGGAAAAATTCAACTTAAGTAAATAAATAAGTGATGATAAAGTTTCAACTTCGAAATAATCATGGCTTAGTGGCCTAATTGATAGCGTATCTGCCAAAAGATTCGAACATGGCACTGAAGAGGAATTTTTCCGAGAAAATGAGAAGTGGAGTTTTTATCTGAGAAACTTCCAACCAAACCTTTGAATTGAAAACATTCCAATTACTTCCTTACTTGAGTTTAATTGTTCTCAAAAATCCCCAATGCTAGTGTGTATTTTTGGTTGCTCTAATAATGTGTTATCTAATCTAAACCATTTACAAGCTGGTGGAATTGAAGCTTTCTTTAGTTTCTATATGATAAACAACTATGGATAAGATTTACCCGATATACCATTTCTTGTATCATTTCGATCAATTTTCAATTGACATTGATATTAGCATATTCGAGGAAAAATTTATTTACAATTTGGCTGTTCTGGATGTTCTGGCAATATAAAGGGTTTACAACACAGATTTATGTCAGTTATTTTGCTCTTTCACGTTCACGGAACCCTCGACGAGCAAATTTTATTCGCAATTGACAAACTTTTTTTTTAAATTCAAAATTAAACATGTTAGACATGTTAACAATAGTTATTTATAAACTATCGTCTCTGAATATCCGAATATATAATATAAATACCATCTGAGTAGTAGTTCTCGACCGCTGGTCCACCAACCACTGCCGGTTTGCGGATATAAATTTCGTCGGTACGCAAACACTTTATAAATATTCATTTTGCAAATAGAACCGGTCCGAAGCCTTATTTGGGGTGTAAACTACTGATCTAGATATTAAGATTATAAATAATGTTTAAAAAAGTGAAAAAAACAAATTGAAAAATTTGAAATTTCTTATGTTTTATGTTTTAACTAAATTGGTTTCCTGTTTGGGCTGTGGATTATTATTTAAGTTTAACTTAAAAAATTTAGTTCCGAGGTAAATATTTCTCATTTTCTGATAATTAATAGATATTTTCTTCTTATTACCTGAACATCATTCCCAGTTTTCAGTTTGTAACTTCCGGTAACATTTTCGTCATTTTCATACAACAATACTGCAGCCCAATTTTCGGTTTTCCCAGTCTACGTCCCTATACAACGTGAATGGCTTAACAAAACACAATTTAATACGCCCAAAATTTCAACGGCTAAATTTGGTTCACTACATTTTTCTATATCAATAGAACCAAGAGGAGTGCCTGGGGCGTTAAAAACATGAAAATCTAAGGTTTTAGTTACACTAAATTAAATTTGAAAATTCAAAATGGAATGTTTAGCTTATAATATTTATCAAAAAGTTTACTTTTGAAAAATTGTGATCTTCATTTAAAAAGTAAGAAAATAGTAAAATACATAAAGGCTACTGAATAATTTTGTATAGCAAAATTAAGTTATTGTATATATTTATATAGTGATAATAATCGGGCAAAGGAAGTAAATTAAGGAAAATTAAATAATTTAATTTATTTGAATAATAGGTGTAGTAATGCAAAAATTATTTTTAAGCCACTTTCCGACAACCACAAGCTGCCTGACATCTCTTTTTGCAATTACAAAATAATATTTGCAATAGATGATCCGGATCTGGCAAGTGATTCATTATTATTGGAATGTGCATGTTATATAGATGCTTCCATCCCCAATCAATATCTACGTCATCGTAACTATTTCTACCTTAGCCATATCATCCTAGCTATTCCATAGTCATCTGTGCATTTGCAGGTATACTATTTTTATGTGTTCTAATGCTGCATCAGTTGTAGGAGGTAATGATGACAGAATAACATTTGTATTTTTAAAGCAAGAATTGTACCTCATAATATTTACATATGTAAATCTTAAATTTTTGTTGGAGCTCCATATAAACCCAAAATACACACTACACCCGCTTGAAACGTATTATTAGAATCTGCGTTGAAATTTTTAAATACCTTTACTGATGCGTGTAGATCACGACATTTATCATTATTTTTGGCAAACTTAATTTTGTCGTTATTGAAAAACGATTGAAAAAACTCAAACGTATACATACAAAAATATTGACGACGCTGATGCATAGATTGACTTCACCACAACTCTAGATACAAAATATTCTGGATATATGGTGAGCTAATATAATTGTTGTTATAGATTTTGCGTAGTTCTAATTATAAAAACAGGTGCGCCGGAAGCCCCACCACTTTGTCCACTATCGCTGAAAAGCTTATCAGTACCTCTAATATAAATCCCTATGTGCTGCTAAAGTTGTATCAAAATTAGCTCAGTAATTAAAGATGTAGTATCCAAACAGACATAAATTCTGTTGTACGAATATAAAACAAAATGTTCGTCAGAGGGACAAACCGGAACTTTGGATGAAGGACTGTTATAAATTATACTTTAAGCATATTTATCAAGTTCAATTAAATTCAATTATTAAAAAATTTATGTTATTGAAATATACAGGTCGACAGACCCCTCACTACTTATTCCAATATCAACCAAAAACTAATCAATTCTTTGTCATTGAAATCTCCATCAAGTGACATCAAAAGTGATTAATGAACGATGTCTGTATGCTCCTAACAAACTTTAAAAACAAAGTGATAAAAGTCAGCAATTGTATGGTGGACCCCCTGCCGCTTTGGCCTGATTGCTCCAAAAACTGATCATTATCTTCTAACACTAAGTGGAAATGTTTCAACATTGCTGTAGACGGATAAAGACTCTGTGTGGATAAAGACTCCGAAAAAAATGCAAAAAAACGCAAATAGAAATTTTTTACCGGAAGTGAACACCGGAAATTAGGATGCGAATGTTATTGACCTTTAAAAAAACAGGAACTCGAAAGACTTGTTATCACTTTAGTCACTATCGGCTTAAAACAAATCAGCTCCTTTCCTTCCCACACCTATTTGCATCTGTTATCAAAGTGTCATCAAAATTAATTTACCAACAAGTGTTGTATGTTCCCAACAAACAAAATTATATTGAAAACATTACTTGTTGTATAGTGATCCCTCTACTCCTTTAAAGTACCCCAATGTACCCAATAGCTAATAAATTCTTTCTCATATTGATTGAAACCTTCTACCGACGATTCATGAAAATCGATTTGTAACTGTAGGCTATAGTATAGAGATAAGCACCGTAGGAATTGACAAACCCGAAGCTGGTACGTAGAAATTATTACTTTATATACCAAGTATCAATAAAATTGAAAGCCAGGATTACAAGACATTAAAGATTCAAACAAACAGGTGTTCGGGATACCCCCCACTATTTTGTCAAATTTTGAAAAGAAGGCAGATCGACAATTTTCAAGTGTATCCGGATCATGTACCAAAGTTTCATCAAGATCCCATACGTTTTTTTCAAACAACCACGGACCCACATACATACACTTTTTTGAAGTTATTTAGAATTTAGATAGAGGATGATCCAAAACAAACGACAAAATAGTAACATATTAGTATACACATTAATTAATACTTACGGATATAAAAACTCGAATCGCTGCAGGTAATCGAACTTTCTACTCACTTAAACCTCTCCTTGGGTCACCGTATGTGTCAACTAACACAAAACTCAAGTTATACAAGAGATAATTTGATCGGTTGTGATGTATGGGTCACAAACGTGGACCCTCACACAAAATGGCGAATCACATGTATCTGTATTTGAGACAGACGATGGAGAGTACAGAACCCGATATAACTTTGAGATCAGAGACCTTCTGGAGAGTCCTAATCTAATAGGATGTATCCGTTCCAACAGGATTGTTTGGTTTGGGCATGTTCTACGATCCGATTCACAGTCTGGAATGATAAAAAAAAATGTACGTTGGTACTGTATGTAGTAGACGACCGCGAGGTATACTACGACTACTACGATGGGAGTCGGACGTAATGAACGACCTTAAACAAATCGTCTGCGATGGTAATTATGCCGCTGTTGCGAGTGATCGTGGTGAATATTGGAAGCTGATTAGCTTGGCAACGCTCCTACATACACCATGAACGCCACAAAAAAATACACATTAATTACAAATAACTATTATTTCAAATAAATAATGAAAAAATCGAAAGCACAAAAAATGTTTGGTAAACTTTGCAATTTATAGCATAAAAAACCAAATCCCACTTTGACGCCTTAAACTTAAAAGTTACAGGCCAAAACCGGACGCTCTACTAGCTGATAAAAATCGCTTTTTACTTGTTCCTCAATCAGCGACCGTGGTTTGGTATAAATATCAATAGTTCAGGTATTAGAATTCTAGTATTACTCACACTTATGAAAACGCTCGTTGTTTGGAAACCGTTAAAATGTAGCATAATAACCGCAAACACTTTAAGTAACAAATAAAAAGAAACAGGTGTTGAACTATATACTGTAACTTTAATCAACTAAATATTTTTACTGTTCTAATTTAACCGAAAACAATCTTAAGATCTAACAATCTAAGAATTAATTTTATTATATTCCTACAACGAAATACTTTCTTAATTTTCAATCTTTTACAATCAGAAAATAACTGAACATCTTGGATGGAAGCTTTTTATTTTGTGGTTCTTTTGTATAATTGTTTGGTTGTAATTTATATTCATTCCTTTATAAAACAAGTTGTACGTTTTTTTACTTGAGCACAATTCAAAATTGCGAACGCAGGAACTCTTGATCAATAATTGGTTTACTACATGATAATTGGTTTATTCACATGAATGAAAGATTTGGAATTAAAGAAGAGGAAGGGGTTAAATCTCTCGAACAAAGTTACCATTACATTTTTTATGTTTGTTGGTTTGTTAGTACATTACAACCTTGAGCAATATTGTACAAAGTGGCTAAAACTTTTTAACATCAATTCCTGATAATTGGTTTTGATGAAACTTGGTACATAAGTGTTTAGTACAGTTTCAAATTTCTGAATCCTATCTTCCGGCTTTCGACTTCTGGGAAAATTTTTTTTGGCATTTTTCCTTTATACAGCCATTATTCCTACAGCCTACAATTATGATGCGATTTTGATGAAACTTATAAAAAAGATTTCATCAATTAATGATTAGCAGGGAAGAAAACATTTAGCTTTTGGACTACATTGAATAAAGGAACGGACGGTCGACTGTACAACTGTTGATTTTTCTCATTGTGTAAGTTCGTTGCTACAGTTTTCAGTGATAAATTTTTATGACATTTCAATGTAGATTTGAATTAGACCTAGTGGTTAGGGGTAGGGCTCTCTCGGAAATTTGTTTTTTTAAAACTTCAATTACACCAAATACTGATAATCGATTTGTATAAAAATTGGTACATAAGCATTTAGTGTGGTTTTCAATGCCTCTGCTCCCAGCTTCAGGTAAACACATTAAATTTTATGACTTTTTTTTGTTTACAAATTAAACTTTATCAAACTTTCTTTTGGGACAGTACAGCATTCCTTTATGAATCAATTTTAATAAAACTTTCATGGGTGTAGATTTGTATGACAATGAAATTATTAGTTTTTGTGCAATACTGGTCAAAGTGGTAGTGGAGGGGAGAGGCGTTGCTTTTTAAACACATGGTTATTTAAAACGTTACTAGTTTTTAGGTCTGATATACGATTTTGATGGAACTAAGTACATAACTTTTGGATAGGAATCAATACAGGTCGTATGACATTTTCGTTTTTTCACTTTTTTTTATATAAGTTATTACTTCTCTTTTAGAGAGACATGTTCATCAGTTGTTCATCAAGTTGCTTTTATCCACCCGTACCTGTCGGTTGTTCGTTCCAAATTTTAATTTTAATTTATTTCCCGTTTAATGTTTGTTTTTTTATCTCTCAGACGTGTTACAATTTTATGTTGTATTTTATTTTGTTAATTAATTTCTTGACGTGTACAATCAAATGTTGTATTAAATAGTATAGTGCAGTTTTAAAAAAGTGTTTCGTTCATTAAAGTTTAAATTAAAGTTTAAAAACTATAATCTATAACAAAATCTAAAACAATTAATTTATAAAAAGTGAAATTTAACGGCATTCCTTTTATTCCGCTTCCTATTATACATATGCACATTCAACATTACACAAATTCACTTGATTGATATCCAAATTGCTTTCTCGTTTTTTTTTTTCAAATTTTAGTAATTTTATTGACTCAAATTTTTGCTGTATTAATATAGAGTAATTTAGTATATCATATTCATAATAACAGGTCGTTCAATAAGTCCGTAGGATAAGTAAGAAAAAAACAACATTTTGACAAAACTCGATTTTTTTATTCAACATAGTTGCCTTCGAGGGCGATACAACGAGTATAGCGATTTTCTAACTTTTCTATACCACTTTTATAGTACGATTTCTCTTTCTCGTCAAAATAGGCCTCAGTTTCAGCGATTACTTCATCATTGGACTTAAATTTCTTTCCAGCAAGCATTCTCTTGAGATCTGAAAACAGGAAAAAGTCGCTGGGGGCTAAATCTGGAGAATATGGTGGGTGGGTAAGCAATTCAAAGCCCAATTCATTCAATTTTGCCATCGTTTTCATCGATCTGTGACACGGTGCATTATCTTGGTGAAACAACACTTTTTTCTTTTGCAAATGTGGCCGTTTCTTTGCGATTTCAGCCTTCAATCGATCCAAAAGTTCACAGTAATACTCGCTGTTGATGGTGGTTCCTTTTTGGAGATAGTCGATGAATATTATTCCGTTCGTATCTCAAAATACAGACGCCATCACCTTACCGGCCGACTGTTGCGTCTTTGCTCGCTTTGGATTCGGTTCGTCGACTGCTGTCCACTCAGCTGACTGTCTTTTGGATTCTGGTGTGTAATTGTGAAGCCATGTCTCATCCATTGTCAAATATCTACGATAGAATTCCCTTTTATTGCGGTTTAACAGTGCCAAAGACTCCTCCGAAGCATTGATTCGTTGTTGTTTTTGGTCGACTGTGAGCCACGCGGCACCCAATTTGCACAGAGCTTTCGCATACCCAAATGTTCATGTAAAATGGTAAAAACACTACCATCTGCTACCTTTACAATGTCAGCTATCTCGTGCACCTTCAATTTGCGATCGTTCATAACCAATTTGTGGATTTTTTTTATGTTTTCTGAAATAACAGCCTCATTTGGGCGTCCACTGCGCTCTGCATCTTTTGTGCTGGTACGACCACATTTAAATTCAGCCATCCACTTCTCTACCATTTGTCTCGATGGAGCAGAGTTTGGATAATGTTTATCAAGCCATTGTTTGGTTTCCACTGTATTTTTTTTCATCAAAAAGCAATGCTTTATTAAAATTCGAAATTAACTTTTTTCCATTTTTTTTTTCAAAACAAAAGTTGCTTCACACAAAATGCTATAACTCACGAATAAATAGTCAGATTGCTGTCAAATTTATACACGTATCGTTTGAAGGTTAGTACTAAATAAAAATCATATGGAAAAAATTCTAATAACGCCATCTAAGTGTCATCCTACGGACTTATTAAATGACCTAGTAAATACCGTATCAGCAATTCAATTAATTAAACTCAATACAACAATAATTTTCAATTATAGGCATCTCTTTCTTGTCTGTTTACCATTGCCGATAGGATAGCGAGAACTCACAGAGCTGCGAAATTTTTTATGGCCTATGCCAATCTTATCTTTGCGGTCTTTGTTGGGCTCATATATCTGTCCCTTTTGGTTTTGGCTTTTACTATTTCCTCTTTAACTAAACCATTATCAATTTCAATAAAATGCCTACTCCTTATTCCAACTTCGTAATCGATTCCACTAACATTCAGGGTCTCTCAAAAAACTTTCTTAGCATTCAATACCATCTTAACCACAAGAAACCGCATTTACTTGCGCTAGGTGAAACACAAGTTTCAAATATAGATAATGCACGATTCAGTTGTAACAATTATTCTCCTGAATTTGCATTTTTTGAACACCGGGGTGTAATGATATATATACGTAATGATGTTAAATATACAAGGCTTTTCCAGTACGAAACAAGTAGTATTTCTGAATTCTGCTTTATTTGGCTCAAAATCATAGTAAATAAACACGATCTCTATCTCTGTTATTTATATCGTAGTCCTTCATACCACCATAATCAAACCTTTGAAGCATTTAATTCTCTTACAGACCCAATCGACGAAATCTTCATTACCGCGCCTAATGCAGAAATTGTATTAGCAGGTGATTTCAATGTCCATCACAAAGATTGGCTACGTTTCTCAACCAAAACATCTTTAGAAGGTCAATATGCTAAATTTCTTGCTGATTCCAATCAGCTTACACAGTTAGTTGATAGGCCCACCCATATTCCAAATATTGCAAGTCATTCTTCTAACCTACTGGATCTTTTCATGACAACTCATTCTGCTAAATATACCTGCTCAGTCGACGCTCCTTTTGGCAGATCTGACCATTGTGTAGTTTCGGCCTATTTTGAAACAAGTTCTCAAGCTCCAAGTCTAAAATTGTCTCCTCCTCGTAAGGTTTGGCATTACAATAGATGTAATTGGCAGAACCTCAAAAAATTCTACAATGAAATCGACTGGCGGCTATTTTTGCAGGATAAAAATGTTGATCAAGCTACTGCATTGATCACATTCATTATTCTACTAGGAATGAATATTTTTATACCAACCAGTATTGTGAAAATTAGAAATAAATCCAAATCCTGGTTCTCTGATGAATGTTATATAGCTAAAATTAACAAAATGTTAGCGTTTGACAAATACCAGAGTGATAAATCTCCCAGTAGTAGATCACTTTATATCAGGGCTAGAAACAACTGTCATAGTATATTTAAAAAAGCTAAATTTCTTTTCAACTCCAATGCTAAGCGAAAAATTTTACGTGCCACTAAAGGCAGCCGGTCATACTGGAATTTTATCCGAGAGGTTGGCAACAACTTTATCAAATCTTCTATACCACCATTGATTGATAAGCATGGCAACCCTGTAATCGAAACCATAGCGAAGGCAGATCTACTTGCTGCAAATTTTGCTGCAAACTCTGTCGTTGATGATGCCGGTATATATCCGCCGATCATTCCACCTGTCCAATCATCAATGAATAAAATTTACTTTCGTCCTAGAATTGTGCGGTCAACATTGCTTAATCTAGATCTTAGCAAATCTGCTGGTCCGGACGGAATACCACCTATTGTATTAAAACGTTGCGCTGATACCCTGGTGTATCCACTTATTAGTCTCTATTATTTATCCCTAAGCTCTGGTCTTTATCCATCAATGTGGAAGCTGACCAATGTTCAACCAGTCCCGAAAAAGGGCAATAAGTCTGACCCATCAAACTATCGTCCCATTGCAATAACTTCGATACTTGCTAAAGTCATGGAAAAAATTATCAATCACAAACTAATGGCATATCTTGAAAACAACAATCTTCTCCATGTACGCCAATATGGCTGTCGTAAAACACGGTCTACTGGTGACATTATGTCAGTCCTCACGGAGAAATGGGGTAAAGCAATCCATGACTTTGGTGAGTCTCATATCATTTCTCTGGACATATCCAAAGCGTTTGACAGAGTTTGGAATCGGGCCCTTAACAACAAATTAATTTCATTTGGAGTCTGTAAGACCTTGATATGCTGGTTAGAAAATTTTTTATCTCAAAGATCTATCAGAGTAGTGCTAGATGGTGCTATATCGTCTAAATTCCCAATTCAAGCCGGTGTTCCTCAGGGTTCGGTCCTATCACCAACCCTTTTTCTGATCTTTATCAACGATTTGTTATCTATCACCACAAATCCAATATATAGCTTTGCCGACGACAGTACTATCTTCCACTCCTATTCTTTCAAAAAACAGCCATCCAGTTTGTCTTCTAATTGTCAACGTAGAAAAATGATTGAATCTTTGGATTTAGATCTTGAATTAATCCTGGACTGGGGTAAACGGAATCTTGTGATATTTAATTCTATGAAGACGAAGTCGTGCGTTTTGTCCCATAAAACCTCACTCTATAACGGCAATGTAACGTTTTCCAGGCAACCTTTATTAAACTCACTCACACTTAAACTATTGGGTACTAATATCAATCACAAACTGAAATGGCATGATCATATTCTTTCCGTGGCAAAATTGGGATCCCAACGACTTGGCTTCCTACGTCGCTGTAAAAGCTTCTTTTCTCCATCGGAAATTACTACGGTCTACAAAGCTTATATACGACCGATCCTTGAGTTCGACTCCCATTTATGGGCTGCAGCACCAGAAACCTCTTTAGATTTTGTCGATAGAGTCCACAGGCGTGCTCTGAAATTGATTGATGATCCAATATTAACATCGGGTATGGATTCGCTGCATCATAGAAGAGCGGTTGGAGCTCTTACACTGTTTTACAGATACTACTACGGTAAATGCTCTAAGGAAATTAATAACCTAATACCTCCACTACGAAGATCTTCATGAGCCACAAGACAATCTTCGCATTCCCATAAGCATACCTTAGAGGTCTCTTGTGTGAGAACATCTAGCTATAATAACTCTTTCCTTTCACGCTCCGTATACTGGTGGAATCGATTACCAAATAATGTTTTCCCTGCTTCGTACAATCCCCAAGCTTTTAAATCCGCAATACACCAACACTATCGCTCTAATCCTATCCCAAGTTCCTAAATCCTAACCTTCTAACTTTCCTTTCCCAACGTTAACACGTGCTTCAAGCATTAGAGGTTTATAACCTAAGTGATTAACCTGAACTATAAAAAAAAAAAAAGTACTTTTTAACATAGATAAATTAGGACGACACCCTATTTATACATACAGTAAAATTTTTGACTAAATTAGGGCAGCCAGCATTTGATTTAGGTTGTTTTACATATGTTCAAACGATAGTTGGGTGGAGACCGATGAAGACCTGTCTTAATAAACTTTTAAACCATAAACAGTTGACAGTATAAAAAGTGCTTTGTGCAAACCGTCAAACTGTTGAGCTCATTCACTATCATAGTGACAGAATGCAGAGGAACTCTTTGTCTGAACTGTGTAAATGATTGATTTGCACAAATCAATAGTCTCAAATAGCTTCAGTCTATACAAGGGGTTAAACCAGAGTTTACAATTTTATTTGATTTGAGCACTTTTTCGACTTTTTAAAATTTCATTCGCAAGTTAAAATTTGTTTATTTCTTATTTCGTTCCTACTCCTAAGAGTGAAATTTATATTTTTTCTATTTCAATATTTTGGAGACCATTATTTCTTTTTCATTCCATATTCAGAAAAGGAAAATTAGTACTTTTTTGTCATATTTTTTATTTATTTTTATGATGCTACTTGCCTGAGCAACACATTCAGACAAATGGTTTATGTATTTTTAAAATGATATGAAATCATCAAAATTAAAAAAAGATAAGTGTGTGAGAATTTGAAAGAAAATAATGATTTCGATTTAGGAGTAAGTACATTATTTTTTTATTCTCACTCCTGTTATTGGCAATTGTATGGCATTGTATTTTATTTTTTTATGTTTTACTTTTGTGGTATTTTTTAGGTACTTTACTATAATAAGTAAGTTAAAGCTGAATAATTTTTGACACAGTTTGCATACTTTTGATTAAGGGCTTAAGGCACAAAGGGCTTACAAATTATGTTGATACCTCAACGTCATTTGGCATATTATGTTGATACCTCAAAGACAAATTGCAGTTAAAAAAAATAAGCAGTACGAATATGTTTTACAACTCAATCCATTATTAACTTAGCTATTCATTTTTTTCTTAACATCGTTAAATAACAAGTTTTATTTAATATATGGTAGATATAATATACATATTTAAAAAGAAATCACGTATAACTAGTTTACGTTCTTTAATCATTACGGTAACAGCAAGTTGTAAAACACTGGTTCATTTAATTTTATTTTGAATGAAAAAAGCTAGATAATAACTAAAAAAATTAGATAAATGAAATAAATAATTAATTAATAGTAATAATAATAAAACGACACAAAATAGATCAAAGTAAAAGTAGAGTGGGAGCTGTTTTTGGTTATTTTGTTCTTTAGTTTATGTGATCTTGTGCTTTTAAGTAGTTGTGCTGTTTACTAAATGAGGCTCTTCTTAATTAAAGTTTATTTATAAAAAAATGATAAGACAGAGTGATTATATACTTATTAAATAAAAATGAAGAAGAAGAAATATTATCAATTTGTTTCTTCATTTTATTACTATTTATCTTGATTAGTACAAAATAATAAAAAATTATTTCGATGTAATTATTATTATTTTGGAGTTTTTGATTAGACAAGTGTTTTTTTTTACTTTGCCTTAAATAATTACGCAATTAAATGCTTATTAAAGCTTATTTTGTTATGTGTTATAAATAACAGTTTTTTATTTTAGTTATTACTAACAGTGTTGTGTGGTTATATTATATTATAAGTAAAAAATATTAATAAAACATGAAGTGATACGCAAAAATTTTGATTACTGCTATAATAATGGAATTAAGAATTGTTATTTATTTTTCATAAATAAAAAAATATGGATTTCAAAATTATGGATTTTGTACGTATTTTTTTGCTATAATACCATTTGAAACCACCATCCTTTCTCTTTTTAGTAGTTTTTTTTTTCAATAAAATTTGACGTGTCAATTTAATTCAAAAAAAGCAAAAATTTATTTTAAATTAATAAACTGTAAAAAGTTTTTTAATATTTTGTACAGAAAGTTGAAGAAAATAATGAAATTGTGATTGTTTTCCTTTCTCTTGGGAACATTTTGAACCGCAAATAGTTTTTTAAATATAGTTGGAATAAAAATTGTGAAAAATAAAATGGAAGTATCATATTAACCGGTTCTATATATTTCTACAACGTGTGTAGAATTTAGGTCATACTGCAATGTTTCTTAAAGAAATCAAAAACTTAAAAAGAAAATCGAATTTTAATTGATTATATCTTATTCAGGAAAAGCACATGTTTGTTATATAAGTTTTTGTTAACAGAAAACATTATTTTAGTTTGATCGGTTTCACGTTTCGTAGGGACCCAAAATGATAGTCTGGGCTAAGATTAATTTGTTTGGTTTGTTGAGTTTTCTCACTTCAGTTATTTATTTCTTCTGTGACCGTGACTTATTCTTAAAGTAAAAAGATTCTATTAACTGAGAATTTTGAGGCACCTTGCTGATTACACGGCATGTTTGTGCAACTACATAAGTCAAACCTATTTTTCCTTTTAACTTCAACCCAACCATTCGAATAAAATCAACTTTAATCAACTAGTTTTTTTTAATTTTTGTTTCAGTCAAACGATTGGACGGCACCGTCCGATGATTTTTTAGAATCTATTTTCTCTAGTGATTTACTAAAAGAATTAGATATAAAACAAGATATGGATTTAAATGGATATACGAATGAAATGGATTACACTACAGCGCAGGAAAGAGTTACCTTAAACGCATTGAACTCAGATAGAGAGTACAAAGTTTTAACTGAAATGGATTTTGATGATGTTGGATTAAATTTTAATACTGAGATCGACCAGCAAATGATCTCAAGTAGTTCTTCAGATAGTGGATTATCTAGTGATCATTTGGATTTGTAAGTAAAATATTTTAATTCTGTGTTTTAGTTTAACGATTTCATGTAACAAAGGGCACAAGAACACTAATAATCTTAAAATTAAAAAAAAAAAATAAATTAAACTTTAAGTCATTTATTTTTTCTGATTTTTCTTTTCTCTTACTACAAACTTTCTTTTATTTCATTTACCTACGTTTCTTTATTCGGTACATAAAAAATCTCCAGAAATAGTCGGAAAGAGTTGTTTGATTTTTTTTTATCCAAGAGGAAAAGAGGTTGTTTTTCTGCAGTTATTGTTTTACTAATTTTGATCATACATACATACTACGTTTAGGCTCAGGGTCAAACCCAAATTTTAAAGGAAAATGCTATTTTGTACACTAATTTTCCGTGTATATGATGTGTGTAAGGATATTGTCATATTTCTCCGGTTTTAAATTATCTGACAGTAATAAAAACACTTTCAATTGGTAATCAAACCTCAAACTTTAATCCGAAACGAATTTGATTAACCTTACCCTCGACACAAATTATCAAGACAAAAATTGATAGGGCCTGATTAACATTGGATTCGATCTATTTGGATTATTTGTAACCTGGGTTAATTGTACAGGATGATTTAAAAGCTTCTAAGTAAAATTAGTATTCAATTTTATCTTTACTTTTCCATACGATAAGAAACACTGATTAAATATTTGCTTTTATTTCTTAACATTGAAATATTTTTAAGACAATTGCTTTGTGCAAAACTTGTGCAAATAAGTTTTATTTGTGTATTAACATACACAGGTGCAAAACAAAAATTTTAAAATGTTACTCACTTTCTTTCAAAATTATGTAGTATTTGAAAAAAACTTTTATCTTAAATATTTTTATCTCTAAACCAGGTATGGACACCATCATATTTATAACCTCTAATTGATTGATACAATCAAGAACATTGTATTTCTATTAGAAGTATATATGCAATATTTATTTCTCACGCAAACATGTTTTTATATTGCAAAATAATTACATACAATTATTTAACTTTAATATATCAATAAATTCTTATCACTTCCCTACACGCTTATGCAACATTTTCAAATTATAGAAAAGTTGCTACTTAATTTCATTTAGTTAAATTGTATTTTGTATTAAAATGATATGATTTAATTAAGTCTTAAACTTTTAATCGCATTTGTATTTGCCAGGGGTGCGTTTTGAAATTAACTATGGTTAACCGCGGTTAACTTTACTCTACCAAATGTCGTTCCATAATTAACCGCAAAATAAAAAATTTACTGGATGACAGATGTACTATCGTTCCAAAACTATAAAAATTAGTTGTCATAGTAAATTGTGACGTCACTACTTTAACTTTGTTACTCAAGTCTAGAGTAGAGTTTGTTGAGGTTCTAATGTCAAAACATATAAATATTTAAAACGACATGTCAACCGATTTATAAAACACAATATAATTTTTTATAATAAAAGAAAATTTTAATTGTTGTGGAAAAAAAAGTTAGAAATTATATTGTTTTGTGAATATATCGTACATTTAATTATTATTTACTAAGTATTTAATAATTTTTAGTGAAATGTGTTATTTTTATTATTTTTATTTGATACTGAAGACTGAAAAATAAATTATAGAAATAAAAAACATACACTACATTTTTAGTTTTATTTATCGTAATTAGAATATTAGTTTTTATTAATTTTGAATTTTTAGTGGTCGTTTACAATTTAACTTTGACAGCTTTACTATGGTAATTTGAATTTAATATTTGACGTCACTATTTTGACTATGACATTAGTGACATTGTTACCTTATGGTTAACCGTGGTTAATTTCGAAACGCACCCCAGCATCGCTCTCAGAAATCTAAATATTATTAACTAAAATTTGATTTAGTATATGAAAGTAAAATTTGTTTTTTCTATGATGTGAAAGTTATAAGAAAAATGTTTTAAATGTTTTATTTGGATAACATTTTGGGATGATGAAATATTAAAATTGGAAACTAATAATATTTTTTACTTTTCTAATAATTCGACTCTCTTTAAGTTCTTTACTAGTTGATTTAGTAACTAACATAATCAATCATCCTCTTTAAAAAGAATTTTCAACAAAAATTTTAGTCTAAAATAGTTTGGTATGCAAAAAAATCCATTATTATTAAACCGGTTATCATATATATTAATGTCATGATGCATATTTTCAGAGAATAATTAGTTCTGGAATGGTTATCCAGACCTATTGATGTTCAACCATACTTTAACAATAGGCTATTATTTTGTTTAATTTCTTTTGAAAACTCATACTTGGGAAAAAAAACCCTATATCATATCATATCATTTCAATGCCTTCTGCTCAATTTAAAAATTTCACTGGTAAAATTATTTGTCTACAAGGAAATATCATGTTTTATGTCCCATTGAAGTGACGGCCAGTTGCCAGTGCAATGCAGCATTTTTCTTTGTTGTTTTATTTCGTAATGTTTGACACAGTTGTGGAGGCCAGATAGATAAGGCATATTTGATAATGGGGAACCAATGAGTACGTTGTGGTGATGTTCTCTTTATATTTTTTTCAGCTTACTTCCTGTAAGGATTACAGCACGTTTTTTTATTAAATTAGTTGGACATATTTCGCACACTAAATATGAAATATTCATTTGCATATTAAATTAGAATGTCATTTGAGAAACTAAAGCCGGACATTCACATACAACAGAAACTGAATTTCATACAAATTTGACAGCAAAAAATTATGTCGCTGTAAAATTTGTATGGAATTCTGTTTCTGTTGTATGTGGTTTTCAGCCTTAAGTCTTAAATAGCTAGTCGTAGAAATGTCTGAGGGGTGATATAGACGACCATTTGGCAACCTTATGTAAAAGAAACGAAACAGTTTTGAAACAGTTTTGAAAAGTTTCACAGAAAAAACAGTTCTTCAATTGAATATTTGAACAGCAAGTAGGTAGTACAGTTCTTAAGCTCTTGTTCATCATCGATATCATGAAAATTTGCTTGCAACTTGTTACTTCTGCACAAGAATCCTAATTATTGCATTGCAGTATTAGCAAAACTGAACACACGTTTATTTAATTTTATTTGCCATAACAATTCCAAGAAAATCAATTGAGTTTACCTTGTCCAATTCTTCATTGTTTATCTTGATATGCAACTTTTTATGCTGCTCCATTCATGAAAGACCGAAGGTGGTTTTGGTTGGTTTATACTCAACAAGATTACATTTCATTAAATACCAAATCTTCGGTGACAGAAGTAAATATGTAATAGCTCAATCGTTTTTAGTCACTGCACGAGATTAAAATTTGGAAGAGGCGTGAAACGAACCAATGTGTTCTTACCAGAAAAGCTATGAAGAAGAATCATTTATGTTTTAAAGAAACTGCCCAGATTGGTTACAGTAGGGAACACTAGTATTAAATATGTAGACGTAATGTAATTCCATTTAAATTAACATGAAATGGGTGACATGTTATCGACTTCTGCCCAATTAATATGCGGTTATGCACACTGAGAATCCGCACGCAAAAATTCAATGTAACGATCGTCAATGTTCATGCACCTACTGAAGATAAAGCAGATGATATTAAAGACCTGTTCTTCCTAGAACTCGAGGAAGTCATCAATAACATCCCGCGGCACGATATAAAAATCGTGGTAGGTGACTTTAATGCTCAAATCGGTAGGATTGCAGAACTTAAAACACATATCGGCCCTAACAGCTTGCATCATACCAGCAACAATAACGGTTTTCGCGCAGCCGAGCTGGCTATGATGTATGATCTAGTAATTTCCAGCACTTTCTTCCCTCACAAGAGAATTCACAAGGCAACGTGGAAATCAAATGACGGAAGAACGGAAAATCAAATCGATCACGTCATGATCTCTAAGAGACACTCTACAAGTATAACTGACGTTCGATCATACAGAGGTGCTGATATGGACACCGATCATATGCTTGTCATCTTTAAGTACAAGTGCAAGTTGTCATCCACATTTAACAGACAAGCAAAAAAGACCGTGCGCTGGAATGTCGAAGCATTTAAACATCCGGAAACGCTGAATAGATATCAGGAAATAATAACACAAAACATAGAAGAGCATGACATCTCTTCTGAGATGCCATTAAACATACAAGAAGAATGGCAAACGCTTCAATCAACCATTATAGCCGCAGCACAAACTACAATCGGAAAACGACCACCGAAATCACACAACGAATGGTTTGACGACGAGTGCCGCCAATCCGTTGAAAATAAACAAAAACTGCGAGAAAAATGGTTAACAAGGAACACCCGAAGCTCCCAAGCTGATTATCTATGCGCCAGGAAAACCTCAGCAAAACTTCTACGTAAAAAGAAACGCGAACACATGAAGAGCTGCATCGAAAACATCAACCAACATGCGGCCAACGGAAATTCAAAAGAGTGCTTTGCCAATGCACGAAATCTGACCAAAGATTTCCACCCAAGATCTACAGCCATCAAAAATGTAAATAATGAACTTACAACAAGTGAACGTGATGTGCTGGCAGTGTGGCGATCCCACTTTCAAGACCTACTGAATAGGACGAACGAAGTTCATCCTATTCGAGCAATTGCTCCATCAACTGAAGAGATTTTTGTCCCTTACCCAGCAATAGAAGAAGTGGAAGCTGCCATTAAAAAACTGAAAAATGGCAAATCACCAGGTTTCGATGGAATTCCCGCAGAACTTCTGAAAAATGGAGGAGCAGCTCTGGTCTCACGTATATACGATCTGATTCTTGCAATCTGGGACCAAGAAGAACTACCTGATGAATGGAAAACAGCTCTCATTGTTCCGCTACATAAGAAAGGTGACCGTTTAAAGTGTGAAAATTATCGTGGCATCGCACTGTTGAACACTGCATATAAAATACTAGCTAATGTTGTACTTGCTCGACTCATCCCGTTCGCCGAATCTATCATCGGTGACTATCAGTGTGGTTTTCGTCCCAACCGCTCAACCACAGATCAATGTTTTACATTAAGGATGATTCTGGAAAAATGTTGGGAGTACAACATCAGCATTCACCAGCTCTACGTTGATTTCAGGCAAGCATATGATAGTATCATCCGCGACAACCTCTGGTCCGCACTCATATGCCTTGGTATCCCAGAGAAACTTGTTTCTCTGTGTAAACTCACAACATCGGGATCAAATTGTAGAATAGTAATCGAAGGGTCAGTTTCTGATCCTTTCGATATAACATCAGGTGTTCGACAAGGTGATGCACTCGCGCCCGTACTATTTAATTTGGCGCTGGAGTACGCGATAAGAAAAAGCCGAATTGAGACACAAAACTGCATATATAACAAATCTAGTCAAGTTCTTGGCTACGCAGATGATATTGTGCTTCTCGGACGTAGAACAAGCGATATTAAGGATAGTCTCTCTCAGCTTGAACGAAATGCTAAACGGCTTGGATTATGCATCAACACCAGCAAAACTAAAGTGTTAACAACATCTAAGAACATACCTCCCGGAAATCTGGATACTGGCGACTATGAAGTGGAACGCGTGGAAAACTTCAAATACCTCGGGTCTGTAATAACATCGTCAAATGACATGCAGGCAGATATCAAAGCCCGTGTCTCTGCCGCATACAGAGTTTTCTACGCATACTCAAAACTTCTGCGATCAAAACATCTTTCGCGGTCGTGTAAACTCACACTTTACAAAGCATTGATACGACCTGTGCTTACATTTGGAAGTGAAAGCTGGACACTGACTTCCTCCGATTGTAGAATTCTATCAACATTCGAGAGGAAAGTCATACGAACAATTTATGGTCCATGTAAAGTTGCTGAAAATCAGTATAGAATCCGAATGAATCATGAAATCAGACAGCTTCTTGGAGGCTGCGATGTAATCGGATTCATTAAATCCAACCGGATTAGATGGTTTGGTCATGTAGAAAGGGCTCCATTGGAAAGAATGATAAAAAAAGCGTCCCAACAACAACCAGCTGGTGTTCGTCGAAGAGGAAGACCTAGACAACGCTGGCGTGATGACATCATCCAAGACCTTCGTGATATAGGATGTCGAAACTGGGGTCAACTGGTCATGGAACGAGATGATTGGAAGCTGGTGGCACAGACGGCAAAATCCCTTCATGGGATGTAAACGCCAGAGAGAGAGAGAGAGAGGGTGACCTGTTAAAAAAATATGAATCAAAGAACTAGTAAGATCTTCCTTATAATGGAAAACGTCTTCAACAGCTTTAGTGTCAATTTTACCAGTTGACGCCATCTCTGGGGAAAGAAAATTCAGAGAAATTTTTAACAAAGCTAGATCTCGCTTCATTCCAGCCGGCAGAATACAAAATATTAAACCAAACTTCCCACAAGAAGCTTGTGTACTCTCTTCCCAAAGAGATGACATCCGTAAGGCAGATCCAACCGATTCTAGAATTCCGGGCCTGAACAAGCAGATAAACAAACTAGTAATGGAACATAAACGTAACAAATGGAAAGACTTAGTGAGTAAGTCAAACTTTGGCACAAATAAAAGTCTGTGGAAGGTGATTAAGGGTTTAACACATCCGCGTCAATCGCATAACAACTGCATGATCTCCTTCGATGATATCCCAACCGAAAACCATAGAAAATGCGCAACAAAATTCAACACGCAGTTTACAGAAAAGTAAAGTAAACATGAAAAAGAAACTAGGTCAGCATTAAGACATGTGCGCACTGCGCAAACTTAATACTGAAAATCTCGAGGATATCATATTTTCCGAAGAAGATGTTGGAAACGCAATAAAGAAATCCAAACCATCTAAAGATATTGGACCAGGGTGGTTATTTTGTAGGGTTATCTCACTAGGTGAGATAAAAAGTGAGATAAAATATTTGTCTTTGATCGATTATATAAGATAAAAGAAATCATTTAAACATAATTTTTTTATCTCACTATTTATCTCACCTAGTGAGATAACGCTACAAAATAACCACCCAGATGGCATCTCAGCCATCATGCTAAAACAGATTGGACCCAAAGGATTGATCTTTCTCACTAACATACTCAACACATCTCTAAATACGCTCCAGATACCAAATATCTGGAAAACGGCTAGAATAAGTCCCATTTTGAAACCTGGCAAGCCTGAAGGAAAGGGAGAATTCTATAGACCGATCTATATCCTCTCATCGGTCGCAAAATTGATAGAAGCACTACTACTACCTCGGTTAACAGAATCTTGCAAATTGTTGTCACATCAGCATGGTTTTAGGAAAGCACACAGTACAACCACCGCACTTCATAGAATCCAAAACCAAATCAGCGATGGTCTAAACCAAAAACAACCCTGTGCTAGAACAATTTTAGTTACACTTGACCTGTCAAAAGCTTTCGACACAGTGTCACATGCTGCACTACTGAACGACATATTCAACTCCAATCTGCCAGGTCTAATAAAGCGCTGGTTGTGCAATTATCTAAGAGGCCGCCAAACATACGTTGAGTTCCGTAATTCTAGATCTAAGATAAGAGTGCTCAGACAAGGAGTTCCACAAGGTGGAGTTCTATCGCCTTCATTATTCAACCTTTATTTAAGTAGTTTACCTGCACCACCGGAAGGAATAACTATCTCGTCATATGCAGACGACTGCACGGTGCGTGCAACAGGAAACAACATGGAACAACTCACCAATGTCCTAAACACCTACCTCAACACCTTGGATGAATGGTTTAAAACCAAAAAATTGAAATTGTCCACTGAAAAGTCCACTTCCACACTTTTCACCACATGGACGAAGGAGGTAAATACAACACTCAATATCTGCATTGACAACATACTAATTCCTACTGTGAAAAATCCAAAACTGCGGGGGGTAACTTTCGATCCACTACTTAAATTCACCGCTCATGCTCAACAAGTAAATACAAAACTTAAAAACAGGAATAACGCACTGAAAGCTCTAGCGGGCAGTTCGTGGGGTACGGATAAAAGCACAATAATAACGGCATATAAAGCAATAGGAAGGCCTTTCATAAATTACGCTGCTCCCATATGGACACCCCAAGTCGCTGACACCCACTGGAATAAGTTACAGATAACCCAGAACGCAGCCTTGCGTACAGCAACCGGATGTCACCTGATGGCCCACCTAGATCACTTGCACGAAGAATGTAACTTTCGATCCACTACTTAAATTCACCGCTCATGCTCAACAAGTAAATACAAAACTTAAAAACAGGAATAACGCACTGAAAGCTCTAGCGGGCAGTTCGTGGGGTACGGATAAAAGCACAATAATAACGGCATATAAAGCAATAGGAAGGCCTTTCATAAATTACGCTGCTCCCATATGGACACCCCAAGTCGCTGACACCCACTGGAATAAGTTACAGATAACCCAGAACGCAGCCTTGCGTACAGCAACCGGATGTCACCTGATGGCCCACCTAGATCACTTGCACGAAGAATGTAACATATTACCGGTCCGTGTACACAACGAAATGCTTACCAAACAATATCTTTGGTCCTGTCATAAAGAGCAACATCCCTGCAATGACACCTTATCCATGACAACACCACCTAGAGACATAAGAAGGACAGCGAAATGCTTCCTACAAGATGTCAAAAACAATGAAGACATAAAGGAGGGGGTTGAAAAAGATACATACAAAAACCGTTGAAGACACAATAAAGAACTACGCCCCGAATCGAGTTCTTAATGGCAAACCACCTCAAGTCGCTGCTGAAGAGGTAAAACTGCCACTCAGCACCAGAATCCTAGCGCAGTTAAGATCCGGTTGGTCACGCATCTTAAATAACTACATGAGTAGAATTGACCATGAAATTGTTGACAAGTGTCCCATATGTAAGGGCACGCCACATGATGCTAACCACCTTTTCAATTGTCCAGAGAAACCAACCGACCTGACGAAGGAAGATCTGTGGTACCGCCCAAGGGCAGTAGCAGAGTTCCTGAACCTGGACTTGGAGTCGGAAGAATAGCACCTCCACGCGTCGCTACAACAACAACAACAACAGCTTTAGTGTGGAGTGTTTTTGAGCCTGTTCTATATGTAAACTCGTCGATGTTACCAGTAACTTGGTTGTCTCTAACATCATGCAGAAAGTATCTTGCTGTCCTTATGTCTCTAGGTGATTCAATTTTTGTTAGATGTTATTACAAGGATGTTGTCCTTTGTGACAAGCCAATAGATATTGATTTGTTAACATTTCATTATCTTCACGGACCGGTAATATGTTACTTTGCTCGTGCAGGTGATCTCGGTGGGCCATCAATGACATCCGGTTGCTGTTTGCAAAACTGCGTTTTGTGTTATTTTTAACATATTCCAGTGAGTGTCAGCAACTTGGGGTGTCCATATGGGTGCAGCATAGTTTATTATAATGTCGACCTATTGTTTCATTCATTGTAATTATTGTATTTCTATCCTTGTCCTGTGAACTACCCGCTACTGCTTTCAATACATTATGCCTGTTTTTTAATCTAGAGTTCACTTGTTGTGCATGAGTATTGGATTTAAGCAGTGGATCGATAGTTACCACCAACAGTCTTGGATT
Organism: Diogma glabrata; assembly: GCA_963693315.1. Classification (NCBI taxonomy): domain Eukaryota; kingdom Metazoa; phylum Arthropoda; class Insecta; order Diptera; family Cylindrotomidae; genus Diogma; species Diogma glabrata. Next base: position 217,313,606 of record OY856187.1, on the reverse strand, counting down.
TTTTACTGTAGAAATGAGCATCTTGTCAATGCAGATGCTTAGTGTTGTATATACTTCCTTCGTTCATGTGGTGAAAAGTGTGTAAGTGGACTTTACAATGGACAGCTTCAATTTTCTTATTTTAACCCAATTATTCAGAATGTTAAGGTAGGTATTTAGGATATTGGTGAGTTGTTCCAGGTTGTTTCCTGTTGCAAGCACCATGCAGTCGTCTGTATATGACGTGATGGTTATTCTTCCTGGTGGAGGGAATAAGCTGGTAGAGATTGAATAATAAAGGTGAGAGAACCCCATCTTGTGTAACTCATTGTCTTAGCACTCTGATTTACGACTTATAATTACAAAACTCGACGTATGTTTGGCGACAACTAAGGTTGTTGCTCAACCAGCGCTTTATTAGCTTGCGACATTGTCGAAAGCTTTTTGTAAGTCAAGTGCAACCAAGATTGTTCTAGCACAGGGTTTTTTTTGGTTCAGACCATCACTGATCTGGTTTTGTATTTGTTGTTCTATGTGCTCTTTGGAAACCATGTTGGTGTTGCGCCAAGTTGCAAGATAAAGATAGCTGAGGTAGCAGAAGTGCTTAAATCAGTTTTGCTACCGATGAAAAGATGCAGATCGGTCTGTACGATTCTCACCTTTCTTCAGGTGTTCCAGGTTTTAAAATGGAACTGATTTTGTCCGTTTTCCAGATATTTGGTATTTGGAGAGTATTGAGTGTAGTAATGAGATACATCAGTCCTTTGGATTCAATATATTTGAGCAGGATGACTGAGATGTCGTTAGGACCCGACAGCTTTTGATGGCTTAATTTTCCTTATTGCATTCTTAACTTCTTCTTTTTAAAATATGATATCCTCTAGGTTGTCTGTATTAATTTTGCGCAGATGTCTTAAAACTGATCTGGTTTGTTTTTCATGTTTACTTTGTTATTCTGCAAACTGAATGTTAAATTTGTTTGCGCAATTCCTGTGGTTTTCGTTTGGGATATCATCGAAAGAGATCATGCAATTATTTTGAGTTTGTCGAGGTTGTGTTAGACCCTTGATGACCTTCCAAAGACTTACTTGTTGCGATGCTTGATTTGCTCACTAATTTTCTCCATTTATTTCTTTTATGTTCCGTTACCAACTTTTTAATTCTCTTATTCAGATCTGGAATTCTGGAGTCTGCTAGAGCTGCCTTACGGATGTCTTCTTTTTGTGTGGCAAGCGCATACGCTTCCTGTGGAAAGTTCGGCATGCTCTTTTGAATTCAACCAGCCGAGATGTAACGAGATCTAGCTTTATTAAAAAATTTCACTGAATTTTCTTACTTTTACTGCTTACTGAATTCAATTTAAGTAAAAGTTGTAAAATTATTCCAGTCTACTTTGTTAAAATGAATATATGTCTTCCCGGATTATGGAACGGCTTAAGGTGGTTTCGATCGGTACTTGATCTGATCCCAATGCAATTTCTCCATTCTGCAATTGGCGTTAGTGACATTCTGGCAAGAAAGACGTCATGGTGAGCATTCGCATCTCTGAGAATTAGTCTTTAGTATAAAATAAATGTTCTATGAACGGTTCAACCGGTTTCCGGATTTTATTATAATACCTAGTTGTTCTAGGTGTTTATCATTTAGTGATAATACCCGGTACTGCATGTAATATGGTTGTACGATAGATAACTGTTTGGTGAATGATAAAGGCAACGCCACCAACTTTGTCCTTCGCATTGAAGGAAGTCTTATAATTCTATTCTATTCTATAATCACAGTAATTATCACTAATCTAAGACATAACATTTAATTTGTTTCTTGAAGAACTGTGACTAGAATATTGTTATTGCACATACAATTTATGATATCGTCAATTGTTAGTGAAACCGTTGCAATTTAAGTTGCATAATTTTCACATCACTCGGAGTATCCGGCATGCGTGTTCATTCGCATTGTGTTCTACTGTGAGTTCGTGTTGGTTGGTATGTTGACTGACTAGATGTTAAAGAACATGGCGCTGTGTAGTTCTTCGTCCATAGTTTATGTGTGGCGAGACCTGAGCAGTTCTTGAGGTGGCACCATACCTTACAGGTGTTGCACTGGATGGATGTTTTCCTTATCCTTAAACTGTTTTTACATGTTGAACAATGTCATGTTTTAGTCGGTCCAAAATTTCTTTTAATACCAGGCATGACGTTTAGTGATTGAAGCAGTGAGACCAGTGACTGTTTCTACTTTACCTATAAAATGGAGCGATGGATTTCCACCTTTCATCGAAATTATTTTGATGTTCCTTAGTTGGACTGGGTTCCTAGTACTTCTGGGGCGTAGACCTATCCATCTTGAGAAGCAAAGTGTTGTTGTAAATTTAACCAGCTCCGCAAATCGTAACCATAGCAATATGTAAACAGTCAACTGGGTCTTTTATGTTTAAGTTATGAAAGGAAAAAATATATAATTCTATTGTTCATAATTTAGTAACTCTTTGATGCAGATATAAAATTTAATTTTCATGAACTTAAATTTAAAAAAGGTATAAGATTTGCTGTTCCAAACACGAAAGCACAGTCTAACATAATCAAATAATCTGTGACGCGATGCTTTCAAAGAAATATGGTGATCTTTCAAATGACACCCCACTCATTTGGATCAAAACAGGTTTTTTTCGGTCAGCCCATTAAATCAACAATTTTTTTTAATAAAAAAATTACAAATTTTTGAATTCGACCCAGATTACTTTACTACTGAAAAACACAATTTTTAATGCATATTAAAACTCCTTATGACCCAAAATACCAAGAAATACTAAAAGTCTAAAAAAGTATGAAAACGATTTTCAAATTTTTCTCATTAATTTAGGTTTTTCAGAATTCAGTAACTTTTAATAAATCAATTTTATTTAAAATAATCTTTACTACATGTTTCGAAATTCAAAATTTCATCGACAGGTATTTTCGTACAATTAAAATTATTTGCTAACAATGCTACTATATATACCTAAAACTCTATGTACATATTCAATGTTTTTATTTAAAAAAGGGACGTAAAAATAAAAATTTTAAAGGGAAAAAAAGAAAATTTTTTTATATAATTAAAAAAATTAAGAGGAGGACGGGTTGAAAATTAATTAAGTTGAAAAAAGCGGAAAAAAATATAAAAGGAAAGAAACAAAAAAACAAAAAAATTTTTTTTATAATTAAAAATTTAAGAGGAGGACGGGTGGAAAATTAATTAAGTGATTGTAAATGTTTATTATTTTATTAGGTTTAATAATGGAGATTGGATGTTTGCAGCTTCTGTAATCATAAGATTATTAGTTTTTAATATGTACAGGGATTCAAATGCATCCAATTTCCATTTTTTAATCACAGGTTTTATTATTTTAGAATTAATGATATCTATTTCATGATTTGAAACTACCATATGTTCCGCTACACTAGATTTATTTGTTTGTTTGTTCAATGTTGCACTTTTATTTTCCTTTAATCTGGTTTCAAAGTTTCTTGAAGTTTTTCCTATGTACACATCCTCACAATCCTCACAAGCTATTTTGTAAATACCGGCTTTTTTATTCATTTCATCTCTATCCTTAAAATTATTTAATTTGTTTTTTATACTATTTATTGGTCTGGTGACAATTTAAATGTTGTGTTTTTTAAAGATATTTTGTAATTTATATGTTAATTTTGGAACAAATGGTATACTAATTCTTTTATTTGGTGTCGGTTTATATGATTCTGGAAAAAGTGTGCTCAATTGCTTTCTTTTGGTGTTTTATTTTGTGTTTATTAATTATTTTATCTGCAAATTCAATAGTAAAACCTTTGGCTATTGCTGTATTTTGAATATATTGTACTTCCTCATCGAATTCGCAATAAAAAAATATGTTTCACTCAAGTCGCTCCGGAGAAAGTTTTATTTGAATTATAAAACGTTTTATGAAAATTTAATTACTAAACAATTTTAAATACATTTGCTATAAAATATCTTATTGTTGCAATTTTTAATAATCAAATAAAACAAAAATGAGACATTTGGTTGTTCTAGTTTTACACCATCGCCTATCAACATATCTAACCTTTTATATAAATATTTAGTAAAATGTCATCTTTTATTCTGACGAATTTAAAGTTTTTACTGTGGAACATTATTTTATATGATGATTTGTATAAAAAAACTCGTCCATTAGGTTATCATGATTTGAAAACGGAGTTTTATTGGTCCTCAAATTTATCTTACGTTGGATCAGAAACATAATAAATATTTTAAAGGTCCAACAGCGTAGTGTAATGTAATGCGTTTGCATATTTGCATGTTAATTTAATAGAAACAATAGTTTCTAAAATTTTATCAATTTTATATTTAAAAATTTACTAAAATCCCTTTTCTTTATTGTTAATTATTAAAAAACCACTTGCATTTTTATATCATGTACATATATGAATAATCATTGGAAAAATTCAAAAATAATAACCATTACTATAATTCTACAATAATTACTTCATAAAACGAAAGTTGTACTATATTCTCCATGCGGTTGTTAATTTATTTTACAGTTTTATCTTTATTTCATTTAATTGCAATGACATTACAACCATTTTGTTTCAAGATAACATAAATGCCTACGGTATGCATATTTTAAAAATTAAATAATTTTCGTTTTTGCATTTCTAGAGAAACAAGTCCAGATTATGAACCTTTAAGCCCAACATTATCATCACCAGGACCATCCGTAAGTGAATGTGGTGGACAGAATTCTCCTCCTCGTTTCATCAACAATGTTCATCATCAAATGAAACAAGAAAGACTTCCACCGAAAGTTATTGTTGAAAAAATCAACTCAAATGAAGGTGGTACACTTTTGTTTAACAATCAATCTGATTTAGGCGTTCAAAAACTACCAAAAGAAGTAAAAGTATATCGTATGTCACCATCAACCACTACAACATTACCTCCATCACAATTGACAACAAAAAATAATAATTTGGGCAAAAAAGTTACAATACAATTGAAGCAAAATAGTTCTGGTAAACTATCCAATAAAAATGCTGTAATTATAAATAAAAATATAAATGGAAATTTAACAGGAGTACAAAAATTAATTCGTCTTCAAAACAATCCATCAAATCCTCGTTCAATATTACTGCCGGTTTCAATTCAAGATGTCAAAGATTTACGTACAATTAAAATTATAAATACATCGAATTTAAAATCAAAATCGGCGAATATAAAACTTGCAGCTGCAAATTTACTGCAACAATCAAAACAAGGATTGGTTCAAAAAAATGTTCTTGTACCAAAAGATCAACTTATAACTGCTGATGATTCATTTTCAGATCATACATCAGATGGTGAAAGTTTTATTTTTGAAGAGGTTATGAAAGAGAGTAATACGGTTATTGCCGAAGCTGAGTTACAAAAACAAAATGACGATTATGGTATTGATGAAGATGAGGATTATGAGGGGAGTGAAGTTAGCTCAGTAACTGGACATGGTTGTAGTAATGGTAAACTCAATAATACCCATGGATATCCTAAATTAGTTTTAACTGCAGAAGAAAAGAGATTGCTTGCAAAGGAAGGTATTACATTACCATCAAACTATCCTCTTACAAAACATGAAGAACGAGAGTTGAAAAGAATTCGACGTAAAATTCGTAATAAAATTTCGGCACAAGATTCAAGGAAAAGGAAAAAAGAATATGTTGATGGGTTAGAAGAAAGGTGAGCTGATTTTTTTCCTCGAATTTATCATTTTTAAAATATGTGCATTTATTGTTTTTTACATACGTATGACAAGTATGCTGTGGAATTTATAATTTTTTGTGATAAGTAGAGTAAATATTTTTTATTTGAATTCAAGTCATCCGACTATGAATGTCGTTATTTAATTTAATTTTTAACAAGTTTGTAGTTTAACAAACTGTGTAAAATTAGTTTTTATGTGAGGTAACTTGATATTTTTATTTTTGGGTCAATTTATTATGATTATGCAATAGTAAACATCAATACACTTTTATTTTATTTTCATACAAATTCGTTACGTCAATGAAAAACACAATCAATTTTCTTGATGAAATAAGTAATTTGTTATATGAGTCGATGTTTATATTACTATTAGTTTTTTCTGTGTTTAAACAATTTTCCTATAGTTCCTGTTTTTAAAAATTGTTTAGTGAATTTAATTATTTTGCTATAATTTATCATATTATATGTAAACGCCAGTATTATTTGTTTTTATTTATATTGGCATAGATTCTAACCGTGTATCAAACAACTTTGCAGATCACAATAATTGATAAATATTAATTTTTCAACTCCTATCATAGTAAATAATCAATTACATTCCACTATCCATGTCATGTAAATTGATTATTACAATAAGTGTTACGTAATGAGAATAAAAAATGTTACGTAATATATATTAAATTTTTGAATTCATTTTGACACAAAATAATGCAAGACCTACTACAATTTGTAAAGTATTTGCATTTAATTTATAATTAGCAGTTAATTTTTTCACTTAAGTACATATATACGTTTCTGCATTATACAAAATTCTTAAAACAAGCATATAACAAAACTCGAGCTGCAAATTATTTTCCATGCTCGCCGCTACGCGTCTCGTCTGTAATATTTTCCCTCGCATGTAAAATGCTATTTGCAGCTCTTGATATGTAATATACTATTTTGCTAAACAATAAATTGTGTTGGGCAAATTTAGTCCTGGCCGAATCTCTAATCACTATACCCACAATGTCAAAGGGGAAGTCTTGATGTCAATTCAATGGTAGTAGGGTTAATCAACAGATGAACATCGATATTACTAATATAAGAGGGCTTAATTCCAATTTAAACGACGTTCCCCACTACATCGAAAGAAAAACACCTGACATATTCTTTCTTACCGAAACAATTGTTAGTGGAAAAGCATTGGAATTGGATCTCGATAAATACCTGCTATTGGAATATTTTCCTTTTATAGCAAACATGGTCTCTGTGTATTTGTTCGAAATTCACTTTCATGTATAAGAATTAAGGCTGACGAGTTGAACTCTAAGTACCATAATTCTCTGGCATTGAAGATCTCACGTTTTGGATGCAACTATGTTTATAATAGCAATATACAGATCCCCAAACTCTCCTCCAGGTAGTACTTTTTCGACAAGCTATCGACCAACCTCCACAAAATTAGCGCAGACTACCCCAAACCAAGGCTCGTCATTGTTGGAGACTCTAACATACATAACAAAAAATGGCTGAAATACTCATCACGCTCTGACAACGTAGGAAGATAAGCGAAACTGATACTCGCGGATTACCATGGCTTTACTCAAATGATAGTGTCCGATTAGAATACCAGACAATACGCATCATAATAAAAATTTGCTGGATCTGTTTTTGACAAACGAAACACATACAACGAAGACAAAAGTTGAACAATATCTTGGATCATCGGACCATTTACTAATATCAGCATTTGCACAATTTATGAATTTCAAAATTTTTTATGAAGAAACATCTTGGAAACTGTTTAAGTTTAACTGTTAAGTAACTGTTTTAACAGTCTAAGCAGGATCCTAGCACATCTGCATTAACAGTTTCTGAAGTCATAAAAGATGAAATGCGACGGTTTATTCCAAATTGACTAGTCACTCCTAAAACTGAGCCTTGGTTTACGGAGGATGTTGATGAGACTGTGAGGAATGAAGTATAAACGCAAAGCATTTAACACGTATAATTAGCTCAAACAAATCTCCAGAAACCCTTAGTGTCTATAAAAAAGCAAGAAATTTCAGTAAATACGAATCAGATTTGAAAAAAAAATGCGTTTATCCAGAATAAAGTAAAAATATTTGGCGTGCACCCATAGTTTCTTTCAGGCAGTTAAATCAGTCCAGAGCAATTTCACTCGATGTTCTATTACAACCTTAGTTCGGAATGACATTCCCATGAGCGACTCGAAATAGAAGGCCGATCTTTTGGATCGTATTTTCGCAAAAAAACTTACAACTTTCGTTGTAATATTGTACGAAAAAGTGCTTATTTCTATCAATATTAACAAATCCGCTGACTCATTTTTAAAAACTTTGCTAGGCAACTACAGTGAAATTCACTTATAACGCCCTCGGTTATAACGACATTTCGCCTATAGCGTCATAAAATCAATGTAATGGTTGAACTTGCCTTTGTTCCTATATAAAAATATTCGCTTAAAACGACTTCGGTTATTACGACATTTCTGATATAGCGACCAATTATGCAATAAAATTTGTACAGATAGATGCACAGATTGTTCGTTTATTGCGACCGATAAGTTCAAAAATAAAAACGTTTTTTAGATATGAGAAAAAATAGTTGTGATTTATTAATCACAATTGGTGGTTTTTATCCTCTATATCTTTCCATTTTGGTAGTTTGGTTTACATTGTCGCAGTTTTAGCTCAGTTGATAAGGCGCTAGGTAGCCTTGTAACTCAAGGAATCCGGTTTCGATTCTCGACGGAGATCACTTTTCCTTTACATTATTCAGAATGTGAGTTTTAAGGTCTGCTCGTTAATTAATCGTGAATATACGGTATTAATCTCTGAATGTATAGTAAAAGATAACGTTTAACATGTTATCTGGGATATTCAAAGCTATTGATTTATAAATGGTGGGATGCAATGATTAATATGTTGAATTGATTCATAAAAAACTATAAACACCATATGGAAAAACAAACATTTCATTTAAAACGCGTTTGAATTACAAGGAATAAAACAGAAAAATTGGGAAGATTTGCGAAGTGTTGTTGACAGAGTTTAAGCAACAGCGATTCAAAAATTGTTGCAATATCTATTCAATATTGCAAAAGAAAACAGAATTAATTGGATCGCCGCTAAATGCTGAATTAAAATGTATGGAAAGCTGAACTTTTTGTTTCCGTAAGAGACATATATTGCGCTTGGGTGCATGACGGGGTGGGATTTTTGATGAATGAGCAAGTGTCGATGGAAGTGCATGTGACGAATTCCTAACGTAGTCGAAAATACTCGACGGGTACAAGTAAAATTTACAACGTCGACAAAACGGGTCTGTTTTATAAAATTACTCCAGAAAAAAAATTTTAATAATAAAAATGTGTAAGTTGAGAGCGAATGAATGGCTTGTGATAGGAAAAAATAAATCACCCAGGTTATTTAAAATTGCATTAAGTTTCTACCGCTAGATAATACAGAAAATACAAAGGCCTAGATGTCTTCTAATTTTTTGAATGTTTTAAGAAAATGAAACACCGAGTTAAAGAAAAATTAACTGTTGGATAATTGCCCTTCACATCTTCACTTGAAAAATCTAAAATTTATTAATTTAGTGATTATGCCACTAAACACGTCATCTGCTTTTCAGACGAAGGATAAGTGTAATAAAAACTTTTAAAAATCACTATCGACAGAATTTTGAATAAAAATTGTTAGAAATGACAATGGCCAAAGCACAACTCTTTCTAATTGGTAGATGCTATCCAACTAGAAATCGTTTTAGTAATTAAACGTCGTATTTCAATTGACTTAGACATACCGAATTCTTGCAAGTTGATGATGATGATGATACAGACGCTGTGAGTTACGATGCTTATGATGATATTCCACTAATGGGATTTGCCCAGTTTTGCTCCTCGATAACAACTTATTTTAGGGGTGATGAAAATTGGGAAGTTTTTATCATTTTTGATAAATTTTTATTCACAGATGAAGAGCCCACATTAAAAGATACTGTCGACGATATTATAAATTTACCTAATATTAACGTATACGTTAACGTTTAGAAGATATTTAAAATAAACCTGTGTATACCATAAATTTTTCTCCTCTAACAATTACAGAAACATACGACGCCTTATAAACCCGCCATTAAATTGATTCTGATAAAAAATTGAGCACTTCGTATATTACGACATTCGGATGTAACGACGGATTTTGATGTCATTTTCAATGTCGTTATAAGCGAATTACACTGTAGTTTCAATTCTAACAAAAATTTTCTATTTATCTTACAAAACCGGAATATTTCCCGATTCTTCGAAGCTGGCTTCTGTTCAACCCATATCGAAGAAAGGCCCAAATAATTATAGACCAATTGCCATTTTTTCAGGTGATCTGTTGTCCTACTTAACCCATCTGTGGAACAAATCGTTGGAGAACTACGGTGAAACATTCAGCATTTCACTTGATATTTCTAAAGCATTTGTTAAAGTGTGGAAAGAGAAATAGAAATCTGATAGCTAAATTCAAATCTTATGGCGTAGACCATCTTACTGTCCCCATGGATTCAAAGTTTTCTAGCAGGTCGCCAATTCCATATAAATTTAGATGGTATTACATCCAATATTTTCACAACCAATGCTGGTATTCCTCAAGGCTCTGCACTCTAACCAACCTTGTTTCCTCTATACAATAATGATTTACTTATTTCTACAGTGTACCCAATCCATAATTTTGCAGATGACAGCACATTGCATACACCTCCTAAATTTTGATCTCAAACTGCAGTCAGCACTGATAAAGAGCTGTTAATTGATTCTATCAACGAAGGCTTGGATCGTGTAATGGAATGGGGGATCATAATATTTTTCCATTAAACCCTACCAAAACTAAACTATGCCGTCTTTCATTTCAATAGAGTGACATACAAACTTTCCTTTTGAGATAAACCATGAGAAATTGCATGAGGTTGAATCAGTTAGACTGCTTGGAGTGGATATTGAAAGTAACCTGAAATATGGAATAAACATATGTTCAACTTTGCTTAATTTAGGATTATTGAGCCGATGTAAAAAGTTTTTCAATCTCTATCAAATTTGGCTGATCTATAAGTTTTTTATTCGTACATGTATGGAATACTGCTGTCATGTTTGGGGAGGTACTTGTCAGTTAATAATAAAATGTTTAGACTCTGTACAGAGAAAAGTAATACGGTTGATTGATAATACCGAACTAACTGAACAGGTTGATTCACTCCAACACCGAATAAATGTGACGAAATTTTCAATCTACTATAAATATAACTTTCTCTCTCTCTGGCGTTTACATCCCATGGAGGGATTTTGCCGTCTGTGCAATAAGCTTCCAATCATCTCGTTCCATGACCAGTTGACCCCAGTTTCGACATCCTATATCACGAAGGTCTTGGATGATGTCATCACGCCAGCGTTGTCTAGGTCTTCCTCTTCGACGAACACCAGCTGGTTGTTGTTGGGACGCTTTTTTTATCATTCTATCTAATGGAGCCCTTTCTACATGACCAAACCATCTGATCCGGTTAGATTTAATGAATCCGATTACATCGCAGCCTCCAAGAAGCTGTCTGATTTCGTGATTCATTCGGATTCTATACAGATTTTCAGCAACTTTACATGGACCATAAATTGTTCGTATGACCTTCCTCTCGAATGTTGATAAAATTCTACAATCGGAGGAAGTCAGTGTCCAGCTTTCACTTCCAAATGTAAGCACAGGTCGAATTAATGCTTTGTAAAGTGTGAGTTTACACGACCGCGAAAGATGTTTTGATCGCAGAAGTTTTGAGTATGCGTAGAAAACTCTGTATGCGGCAGAGACACGGGCTTTGATATCTGCCTGCATGTCATTTGACGATGTTATTACAGACCCGAGGTATTTGAAGTTTTCCACGCGTTCCACTTCGTAGTCGCCAGTATCCAGATTTCCGGGAGGTATGTTCTTAGATGTTGTTAACACTTTAGTTTTGCCGGTGTTGATGCATAATCCAAGTCGTTTAGCATTTCTTTCAAGCTGAGAGAGACTATCTTTAATATCGCTCGTTCTACGTCCGAGAAGCACAATATCATCTGCGTAGCCAAGAACTTGACTAGATTTATTATATATGCAGTTTTGCGTCTCAATTCGGCTTTTTCCTATCGCGTACTCCAGCGCCAAATTAAACAGTACAGGCGCGAGTGCATCACCTTGTCGAACACCTGATATCGAAAGGATCAGAAACTGACCCTTCGATTACTATTCTACAATTTGATCCCGATGTTGTAAGTTTGCACAGATAAACAAGTTTCTCTGGGATACCAAGGCATATGAGTGCGGACCAGAGGTTGTCGCGGATGATACTATCATATGCTTGCCTAAAATCAACGTAGAGCTGGTGAATACTGATGTTGTACTCCCAACATTTTACCAGAATCATCCTTAATGTAAAACATTGATCTGTGGTTGAGTGGTTGGGACGAAAACCACACTGATAGTCACCGATGATAGATTCGGCGAACGGGATGAGTCGAGCAAGTACGACATTAGCTAGTATTTTATATGCTGTGTTCAACAGTGCGATGCCACGATAATTCGCACACTTTAGACGGTCACCTTTCTTATGTAGCGGAACAATGAGAGCTGTTTTCCATTCAGCAGGTAGTTCTTGGTCCCAGATTGCAAGAATCAGATCGTATATACGTGAGACCAGAGCTGCTCCTCCATTTTTCAAAAGTTCTGCGGGAATTCCATCGAAACCTGGTGATTTCCCATTTTTCAGTTTTTTAATTGCAGCTTCCACTTCTTCTATTGCTGGGTAAGGGACAAAAATCTCCTCAGTTGATGGAGCAATTGCTCGAATAGGATGAACTTCATTCGCCCTATTCAATAGGTCTTGAAAGTGGGATCGCCACACTTCCAGCACATCACGTTCACTTGTTGTAAGTTCATTATTTTCATTTTTGATGGCTGTAGATCTTGGGTGGAAATCTTTTGTCAGATTCCGTGCATTGGCAAAGCACTCTTTTGAATTTCCGCTGGCCGCATGTTGGTTGATGCCTTCAATGCAGCTCTTCATGTGTTCGCGTTTCTTTTTACGTAGAAGTTTTGCTGAGGCTTTCCTGGCGCATAGATAATCAGCTTGAGAGCTTCGGGTGTTCCTTGTTTACCATTTTTCTCGCAGTTTTTGTTTATGTTCAACGGATTGGCGGCACTCGTCGTCTAACCATTCGTTGTGTGATTTCGGTGGCCGCTTTCCGATTGTAGTTTGTGCTGCGGCTATAATGGTTGATTGAAGCGTTTGCCATTCTTCTTGTATGTTTAATGGCATCTCAGAAGAGATGTCATGCTGTTCTATGTTTTGTGTTATTATTTCCTGATATCTGTTCAGCGTTTCCGGATGTTTAAATGCATCGACGTTCCAGCGCACGGTCTTTTTTGACTATTAAATGTAGATGATAATTTGCACTTGTACTTAAAGATGACAAGCATATGATCAGTGTCCATATCAGCACCTCTGTATGATCGAACGTCAGTTACACTTGTGGAGTGTCTCTTAGAAATCATGACGTGATCGATTTGATTTTCCGTTCTTCCGTCATTTGATTTCCACGTTGCCTTGTGAATTCTCTTGTGAGGGAAGAAAGTGCTGGAAATTACTAGATCATACATCATAGCCAGCTCGGCTGCGCGAAAACCGTTATTGTTGCTGGTATGATGCAAGCTGTTAGGGCCGATATGTGTTTTAAGTTATGTAATCCTACCGATTTGAGCATTGTCACCTACCACGATTTTTATATCGTGCCGCGGGATGTTATTGATGACTTCTTCGAGTTCTAGGAAGAACAGGTCTTTAATATCGTCTGCTTTATCTTCAGTATGTGCATGAACATTGACGATCGTTACATTGAATTTTTTGCGTGCGGATTCTCAGTGTGCATAACCGCATATTAATTGGGCAGAAGTCGATAACATGCTGATTCACGCGACGGTGTATAAGAAAGCCAACTCCAAATTCTCCTCCGTTTTGATGACCGCAATAATAAAGAGTGTATCCTTTCGCTGTTTCATGGATTCCACTACCTGGCCATCTTAGTTCTTGTAATGCCACTATATCTAGTGTGTAGCTCTCTACTTGTTGTGTGAGTTTTAGGAGATCTCCTGGTCTTCTAAGGCTTAGCACGTTCCAGGTTCCCATTTTTAAATCGTAGTCCGGGTACAGTTTCCGAGGTCGTTCCAATAATGATTCCGAGATATTCCGAGGCCTGTGTACAGAATTCATGACAATAATTTTTTTTACGGAAATGGGGTGTTAGCCCTTCGCCCAACCCAAATTTTCGTGAATGGGTTCTTATATAATAAAATATAACTTTAGCGAATAATAATCTCCTTTAAGGAAATTCAAAATATCCTTCCATCGGGTGCGCACTACAATCGACGAACAAGAATTTCAGAGTTATCCCACCCATTTGCTGTCCAAATACCTCGTCGTAGTACTATGTCCTTCCAGAACAATTATTTTAATAGAGTGGCCAAATTATATTTTAATAGAGAGGCCAACTTAATGCCTGCCGATGAATTTGCCACTCAGACATTTAAAGAAAATGTCAATCGTCATTTAAAACAATTAATATAGTTGTTTTGTTCAATATCCTTATTTCTTCCATTTTCTCTCCTTCTTTTCATGGTATCTTCGGATACTCAAACATGGAGTCTGAATAATAAATATTTAGTGTGCTAAACTTGTATAACTAATTAATAAAAAAAACAGTGGTGGTATAAATGTCGGTCGTCAATACCGGCAAACATCTAAACGTGAAAAACGTTATTAGTTTTCATTCATAACTTTTTAAAACTTAAAGAACCTTCATACAGTTAATTGGTTACTTCAAATATATTCTTCTACTTTTTTTCGTTCTTCACTAATTGTCTAGAGTAGGTTGAGAATCCAAGAAATGCCCTTTCATTGGGCCTCATTCTCTTCCATTCCAAATTTTATAGATCTTTTACTATTAAGATCTTATCTTACATTGTGTTTTGCTTTTCGTAGCCAATCAAAGAGAATGAAAATCATATACTTTGTATCTGTTTTTTCCATAACTTGCAATATTTCGGGTAAAAGCTATGCACGCTGTACCTCATGTACATCTACTACTCCATCTATAAACTATAATTTGTTCAAAGTTTCATAATCATAACAAATTTTGATTCTAACACGCCATTGATCCTAAGATGCACTTGATGTTAGGCAAAGTGAAAAAAGTGAGTTTTAAAATCGACGAAAAACGGTTATAAAGATTGAGTTCTGTAGCTTGTTACCGTTTGCCTTGTTTCGTGTGAATAAATTTATTGTTTTTAAATAATAATTGTTAATTATTTGAACATGAAATCCTAATCCCAAAAATAATTCAAACTTTTGATTAGTGTAAGAACAAACCTTTTTCAATATTGTTGTTTTGATGATTAATAATCATAGTAAAAAATTTTAAATAACATTTTTACTGTGTTACAATTATCTGTGATCAATTGCGTTTTAATGATATCTGATTCAAACAATAATTATTGCAACATATTTTATTTTATTAAAAGCAAATCGTCAGCTTGTGAAATCTCGTTCTTCTCTCTAATCAGCAGTAGCGACATACACATATTGCTAGGGAGCATTACTCTTTTTAAATTCCTTTTAGATTCAGATCTGATGGTTGGATTGGATGCAAATTCTTTGAATTTATGAAAAGTTGTGGAGAAATGTTCAGGTTTTGTTCGTAGAAAGGATCCACAGATATGTATTCTAAGTCAGCGTTGACGAATGTCTAACAGGACGATTGAGTGTATATATCTGAAATTGGTTGGAATAAAATGAAGTTACTTCGGTCTGAAAGACCTAAGTATTACATTCATGAGCCAAAAGTGAAATTCTTACCCCCACTTTTTTTTTCATTTCGCGACGTTTTAGGACCTACTGATTCTAAAAAAGCAAAAAAAAAAAATGTATGTCTGTCTGCCGGCCGGCCGGCCGTCACAACCGACGAAATCTAGAAAACCGCTGGACGGATTTGAAAATTTTTTTTTTCTAAAAATAGGTTTACTTAATAGGAAGAGCCGAAAGGACGATGTGTTCGTTGAAAGTGTACCGGAAGTGTGTCAAAAAAATCGAAAAGGTGTCAAAACAAGGAAATTTGCATATTTTTTGCTTAAAAAACGTTCATTTTAAGTGATTACGAGTAGGAACATTGAATTTGGAGAAATCTTGTAGGTCGGGATTGGTATGTGAGACCAAAATCTAGATTATTGCATTATAAGTTTGTCAAAAAAATGTTGTCAAGGTGTCAAAAGAACGATTTTTATTTATTTTTTTACCTAATTTTTTGGAAAAAAAATAAAATTAATTGTTTGTTTGAAATGAAGTTTTATTATTATTATTGAGAATTATGGCATTATAAGTTTGTCAAAAAAATGTTGTCAAGTGTATCAAAAGAAAGATTTTTATTTATTTTTTTACCCAAATTTTTGGAAAAAAATAAAATTGTTTGTTTGAAATGAAATTTTATTATTATTATTGAGAATTATGGCATTATAAGTTTGTCAAAAAAATGTTGTCAAGTGTGTCAAAAGATTTTTAATTAGTTTTTTACCCAATTTTTTGGAAAAAAATAAAATTGTTTCTTTGAAATGAAATTTTATTATTATTATTGAGAATTATGGCATTATAAGTTTGTCAAAAAATGTTGTCAAGTGTGTCAAAAGAAAGGTTTTTATTTATTTTTTACCCAATTTTTTACAAAAAAATAAAATTAATAGTTTGTGACATGATATTTTATTATTATTATAGAGAATTATGGCATTATAAGTTTGTCAAAAAATAATGTCAAGTGTGTCAAAAAATGATTTCATTTATTTTTTTAGCCAATTTTTTGAAAAAAAATGTAGCTGTTTTTATGACGTAAATGTAATTGAACATGGAAATTTTTGAATTTGTTATAGTTTTGGAAATATTTTTGGAATTTTGAAAAAGTTTGTATTTTTGATTTTGTAATAAGTTTTGCAATATTTTTAGAATTTCGGCAAAAGTTTTAATTTTTGATTTTGTAAGAATTTTTGGAATATTTTTAGAATTTTGGAAAATTTTTAATTTTTGATATTATTATAATTTTTGGAATTTTGAAAAAATTTTCAATTTTTGATTTTGTAATAATTTTTGCAATATATTTAGAATGTTGGAAAAAGTTTGAATTTTTAAGAATTTTTGAAATATTATTGGAATTTAGAAAAAGTTTAAATATTTGATATTATTCTAATTTTTGGAATATTTTTGGAATTTTGAAAAAGTTTGGTTTTATTTAATTTAACAATATTTTTGGAATTTTGATTATAATTTTCCGGCAACGTATTGATGTTTCGTGTTAGTTTTGTAATAAATTTTTAAACAGAGATAAAAAATACTAGTACTTTAACAAAGAGTTATGTTTGATATACATCGCTGCCCAAAACTAAAAACCATGTCCTCATAAAAGTTTTGTTGCCGAAAACTATATAAAAATCCTTAACCCAGACCGAAGTCTTGATATCTCAGAGCTGTGAGATTTCAGCCCCTCCATATTTTCTGAAATGATTTCCATTGACTCCATTGACTTAAGAGTTATAAGCCCGCGTCTGTAGTCTTTGGGTGACCAATGATATTCATCAGTTCCTGAAACATCTTGTGCTAACGTTGACTGAATAGAAATCATTCGGCAGCACCCCTAAGATATCACCTTGGGTAGTGATATCTGTGCTAGTGTCAGTGGCATGTGATGTTAGCTCATATGTCGATAGCTCATATGTGACGATAACTCATATGTGATGTTAGCTCATATGTGATGTTAGCTCATATGTTAGTTCATATTTCTGGTCGTGCTCCTTGAATACAAGTATCTGATTTCTGACTGCGGGTGTTCGACATGATAAGTACCAAACATTACACCAACTAACGTCAACTCTAATTGACGGTCAGAAGTTTTGTATATTATATCGAAAAATATAAAGGGGCTAAATTCTCAAAACTTTGAGATATCAAGACTTCGATCTGTGTTAAGGATTTTTATATAGTTTTCAGCAAAATGCTTTTACGAGGACATTGTTTTTAGTTTTAAGCAGCGATGTATATTAAACATAAAACTCTAAAAAAGTACAAGTATTTTATCTCTGTCTAAAAATTTATTACAAAACTAACACGAAACATCAATACGTTGCGGGAAAATTACTACAGATCATAAATTGACATAATTTAGTAAAAATATGATACACTCAGCAAACTACTCAAAAACCTCTCCATTTAGCGTTCAGTAATTTAAACTTTTCAAAAACAAACAACATTATCTACCAATTTCATGTTCAATTACATTTCATGTTATACAAATAATTTATTTAATTTTTTTCAAAAAAAGAGGTCTGGCCTGATTGCATTGATTTCAAAAAATTATAACAAAATCAAAAATTCAACCCTTTTCCAAGATTCTAAAAATAATAATAATAATAAAATTTCAACTTTCTTCAAAATTCCAAAAATATTTAAGAGAATATTACAAAATCAAAAATTCAAACTGTTTTCAAAATTTCAAAAATATTTTAAAAATTATAATAAAATCTAAAAAATTAAAAATAAAATTAAAATCAATAAAATCAAAACCAACTTCTAAAAATATTGCAGAAATTATGGCTTTTACTGTGTTCCAATCCATGCTAATTAGTACTAAAAATTCTAAATTGAAATAGTTAAAAATTTAGTTGACTATTTCCGCCATTTAATTCTAAATTTTTGAAAAGATATTTGTTTTTTGAAATTTTAAGTATATGGCAGAACTGTTTGAATTGTCATTGTTTCTATTAGTTTTTTACTTCACCACAATTTTAAATTGTGTGAAGTAATGCAATCTATCGTGAAAAAAAAAAATCTTACATACCCCAAATTTTGTTTTTTCTTTTGTTTTGGACCATCCTCTATCTAAATAGTCAATAAAAATTTTGGTGTACGTCTGTGTGTGGGTGGGTGGGTGTACTTTCTGCATTAGGATCTTGATGAAACTTTGTTAAATGATACAAGTTCACCTGAAAATGAAAGATCTGGATTCATTTCAAATTTTTACAAAATGGCGGGGGGTCTCCCGAACACCTCTAAGTTTAAATCTTGAATAACTTCTAATCCTGGACTATGATCTTACTGAAACATAGTATATAAGGTTTTAGTACAGTTCCAGTTTTTTCCAGGTGTTTATCCCTACTGTCGCATATAATTACCGATCGATTTTCTTGAAACGTTGGTAAAAGCTTTCAAGTAACATGAGAAAGATTTGATCAGCTTTTGGAGTACATTGGATAAAGGGTTGGGGGTCTACCATACAACAGGTGGTTTTTTCCAAAATGTTTTTATGTTTGTTGGGAGCATAAAACATTCATTCGTGAATGAATTTTGATGACACTTTGGAAAAAGATGCAAATATGTATGGCAAGAAACTGATCAGTTTTTAAGCGATAGTGAGCAAAATGGTATGGGGTCCCTGGAGCACCTGTTTTTTTGAAAGCTCAATAACATCTGTACCTGATAATCGAATTGAATGAAACTTGGTACATGAGTATTTAGGACGGTTTACAACAGTTCTGCATCCCAACTTCCGGTTTTTCATTTCCGGTAAAATTTTTTTGGTACTTTTTTGAAGTTTTTTCAGTGTCTTTATGCACACTACAGCCTACAATAATGAAGTGGTTGGGTTCCGGTTTTTCACTTCCGCAACTTCTGGTTTTTCACTTCCGGTAAAAAATTTTTTTGTAAATTTTCAATTTTTTTCAGTGTGTTTATGAACACTACAGCCTACAAAAATGAAGTGATTATGATGAAACTTATGGAAAAGGTTCCAATTAGTGTGAGAAGATAATTATCATCTTTTGGGTCACATTGATCAAAGTGACGGGGGTCTACCATACAACTGCTGACTTTTCACACTTTGTTTTTAAAGTTTGTTGGGAGCATACAGACTTCATGCATTAATCAATTTTAATGACACTTTGAAAAAAAATAAAGACTTAAATGACAAAGAACTGATTAGTTTTTGGACAATATTGGGATAAGTGGTGGGGGCCCTCCCGTACACCTGTTTATTGTTTCAATGTTTGTTGGAAGCATACAACATTCGTTCGGTAAGTAGTTTTTATAGCACATTGCAAAAAGATGCAAATATGTATGGCAAGGAACTGATTAGTTTTTTTAGCAATAGTAAACAAAGTGGTAGGGGGTCCTCAGAGCACCTGTTATTTTGGAAGCTCAATAACATCTGTACCTGATAATCGAATTGGATGAATCTTGGTACATAAATATTTAGTACCGTTAACAACAGTTCTGCATCCTAACTTACGGTTTGTTACTTCCGGTTAATTTTTTTTTTACTTTTGCTCGTACAACAGAATTTATGTTTGTTGGGATACTACTGCTTTCTTTAATATTTTTATAATTAGAACTACAAAGTCTATAACATTGGTTAGCTTTTAATTAAAGCATTTGATGGATATTAGCTCATTGTATATCCAGAACACTATGTTTCCAGAGCTGTGGTGAAGTCAGTCGCATCAGCGTCGCAATATTTTTTAATAAAATGTGTTGTGTAGTAGGAATTACAATTTATGTGTCACAACGCACATAAAAACCTTTTAAGAACAAGGACCCACAACAACATGCGTTCTAAGGATGTTAATGGACGCAAATCTTTTTTTTGTTTTTTTCTATTTTTTGTTAAATAATGGAAAACTAAACAATAAATCCTATCACAATATAAAATATGACATAGGCCAATATTTCATGATAGAATAGAGAAAATAAAAATAAAATAAGAGATAAAAAGCAAGTTTGTTTTAAAAATTTGCAGGAACCAAACTAAAATGGGGTTGCCAATAATCCAGCTAGTGGCATAATCCTTGATTATGCGATACAATATCTTCCTCAATGATTAAAGCACAGATAAAGACTTATATGAAAGCTCGTTTCTTCGAGCAAGCAACAGCGTACCATCATCAATTAATATGCCATACCTAAAATTGAGAATGCTACATTTGATTCAATATAGTTCATCCGCCAGCACCCCTCCTTAGATATCATCTTGACTAGTGATATCTCTCTACTATTGCCAGTGGTGTGTGATATCTCACGTTAACTCATATGCCGATAGCAATTTAATATATTTTTATGTTTAATCATATGCAACGAATTGATATAGAACCTGATACAATGCTTACCAACAGTGACCCTTAATTCCACATTATTCACTAAGGTAATCGTTGTCACTAAGGTAAGTTCGATTACACTTGACAACGATTGTTTATGATATTGGTTGTTAGATCTGATTTTTGATTTCCTCTAATATCGTTTTACTTTTAGTCAAAAATATTTAATTTTAATTCATGCACCTGGGAATAAAAAAAGTTTTTCCTTTTTTGAAAACTTGCTTTAGTTTGTTAATTTTTGATAGTTTTTTTGATAAATCAATTTTAATGTTTATTGATAAAAGCTTTTAAAATGGCGATGTAAATTGTAAACTATGACATCTCGTTCCATATACCACGTGAACCGTAAATAAATTGATTGTTCGGACTTATGAAAAAGCTTACTGAATTTGGTGGTCAGTTCAGATGAACTTGTTTTTGTTATTAATACCTGCCGGCGAAATCGTCCTTTCTCGAAAATAAACCTGTTATATTATTTAGTAAAACAAATAGAAATTTTTAATATTAATGAAAATGATGAATAATATGTTATTTTGTTTTTAAATTTTAGAGTAAAACAATGTTCAGAAGAGAATCAAACACTGTTAAAACGTATTAAAATGCTACAAAATCAAAATCATAATTTAATGAGTCAAATGAAAAAATTACAAAGTCTATTAACAAAAGGTACTGGTAAAACAGCACAACCAGCAACATGTCTTATGGTGCTATTATTAAGTATGGTTCTAGTAGCTGTACCCAATATTAAAATAGGACAAAATGCAAAAGAATCTGAAATTGTTGATGCAATTCAAAATTCGTTAATGACACAACAAAATCGTCGTAGTTTATTATTTGACACAAAAGAACCTTTGCTGGGTGATGTTGTTTCTGATGAAGAATTAAATTTCGATGAAATTATGTCATCATTCACTGGCATGACAGAAAATGATTTTTCTGATGATATGGAATCACCAATCCCGAATAAAAAATCACGAACGTTAATTGATTTTGATGTTGATGATAAAGTATGGAATCCGACAGCGGATATAAATAAAAAATTCAATGAACACGCAAATCTTTATCATAGATCGCATAAAACAAATAATATACAATCTTCGGGATTCAACATAGAACATAATAGTTATAATGATAATAATATTGGAATTTTAAATGAATCAAAACTTGATCCGGATATCATGGATTTGATGACAAAAACATCGGAAGGTGGGTTTGAATTAAATATCGATAAAATTGCAGCATTATCAAAGCAAGCGGTTGATTACAATCATCGATTGACAATTCCCAACGATCATAATGGAAATAGTAAGAAAAATTCGTCTGCACAAATAAAAACAAGTAAATTTATTTTACAAGATGTTTAAATAACAAATGTATGCAACTTATTATTATTATTATAACTATTATTCTGCTATATCATAAAAGTAAACTATTAATTTTTTTGTTATTTTTTAAGAAGTTATTTTAGAAATTAGCTAGTTAAAAAATTAATATTCTTACTATTTTACTATATAGTATCTTGTAAAACTGAAAGTGATTGGTTGATTGAATGATAATTTTAAATATAAGAAAAGTATTTTTAAACAATTAATAAATAAATAATAATATATTATATTTCTTTTAACTATTTAATTATAAATTTGTAACTATTACAATTTAATCTATTTTAAGTTTTATTTGTAGTGGAAGAAAAATATTTATGTTGTTAGCGTTAACTCAAAAAATTATCATGACTTTTCATTTAATTAGCCCTTAATCCAGATAAATGTGAATTAAATTCAAAACAAAAAGGGAATATAATCGCAAACAAAATTTTATAAAACAACAGTTGAGTCTAAATTTCGAATCAACAGTTGCGAAGAAAATCTGAAGATCATATTGTCATGTAATCAATTCTCGGTTTAACCATATTAATCTATATAAATACAAATATAGTTAATTTTAAATTAATACGAAATTGATATATAAATATATAAAATATGTTAATTATTTTTAACTTTTTTTTGGGAACATACTTAATTTGTTTACTCTTCATTAAAAATTTAATTATCACAGTGTAATCAGCGTTTTTCATTATTTCAATTTCTTTTTATTTGTAGTCTTAAATTGTTATAAACATTTTATAAGAAAAAGAATAGAAAAATAATGCAAACACAAATTTTTTTTTGTTTTATTAGGAAAATATATTGTATAATAAAATCGTTTGCATAAAACCAACACACTAACCGAGTAATACGGTACAATTAAAACTTAAAAGGTAAACCTTTAACATTTTGTATTATCTTTGTTAATCTTATTTACAGTCAAACGTTTTTTATTATAGTTGCATTCGATTTCACTGAAGTAACTGAATTATCTGAAAAATTGCATGCAATGTTATTGTTTTTTTCAGTTATTTCAGTCAAATCGAACGCACCTAATAGTTGATAAATTAAATCAGTTTTATTTGTGTCTAAAAATTATAAAATTGAAGAATTCTTTGGATATAATAATTTTAGTTCTTTTTTGACTTAATAAATATTGAAGTCGAACCAAGATCTGTTGTTTTCAATTTCTAAGAGCTACTTTAGAATTTGTAATAACTACGAGACAACTTGAACATGAAGAAATTGTTACACTTGATCGTCACCTATTGTCTATGTCTATTTATTTGCAAATGCAGTAAGGGGTTGTATTGTAACACATACCGATGGCTCTAGGTCTTGGAGCTGGGCTGCGCATAACTGTTTTGGTGAAATCAAAATTTCGCTCACCTCTTTTGGCGACTTTTGGAGGTTCTCGGTCACATTTATGGCGCGTATCTTCCAATGTGATTTATTCGTTTAACTATTTTATCCTTTGATGTTAGTGGAACGAATGCCTTGTGCAGCGTGCTATCATTCGTAGAAGTATCTCTTTTTTTAAAGGTAGATTTCATATAAAAATCTACCTATTGCATCGGTAAAAATTGTGATGCCGAATTACTATATACTAGGAATCGCCCAGTGGCCGAAATTCGGCCGTTGTAAATAGACCTCCCAACCAAATAGCTACAACACATTATTTCAGAGTTTAATTAATTGATATAGATTGATTTTGAATTGTGAAACAAATAACTTGAAAAAAAAACAAAATAACCGAACAAAAAACTCAAAAAATACATTTATGCTTCACATGCATATAATGTTATTATAAAGTCTTGGATACGCGATATATAAACACATCCATAAAAACCGGGGCGTTATGAGAGGACATTATTAATTCATAACGGCCGCTCTTAGTACACTAAAATAATATTTTTATTCGCCTACATATTAAAGTGTTACTTTATTACTGTGATTTGCGGCTTTAAAGTATCACTTTTCAGCTATTTATTTTGTTGTCATAGCCACGTCCAAAAAAGTAAAAAGCATTTGTATTTGTTTAAATTCTATGAAAAATAAAAATTTTTATCAAAGCAACCCTTAAATTCAAATTTTCATTATCCAATTAAAATATTTGTTATCATTTGTTGTCATAGCTACACAATAATTTGGAAAAAATAATAAGTATTTTGTCAAAGGTTGCTTGTTCCACATATTTTGATTTTAAAATTTATGAAAATTTATAATTTTAATTTAGAATAAACAACTTTTCTTAAAATATTTTGCTTGCGGCGAATAAAAAATAGTATATGATGCACGGACGTAAGCTATTTTGGACTTAATGTGGGTGCAAATCTCGGCTAGCGCCTCGATTTGCAAACTCCACATCCGTCCAAAATCTTTAGCTTTACGTCCTAGCATTATAATGTACTATTTAAACTTCAAAATGTTTATCCTCATGGCATACTAGACAGTTTGTTTTTGTCGTAAATTGTGTTTTTGCTTTTAATTTAAAAAGTTTTAAAAAATGTTTATTAAATAATAATTTTTATTCAAATTAAATCAAACTTTTCAATACAGAATGTTACTTTTCGAACTAAAATGGCAATTTTCAAACTTGCCAGAAAAATCAACAGATTTACTGGAAAGATTGTCCGATACAGTTATCATTTTATTTGATATGGGGTAGGTTGATGATGTTGATGGTTGTTCTTGAACATTCGAGATGATTTCAAAACTAGAAATAGCACTTGTTTCTCCTTCAGATGAACCTACAGCACTTGCAATCATGTTGGAAATTCTATTTTTCGAAGTAATGCTTTCTTCTATGTAGCCTTGTGCTACAGTGTCACTCTTCCATTTGCCGTGCAATTTAAGAGTTTCGAAAGACGCATCCCCCTCAATTATGAGAGTAGACGAAGTGCGTCTCAAACAATGGCCAGTAAACTGGTGAGGGTTTTCTAATTTTAAGAACTTAGCAATAGTGTTTGGAACACTGCATATCGTATTTTTCCAACTGGTTGCATTGTACACTTTCTGTTTCTATATGTAACAAAAAAACGTGACTTATTTGTTTTATCTGGCTTTAAATTCATATATTGTCGTACTATTTTCAGAGCACCCATTTATTTTTCATCTATGATTGTAAAGCCTTTTGACGTACCTGTTTTAGTTTCTGGAACTTTTACAATCAAAACGGAACCTTTATCATTATTTAACTGTATGTGTACTTCAGTCAATATACATAATACAGTCATATTGACTTAATTACACACACAATTAAATAATAAATAATTCACAGTCACAAATAAATCAACAACCTTTATCAGTTACATCCTCAACTGACATTTTACCATTCATCTACATTCATTTTTACCATTTTTTCATTCATTCACGTCATCTGGAGCATCTTTTATGAAAGACATAACCTGATTGCCGGTTAAAACTTGAGATTTTTTTGGCGTATAACCTCTTGATTTTGTTTTTAAACACAAAAGCAATTGGTTATATTTTGAAATATCAATTTTTTCGTAAACTGTAGATTTTAAAATTTAGTCCACACTCCACAGTGAATTCGGGGTATACTTTTCAAACTAAATAAAAAATTGAATTAATAAATTTACTTATTAAAATGTATAAACAAATTAGAATTACCAATTCTTGAAAGTATACTAACAACACATTTTCATTCACTGCCTGTACTTTGTTTCTTGATTTCCATGAACGAAAAATCCCGTAATCTCTATCATATTTTTGTTTGGATTTAATTGGCAATAAAGATTCCGTTGCTTTTTGAGCATTTTTCTTAATAAACTCTGGCAATTGCAAATCCATTATTGTTTAGGACTAATTCAGAGTTCTGATGAATAATTATTTGAAACTTCAAACTGTTTTTTCTCATGGCAAACTACGCTACAAAATTTGGGAGAATTTGTTTATAGCAACGCACAAACAACAAATAATTATTTTTATTTTAAACTTCAAAATATTTATTTTTTTGGCATACTGGGATACATTTGTATTTTTTGCACAGCAATATAGACTAACAAATTAAATTCTTTCTTAGTTTTTAGCTTATTAAGTGAAGCATAAAATCTTGTATGCACCACTGGTGTTATTGGGTATTACGCCCATCAAGCGCAATCTAGCCCGAGGTCGCTTTCCGGGCGCAATAACCTACATAACGCCCTTGGTACATAAATAGCTATTATCACATTTTTGCATTTTTTCTGAAAAAATCGTCAAAATTCAAAAAAAAGTATTTTTCGGCACATCTACTACTCAAGACCTATCCTACGATATACATATTGCCACACTTTTGATGGAGCAAATATTTTAAAATTGTACCGCAAAAATATTGCTTGCGTATTTATATATAGATGATAAGTGGAGACGGAAAATCGTTAAACCTTGGTTTATTCCAAAACGCATATCTCAAAAATTGTCCTTTTTTATTATTTTTCACAGATTTTAAAGTAAACCCACCTATGCAGCTATGAAATTACAATAAAAGTGAGAGTCCATTTGGATTTTTTAATTTTTTATACGATTTTTTAAAGTTTAGTATATGAAAAATTCACATGTTTTGTTTTCAGAGTTTACAATTTTATTTTATTCGAGCACTCATTTCACTCCTCAAAATAGTATTCATAAATTAAAATGTTTATTTTTGCAATATCGTTCTTCCTCGAAGAGTATTATTTTTAGTTTTTTCGATTTCACTCCATTGAAATTTTTATTTTCTTTATTTTCTTTTTTTTTTTCTTTCATTTAATTTGTAATAGAAGAAAATTAGTACCTTTTCGTCATCCTTTTTATATATTTTTATAACAATATGTAACTTCAAAATTCAACAAAACGTTTACAAGATTATTTATCTTTTACGTTGGAAAGCATTAATTTTGAAGTAAAAATTAAATGTTTGAGTATTTAAAAGAAAATATATACCATGAATCGACTGATCTACGGTTTATAGAAAATATCCAGTATACTATACTTAAAATTTTTTCTTTTTAAACAAAAAGTGTTGTGTTATTATGGGTTTACAATATGTGTAACAACAACACATAAATACCTTTTAAGACCTAAGCCCCACAACAACTTGCGCACTTAGGTGTTTATGACCGCTTTTTTTAAACCTTTGCGGATTGAAACCACCTGAGACTATGGATTCCAGCAAACTATTCCATTTGTATGCAGTTCGGAAAAAGAAGTCTTTCTGCGATCTGCCAGTATGACAGCGCAGGATCTCGACCGTTTGACTGGTTGCGCTAGCCGATTGCCGAGTGAAACGGGGGTAAGAATAAGTTTGTGGCATGATGCTGCTGATTTCATCTGAGCACTTTGATGACGATATTTGTAAAAAACGACGAGGTCAGCAACAGTGCGACGCTGTTGTAGGGAATCAAGTTTTGCTGTCAAAACTCGATCACCCACAACTCGTATAGCCCGCTTTTGAACTGAGTCCAAGAGGGCCAAGATGGAAACAAGCAGCACCCCAAACTTGACAACATTACTCCATACAGGGACAAATATAGGACTTATAAACATGGGGCAATTGGTATGGAGTGAAAAATGTTTTGCATCTATTTAGGAGGCCCAGTTTTCTAGACGCGCTTTTTGCCATCGCCATTACATGATCGTTCCAGAGTAGGTCATTTGAAACTGTGACACCCAATAAACGAATCTTTTACATTTATCTATTGGTTCATCACACAAACTGAATAAAATATCTTTGGGGAACTCGGTCTTTGATCTGGAAACAATCAACAGCTGTGTTTTGGTAGAGTTGAAATTGACCAGGCTTTGGTCACACCAATCGGCAACTATTTCAGGTCTTTATTCACGTTTATGTCTTTATTCACGTTTAATTCGTTCGTGCATTTTACCTTTTGAAGGAAGGGGCTCGAACGACTTGTGCAGAGCACTATCATCTTCAAAACTATTTATTGGGTTGCTGGTGATTTTCAATAATTCGTTGATATAAATCAAAAATAGGGTTGGGGACAATACTGAGCCTTGGGGTACACCAGCGTTAATTAGTTTAGACTCAGACGAAAATCCGTCTAAGGAGACTGAAATGAATCGGTTGGATTGGATAGAAAATTTTGAATCAGCTTCACAACATTGGGATGAAAACCATACGCAACGAGCTTGTTGATTAAGTTGGCATGCCAGACTCGATCGAATGCCTTGGAGATGTCTAATGCGATAACGTATGTTTCACCACCTTTATCAAATATGCTGTTCCAACAATGCGCTACATAGTTTAATAGATCGGTAGTTGATCTTTTGTTTCGAAAACCGTATTGGCTGTTCTGAGATTCTTAACAGGGGGGCCGCGAAAATATTACCAGATTTTTTTTAATTAAATGCTACTGAATTTTTTAAATCAAAATCGTTTTTTAAATCTAGGTGTACGAATGTGTATGCGCTTATTTTTCAACAAATACTTTAACTACTGATAGTAATTAGTAATGCATATCATTTTTGGATAATTATATATTTCGAGCTTATGCAACACATACGAAGCATCATAGCAGCTAGTATGCAGAAAAACATTTTTTAGGAAGACACGCTTCTCCATCGTTTTATCTAATTTTGTCCAAACACAGAAAATCTTTTTAAAGATCGTAACTAAAATTTATCAAATTTATTAGTGCCAAACAGAATTTAAATTTTGAACGATGTGAAAAATTCGTTTTCGTATGTAAAATTATATATTCGTTTTTATATAAATATGGACATGTCAATACATGGCATAAATTCATACCCTTAGACACAGCTAAACAGAACTATGATAAAGATAATTCAACTCTACTTTTCATTTCAATATTTGATCGAGATCAGCTTTTAAAACTAGCTTGTAAAGGTTTCTGCAAACCGTTCAAGTGGAAACAAAATAGCTGAAATGAAACTGAAACTGGGATAAAATGAAATATTTAAGGTTGTTGCAGTTAGTATATTGTATAACAATGCTAAAATGATACTCATTTCACTCGAGTATGAAATTAACAGCAAAAGCGTAGTGAGGGCTGTAATAATATTTTTTCTAAGACATTCAATTAAAACATAAAAATACATGTTTTTATTTATTTAAATGCATCACCATTTTGCAAATATATAAAATTGCCTTAAATTATAATTTACTAGACTGAAAATTTAATAGATTTTTGAATTGATTTTGATTGAATTTTCAATTCGCTAGCGTGAGTTCTCTAAATTAAATTTTCAATTTATATTTTGTTTAACATGCGTTCCTTTGGAAAAGTTAGTTGCTCAAACGAGTTTTTGACTAGATCACCAATGGAACGTTTGCGACGTCAACAGTTATTAAAAATTCGTTTTTTGTGTTTGATTAAGTATTGTATGCCAAAATAAAAGAAAACGAAAAAATTTTCGATGTCCATTTCGTAAGTAGTATCCAGCTGTCAATAAGAAACCATGACCGTGCGAATATCGTTGGCTAGACATGGAGACAATTCTTATTTTCATTACCGGGCTAAATAAATGTATTTCCATTTAAAACGCGTATGCATATTATTTAAAATTAATATTCAGTTCGAAAATGTGTATTTATTTCAAAACGTAATTTAAAATCTACAAAAAAGAAAAAAATTAAAAAACTTAACATATCTGGAGGGAGTTTTTATTATGAATACACACTTAAAACAACAATGCAATCAACAAATCCGTCAAGCCAAATTTTCAAACTATCAATTTATTTTCAATACGTACGAAATAAATGGAATTACGCTGGCTGGAGTACGCAGGCTTGTCACACCCGTCGGACAAAAGTATAAAACAAAAACAAAAATTATCCTGTCTTATTTCCAGAAAAAAAACAAATTAAATATCCTATCCTAAAATTACAGATATTTAATTGTAAATTTGATAAAGAACGAACAAATTATTTAATTTAATGACATCCCAAACACTGATTTAAAATTCGATTTTATTATTTCAAATATGTAATGAACTTGATAACAGAAGACTTTGAACACGATCGTTCTGATAAATAATATAATTCTAAATTATTTCCCTTGATGAAAAAATGTTTAAATTGAGGAAAGCAGTTTGAAACTTAATCTTCAATTTTGCCTACATGCCTGCTTGCACATATCTAAGTGAAAAAGGATTTTCCACAATGGACAATAAAATATCTATCTCGCGCATATGCTATCCCTCTTTTTCTCATACAAAATCTTTTTGATCAACTTTTCAGATTATGGTAACTGCAAAATTGATTATGGGAGCTGAATTTAATTTGTGTGTAATAGCTCCCATAATCAATTTTGCAGTTACCATAATTTGAAAAGTTGATGAAAAATATTTTGTATGAGAAAAAGAGGGATAGCATGCGCGAGATAGCTATAAAAATTGCAAGAAAAGTTAGCTGATAGAATGACTTTTTGCAAAATTATTTGGTTTACCAATTAACTGCTAGAAAATTGTCAGATGATTTCATCTGCACATTCAACCGGTTTAAAGCCAGGCATTCACATACAACAGAAACAGAAACAGAATTTCATACAAATTTGACAGGAAAAAATTCTGTTTCTGTAAAATTTGTATGGAATTCTGTTTCTGTTTCTGTTTCTGTTGTATGTGGTTGTAAGGTTATCCGTTAAATGATAACGGTAATCTTAACAGATCATGTTAACCTAATAAATTGAACCGCAGCATTATTTGACCCGCAAGACAACAGGGGAGAATTGGGGTGGATTTTGGTCAATGGCTCACATGATATAATGTATGCTGCACTGTAAAAGAAAGCTAAACCGATAAATAAAATTGTAAACTTGTCACTATCACACATCACGTCACAAGAACACACTGCGAATTTACATGTTTAAAGGAGGAAAACAGGCCACCGACACTTCAATCCTTCATGACTCAATAAGAAAAATTAATTTGAATTCATAATTATTACTGTATATTCAGAGAAACAGAAACATCAAAATTATGACTAAGACTATTAAACATGTTTACTCTAATAAAAAATTATTTAAATTATGTTAAGCATTTAAGAAACGTTAATTTTTTTATAAGTAATTAATAAAGTAAATTATACTACGCTTACCTGAGCTGGTGTTAACATCTAAAAGCGCTTTTAGTAGTCACTCCGCTCACCTAAATAAATCACGCTACTTTAAAGTTATGGTTAGTTACTTTTCTTAAACTTTACAAAAGATTAATATCAATTAAATTAAATCAATCAACACTTATATATATATATATATATATATATATATATATATATATATATATATATATATATATATATATATATATATATATATATATTATATATATATATATATATATATATATATATATATATATATATATATATATATATATATATATATATATATATATATATATATATATATATATATATATATATATATATATATATATATATATATATATATATATATATATATATATATATATATATATATATATATATATATATATATATATATATATATATATATATATATATATATATATATATATATATATATATATATATATATATATATATATATATATATATATATATATATATATATATATATATATATATATATATATATATATATATATATATATATATATATATATGTATATATATATATATATATATATATATACACATACATATATATATATATATATATATATATATATATATATATATATATATATATATATATATATATATATATATATATATATATATATATATATATATATATATATATATATATATATATATATATATATATATATATATATATATATATATATATATATAAATATAAAAATAATTCTCTAACACAATATAAAAATAATTCTGACAACAAAAATAAACTTGCGATTAAAAGTTGAATAAAATCTTGCTATTTGGTCGACTTAATAAATCTTGTTAGTTGGTCGACTTAATTATTTGTTTTTTTAGAAAACTAATATTTTCTTTCCTCTGACCAGCTAAACATTGCACTATTGAATAATATGGACAACTTTGTCAATACAAGGCAGAACAAACAGCGTTAAAAAATATTGTGCCACTAAGATGTCTTGTCGTTTCCTTTATTATTATTATTCCGTTCCGTTATATATTCCGACAACTTATATCATAAACTTGGGTGGTACAGGACCTTGGCAATCAATTCTAGTAATATATGGAATTACATTGTTTGTTACATACCGTTACAAAAAGACTATTATAGTAGATGTTTAATTTGCTTACCGTAATTATAGATTTGTTAGGATTTGATTCCTTAAGAAATACAAAACTAAACTGAGCCAAACTAGAAACAAGAAATATAGGAACTTGGCTTAATACAATTTAACTTTAACTTAGTTAACTTAGTAGGAATTAATTCCCATATATTTCTTTTATTTTGAGAAATATTTATGTTGCAAATTCACTTAATTTATTTAATCACAATTAACAAACTTTCACGGTGAATATATAACATCAAATGAATTTCATTATTCAGTTTAGATTATATAAGGTTCTACCGTACAAACTTGAATTGTATTTTATTGCCCTATTCAGGTTTGCGTTTTATTTAATAATTATTAGGCCGGAATTAAGTGCTACTTGCAATGACGCTTGTAAAAGAAAACCAATTTACTTTAAATGTAGTTTACGTGAAAGTTGTGAGAAAATTATGATAGCTATTTATGATTGCTAATTACGTTGAGGAAAGGTGTCCAGATAATTTGTTGGACAACAATAAAAAGAAGAACTGATTCAAGATTACAATGGGGACAAGTGGAACCGATTTTACTGATATTAAAATTGGTTACATGGTTTCAAGCCTTAAAACAGATTATCACATTAATTGATTTTCATATTAAAATCATAATAAAAATTATATTATATTATATTAGGTATATTTGGGGTAGAGAAATCCGAAATTCGACGTCCA
The DNA here is from genome assembly GCA_963693315.1 of Diogma glabrata. Lineage (NCBI taxonomy): Eukaryota > Metazoa > Arthropoda > Insecta > Diptera > Cylindrotomidae > Diogma > Diogma glabrata. The sequence continues at coordinate 217,280,327 of OY856187.1, read as the reverse complement.
CGCCGTGCTGCCTGGTTAATGCTGACAGAATTAGGTTGGTGTACCGGAGACAAGCAGGGTAAAAACTGCTTAGTCAATCATAGTACATCATGGCGAATTGGCGCCTTAAAACCAATGCGACTCAAGCGTCTGTTCTCCATGTTAGGGGCGGCTTGAAGCGGGCGTCTGTCTTGGATCTAGCGGCTCGCTATATAAACGTGTCAAAAGGTTGTTTCTGGTAACCTTAAGATGCAGAACGGACCCATTCACGACAATTTGGGTTGGGCCTAAGGTTAACACCCTAACCCCGGAAAAAAAATTATTTGTTAAATTTGGAAATCAGAAAAGAAAAACAAACCCGGACAAAAACATAATTTTACCTGGACGTGAAAAAGGACCAGACTACCGAATCAGAACGTGGAACGTGTGCAGCCTGAGCGCTCCTGATGCTCTTATAAGTCTAGAAACAGAGGCTGAGAGGTATGGGATGGATATCATAGCTCTGCAAGAAATTAGACAGCCAATAATCCGAAAACAAGATTTGGATAGTCACTCTCTATACTGTAGTGGTCATCCTTCTCGAAGAGAATTTGGAACTGGCTTTCTTGTTGGTGCACGCATACAAGAAGCCGTGATGAAATTCATCCCGGTCAGTGAGAGGATTTGCTACCTACGTGTACGTGGTACATATAACAATATTTCTCTTATTGCCGTGCATGCACCTACTGAAGCTAAGACCGTCGACGAGAAGGATAATTTCTACATAGCGCTGGAAGAGGTTATGAAACAAACACCAACACGCGACTTCACTATGGTTCTTGGTGACTTTAATGGGCAGGTTGGAAGAGATATCTCTTATGGAAATGTGGTGGGCCCCAACAGTCTGCATTTGAATTCGAATGATAATGGTGAGAGAATGACTGAGTTTGCATTATCAAATAATTTGAGAATTGCCAGTACTTTCTTTCCGCACCGATCGATTCATAAGCAGACATGGGTCTCACCGAATGGAAACACTCGAAATCAAATTGATCACGTTCTAGTTACAGCACGTTTCTTTTCGAGTGTTCTGGATGTGCGATCCTTTAGAGGTGCATACATTGGAAGTGACCACTTTCTTGTATGTGCTAAAATAAGGTTCCACTTCCCAAACCCAAGCATTCCGAAATTCAATCAACGGAAACTATTTAACATCTCATCACTAAAGAATGCAGAAACAGAAGAGAAATATCAAAACCATATTGCCGAAACATTAGAGAAATCAGAAACCATTAATGGAGACGTCGATAAGTCATGGTATTTGCTCAAAGATGCTGTTTTAAGCGCTGCTGAGGGAATACTTGGACGACCACAAAACCACTCCCAGAAGCCATGAATGGATCAAGCATGTCTTGACGCTATTCAATACAAAAGAGATTGCTATCTGAAATGTCTGCAAGGACGCAACACCAGGTCCACGAAGGAGAACTATAAACTGGCAAGACAAGCCGTTACAAAGTTATGTAGACGAACGAAGAGAGAATGGTGGAAGAGAAAGTGTGAGGAGATTGAAAGCTTCAATAAGGAACATCAATCGCGTAACTTCTTTCAACAGGTTAAAACCTTAAAGAAGGGCCCTCAAACTAGATCGACTGCTATTCAAAACGAAGATGGGGAGCTACAAGTAGACCTTAAAAATATTTTAGACACATGGGCCGCTTATTTTGAGAATCTTCTCAACTTAAGTGACCAGAAACAAGTCGGGCGACGAGCAAAGCTTATTCGTGCGTCAAAGGTACATGTAGACGAACCCACCAAAGAGGAATTCGATGCGGCGCTGTCAAAATTAAAATGCAATAAAGCACCTGGTATCGACGATATAACATCCGAAATGATTGTACATGGTGGTGAAACTCTATCCTTAAGATTGTTTGAACTTGTTCAAATGATATGGAGGACTGAAACCATGCCACAGGACTGGAACACAGCTATGCTGATACCAATCCATAAAAAAGGTAATCGCCTACAATGTGCAAACTACAGAGGAATCGCTCTACTCTGCACAGCATATAAGATCTTTTCTTACATTTTGCTATCCAAAATCAATCCTTTTGCTGAACAACTGTTTGGAGAATATCAGTGTGGCTTTCGGCGGGGCCGAGGTACCACCGATGCACTTTTCTCGATAAGGATGATTTTGGAAAAGTGTCGAGAGTTCAACATACCAGTGCACCAACTCTTCATTGATTTCAGACAGGCCTACGACTCTCTCGAACGAGAGACTCTATGGTCTGCTCTGGTGTCAATGGGAATTCCTGGTAAACTGGTATCACTATGCAAAATGACAGTACAGAACTCTCAATGCTGTGTACGAGTAGAGAACAAAATATCAAGGTTTTTTAAAGTCGACTCCGGGTTAAGACAAGGTGATGCTATCTCTCCTATACTTTTTAATTTAGCCTTGGAATATGTGTGCCGTCAAAAGAAACTGCCGACTAACAACAATATCTTGTCAATAAACTCAGTACAGATGATTGCATACGCTGATGATGTTGTCATCCTCGGCCGAAGTGAAGCTGTTATGAGTGAGACTTTTAAGTCGCTTGAGAGTGGAGCTAGAAAAATTGGTCTTCAAATTAACTACAATAAAACCAAACATATGAATGTTTCAAGAGAGTCTGAGAAGAAAGATTTGATGTGCGACGATGAACGAATTGAGGGAGTTGAATCTTTTATATATTTGGGGTCAATGCTTGACTCAAACAACAGCATACTTACAGATATTAAAGCTCGAATCGCTGCAGGTAATCGAACTTTCTACTCAATCAAACCTCTCCTTGGATCTCCGTATGTATCAACTAACACCAAGCTCAAGTTATACAAGACATTGATTAGACCGGTCACAAACGTGGACCCTTACACAAAATGACGAATCGCATTTATCTGTATTTGAGCGTAAGATCCTACGCTACATTTTTGGCACTTAAGACAGACGATGGAGAGTATAGAACCCGATATAACTTTGAGATCAGAGACCTTCTTGAGGGTCCTGATATAATAGGTTGTATCCGTTCTAATAGGATTGCTTGGTTTGGGCATGTTCTACGAGCCGATTCACAGTCTGGAATGATTAGAAAAATGTACGTTAGTACCCCAGGGAGTGGGCGACCGCGAGGTAGACCACGACTACAATGGGAGACTGACGTAATAAACGACCTTAAAAAAATCGGCTGCCATGGTAATTATGTCGCTATTGCGAATGACCGTGGTGAATATTCGAAGCTTAGCCTGGCAACGCTCCTACATGGAGCATGAACACCGTTAAAAAAAAAAAAAAAAAAAAAAAATATTAGGTATAAAATGATTAAATACATATTTTCAAGATTTTAATGTAAAAATTTTACGTTTTCTTTACGTATTTTCGATTCACAATTTTTTTTTAAATCTTTTCGCATTTTCTTATTGTGAAAGCTACTACAATTGCTCTTTAAATATATTTATTTTTGTGGTCGCCATTTTGTCGTTTCATTTAATTTTACATTATATAGTTTATTTACAATTTGTGTATCACTAATTTAGATGGGCTATTATTTTGAAAACGTACATCGAAAAAAAAACAACAACAAAACCTGTTTCTCAATCAGAAATACATAGAAAATGGTTCAAATTTATTGCAGGTGATAAAATATGAAATGTTTAATTTATTAGATCCACATTTAGTACAGGATTATAACTTAATAAAAAAACACATGTGAATTTTTCATATACCAAACTTTAAAAACTCGTAAGAAAAAATCCATATTGAATTGCTGACTTTTTATTTCTCAATTTCATAGCTGCATGTGTTTACTTCAAAATTTGTGAACAACAAAAAAAAGGGGACTTTTTGAGATATGAGCTTTGAAGTAAACTAAGGTTTTACGCGCCGCCTAGCGGAAAAGAGAAAAGTTATTAATTTTAAACTTACTTATTTCAATTATTCAATTATTTTCCTTTTTACTTGCAAAAATATACGTAAGTCGGATGAAATTTGTGACACCTACCCAGAAAACGCATTTACGTCATTGTGATATCAAAATGACATCACGCTAAGTCACATCTTATGTAAGATCTGGGTCATATATAAGTCATATGTATATCATTATTTCCCACTTGTGTACGTAAGAACATGACATAACAATAATGATATAACTATGACATAAATGTGATGTCTGTGGAGATATTCGTGACGTTGTTATGACATAAGGTTGATATCATAGTAATATACATTTTTTTGTGATGTATTCTGTTTTTTACTTAAAAAACAAATTTAATAACAATTAAACAAAAACACTTACCCGTCAGTCATTCATTGGTCACTACTTACCTACTGTTCTATAACCTGCTAGGAAGCAATAACTAACTATACGCAAAATTTTTCAAACTATATACAATTAAAATGGATATACTTCTAGTGAAATTTAACAAAATCATAATAAGGTCATATTAAGTCCAAATTATGACATCATATCAAAGTCAAATTTAAGATCAGTGTGATGTCATGTAAGCATCATATAAATGATACCAAGATATAGTCATGACGAGTGTCAGTTTTATGTCAAATTTACGTAAGAACTACATCACATATATATGACGTTCGTGTGATGTCATATTTACGTCTTGTGTTCAGTGGGTATTCACAAAACATTGCCACCATTACCAAAACTACGTGAAAAAGCCTCAAAATTCAACCGCGCATAACTCCGATTCAGATTACTCAAAAAATAAAAGCAGAAATGACTTTTTTCCTTTCGTCAATACCAACAATATATCAAAATTTCAGATTTTTTAAAAATCAAAAATTTAAAAATCAACAAAAAAATGTACGTTTTCAAAATAATAGCCCAGATATAATCGATTATATAATATTATATTACTACTAAATAACTAATGATTTTTTTTAGAAATTGTTGTTTAAAAATTATTATTACTTCGTAAAATTATTTTTATTTTCTTGCAGTTTTTGATATTTTCGTCATCTACAGTCAAAAAAAATAAATACTATCTAAAAAGTTAATGATAGCAACTGAACTTAATTTGTGTGTAATAGCACCATTGGATATACTGAAGTGACTCTCTTGTTCTCTTGCCATACAAATTTTCCCTATATTTTTGGAGTGGATTATCGGGTTATATTTTTAAGTGTGTTTTTTTTCTTTATCGGAGAAATCGGAGCGATAAAATAAAACTTGTATCAGATATATCGTATAATTTTTTCCTCCGATAATTAACTGTCAGATATAAAATATATTCTCTTGAGTTCTTTCCGCCAAAAAAAAAATTTATTAAATAAATAAATAAATTTTATTAAAAAATTTATTTTTATTTGTTTTTAATTGACCTACAATTTTTTAAATTTATACTTTAAACGATGACTTCCGTCGGTAAACAAAATATCTGTAATATCTGTAAAAGTTTTAGAGAAATTATATGAACTTTTTTCATTATTCATATTATCAAATTCATCTACTAAAAACTTACAAAACGACATATCTAAATTTGACTGTGTAAAAAATAAACAAGATTGTATTTATATATAGCATTTTTACCAGTGTAAAATAATGTTATTATAGGGCGATTTTGGATAGCGAAAATCCGAAATTCTACGTCCACGCCGTGCTACACCCAAAAAAATAATAATGGTAGATCCGACAAAATTGCAGGTAAATTCGAATAAAATGTCATTGTTTTGGCTCCGACGTTTTATTTAGTTAAATCGATTGCATCGCTACTTTTAACACAAATGCACAAAATTTAACTGCCAAGATGAATAAACTTAATGTTATTTCGACAGTCAATGCTGTTGTTATAAACATCTAGAATATCAAGCAGACTACTCTTTTGTAGAATTAACTGCAGTACTTTTGATATTATTATTAAAGTCAACAAAAATGTATTCAATTCAAGTATTTTATATATTGATTTAAAATTCAAAATCAAAAGTAGTTTTCGAATGCAGCATTTTCTTATTTTTGTTGATTTAAGGGCAATTTCCTCAATTTTATATGCAATTTTTTACTTTGTTAAATCGATGTACCTCTGTCGATTTAAAATATTGAATTTTTTTTTGGGTGTACCTGGGTAACGCTAACAGAATTAGGTTGGTGTAGTTGAGAGGGGCAGAGTAAATACTGCTTATACTCAATGATTCTGCACCATGGCGAGTCATTGGCGCCATAAAACCAATCCAACTCAAGCGTCTGTTCTCCGGGCGGCTTGGAGCGGGCGTCTGTCTTGGATCAAGCGGCTCGCTATATAAATGTGTAGAAAGCGTCTGTTCTCCATGTAAGGGGCGGTTTTCAGCGGGCGTCGGTCTTGGATCAAGCGGCTCGCTATATAAACGTGTAAAAAGGTTGTTTCTGGTGACCTTAAGATGCAAAACGAACCCATTCACGAAAATTTGGGTTGGGCGAAGGGCTAACACCCCATTTCGGTAAAAAAATTATTGTCATGAATTCTGTACACAGGCCTCGAAATATCTCGGATTCATTATTGGAACGACCTCGGAAACTGTACCCGGACTACGATTTAAAAGTGGGAACCTGGAACGTGCTAAGCCTCAGAAGACCAGGAGATCTCCTAAAACTCACCCAACAAGTCGAGAGCTACACACTGGATATAGTGGCATTACAAGAACTAAGATGGCCAGGCAGTGGAATCCATGAAACAGCGAAAGGATACACTCTGTATTATTGCGGTCATCAAAACGGAGGAGAATTTGGAGTTGGCTTTCTTATACACCGTCGCGTGAATCAGCATGTTATCGACTTCTGCCCAATCAATATGCGGTTATGCACACTGAGAATCCGCTCGCAAAAATTCAATGTAACAATCATCAATGTTCATGCACCTACTGAAGATAAAGCAGATGATATTAAAGACCTGTTCTTCCTAGAACTCGAAGAAGTCATCAATAACATCCCGCGGCACGATATAAAAATCGTGGTAGGTGACTTCAATGCTCAAATCGGTGGGATTGCAGAACTTAAAACACATATCGGCCCTAACAGCTTGCATCATACCAGCAACAATAACGATTTTCGCGCAGCCGAGCTGGCTATGATGTATGATCTAGTAATTTCCAGCACTTTCTTCCCTCACAAGAGAATTCACAAGGCAACTTGGAAATCAAAAGACGGAAGAACGGAAAATCAAATCGATCACGTCATGATCCCTAAGAGACACTCTACAAGCATAACTGACTGCTGATATGGAAACCGATCATATGCTTGTCATCTTTAAGTACAAGTGAAAATTATCATCTACATTTAACAGAAAAGCAAAATAGACCGTGCGCTGGAATGTCGAAACATTTAAACATCCGGAAACGCTGAATAGATATCAGGAAATAATAACACAAAACATAGAAGAGCATGACATCTCTTCTGAGATGCCATTAAACATACAAGAAGAATGGCAAACGCTTCAATCAACCATTATAGCCGCAGCACAAACTACAATCGGAAAACGACCACCGAAATCACACAACGAATGGTTTGACGACGAGTGCCGCCAATCCGTTGAACATAAACAAAAACTGCGAGAAAAATGGTTAACAAGGAACACCCGAAGCTCCCAAGCTGATTATCTATGCGCGAAGAAAGCCTCAGCAAAACTTCTACGTAAAAAAAACGCGAACACATGAAGAGCTGCATCGAAAACATCAACCAACATGCGGCCAACGGAAATTCAAAAGAGTGCTTTGCCAATGCACGGAATCTGACAAAAGATTTCCACCCAAGATCTACAGCCATCAAAAATGAAAATAATGAACTCACACCAAGTGAACGTGATGTGCTGGCAGTGTGGCGATCCCACTTTCAAGACCTACTGAATAGGACGAATGAAGTTCATCCTATTCGAGCAATTGCTCCATCAACTGAGGAGATTTTTGTCCCTTACCCAGCAATAGAAGAAGTGGAAGCTGCCATCAAAAAACTGAAAAGGCAAATCACCAGGTATCGATGGAATTCCCGCAGAACTTCTGAAAAATGGAGGAGCAGCTCTGGTCTCACGTATATACGATCTGATTCTTGCAATCTGGGACCAAGAAGAACTACCTGCTGAATGGAAAACAGCTCTCATTGTTCCGCTACATAAGAAAGGTGACCGTCTAAAGTGTGCAAACTATCGTGGCATCGCATTGTTGAATACTGCATACAAAATACTAGCTAATGTCGTACTTGCTCGACTCATTCCGTTCGCCGAATCTATCATCGGTGACTATCAGTGTGGTTTTCGTCCCAACCGCTCAACCACAGATCAATGTTTTACATTAAGGATGATTCTGGAAAAATGTTGGGAGTACAACATCAGCATTCACCAGCTCTACATTGATTTCAGGCAAGCATATGATAGTATCATCCGCGACAACCTCTGGTCCGCACTCATATGCCTTGGTATCCCAGAGAAACTTGTTTCTCTGTGCAAACTCACAACATCGGGATCAAATTGTAGAATAGTAATCGAAGGATCAGTTTCTGATCCTTTCGATATAACATCAGGTGTTCGACAAGGTGATGCACTCGCGCCCGTACTATTTAATTTGGCGCTGGAGTACGCGATAAGAAAAAGCCGAATTGAGACACAAAACTGCATATACAACAAATCTAGTCAAGTTCTTGGCTACGCAGATGATATTGTGCTTCTCGGACGTAGAACAAGCGATATTAAGGATAGTCTCTCTCAGCTTGAAAGAAATGCTAAACGGCTTGGATTATGCATCAACACCGGCAAAACTAAAGTGTTAACAACATCTAAGAACATACCTCCTGGAAATCTGGATACTGGCGACTATGAAGTGGAACGCGTGGAAAACTTCATATACCTCGGGTCTGTAGTAACATCGTCAAATGACTTGCAGGCAGATATCAAAGCCCGTGTCTCTGCCGCATACAGAGTTTTCTATCACTGAGAAAATTAATGTGGTTACCCCAAACATATTCTGCTGGTAACATGTACATGTTTAGAAAATGACAAACATGTAACATGTTTACTTGAACTATTGTTATTGTGTTTACTATAAACATAATATGATCAAATAAAACATAATCAGTAACCATACTATTTTTCCGTCAATCATGTTATTTTAACATAATATGTTTAGTGTTAATATATTATGCTTACCGCAACTATAGAAACATTATAAGGTTCTATCAAACATATTATTTAAAAAAATTATATTTAGCGCAAGCATATTATATGTGGAATAACAACTATACTCTTCTTATTTTTATTATTTTAATTTCTTCTTATTTCTTTCTATTTCTTCTATTTTTAACCGACTTCAAAAAAGAAGGAGGTTCTGTGTTTCATTGTGGGTTTTTTTTTATGTATGCAATTTCTCAAAAACGGCTCGTTCGATTTGGATGATTTAAATTGTATTCTATTTGGGTTTATTCCGAGAGGGTCCCATAATTTTTTTTATGATGTGAAAAATACCGTTATTTAGAAAATTGGAAAAAACTATATTTTTTATGCATTTTTGTTGATTTCGTTAAAACATATTATTCTGTTTGGGTGTTGTGGGCAGTATTATATTGCTTTACTTGTCGAAGTTATCGTAAATAATTTTCTATGACGGGAAATATGTATGCCGTTTGTGCCAAAAATCGCAAAACCATAATTAATAGATTGTCACTGATAAAAGTTTTTCCGGCATTTGAAGTTATTACTTTTAGAACGCTTTCTAGCCCGACATTTGCTTTATGACTACACTAAAAATAAAAAATTAAAAAAATTGAAAAAAAAAAATAGAACCGACTTCAGAAAAAACAAAAGAGGCACAAAAAAGTGAAAAATAACTCAATTGTTGCTTCTAGAAACAAAAATACGTTACATTTTGATTAATTTAATTTAATTATATGTACCTTACTTTAGACAAAAGAATTACGCTATTAAACAAAGTTATTATATTAAAATAGTTACTTTTTATTATAATTATTATAGTTGTTATAATAGTTATTATATTTTAAAAGTTATTTGTAGTACAAAACTGTTCGAAGTCGGTTCCACATTGACGAAAAACCGACTAATATGTCTCGGGCTTGGCACTGATTTCCAACAGTTTTGTACTACAAATAACTTGTAAAATATAATAACTATTATAACAACTATAATAATTATAATAAAAAGTAACTGTTTTAATATAGTAACTTTGTTTAATAGCGTAATTTTTTTGTCTATAGTAAGTATAATTAAATTAAATTAAAAGAAAATGTAACGTATTTTTGTTTCTAAAAGCAACAATGGAGTTATTTTTCACTTTTTTGTGCCTCTTTTGTTTTTTCTGAAGTCAGTTCTATTTTTTTTTTTAAAGTTTATTTATTATTTTAATTTAGTCTTATTATTTTTACACAAAAATTAAGAAATTGTTTTTTATTTTATGTAAATAGATATATTTAAATGCAATAATTTTTTTGTTTTAATTAAATTCACTGGCTGAAATTCACATTTCCCAATAACGATAAAAAATAACACACGAAAAAAAGTACTAAACTCAACGAACGTACGAAACTAAATGAACTGAGCAAGTTGTTTAGATCTCTTCTAAACAATTCCAAACATGTTATGTTTGGCTAAGAATACATATACATTTACATGTATACATATACATGTTCGCATTAAAGAACCAAAAATTTCATTTATATTTAAATATATTTTATTATTTGCATAGCAATCATATTAAACATAATCATGTTTAAATAGAACTTTAAAGACAACATATGTTATTTGGCATCATACTATAGTTAATTTTACTATAGCAAGATAAGGAATGTTTGTAACAATAATAATTAGTTTTGTTCGAAACCAAATTTGTTTACAATTATATGTTTCTAAGAATCATCATTCTAGTAACCATAATTTAGGTAGATTTTTTAAACATGCCATATTTATGATAAATTTAATATAGTTAAAATAAACATATTATTGTAATATATTTAAACTATTATGTTTAAAAATTAAAATTTAACCATATTAAGGTTTATTAAAACATGTATATATTGGTCGCAAACATGTCCAAACATGTTTTTTTTTCTCAGTGTACGCATACTCAAAACTTCTGCGATCAAAACATCTTTCGCGGTCGTGTAAACTCACACTTTACAAAGCATTAATCCGACCTGTGCTTACATTTGGAAGTGAAAGCTGGACACTGACTTCCTCCGAATGTAGAATTTTATCAACATTCGAGAGGAAGGTCATACGAACAATTTATGGTCCATGCAAAGTTGCTGAAAATCAGTATAGAATCCGAATGAATCATGAAATCAGACAGCTTCTTGGAGGCTGCGATGTAATCGGATTCATTAAATCCAACCGGATTAGATGGTTTGGTCATGTAGAAAGGGCTCCATTGGATAGAATGATAAAAAAAGCGTCCCAACAACAACCAGCTGGTGTTCGTCGAAGAGGAAGACCTAGACAACGCTGGCGTGATGACATCATCCAAGACCTTCGTGATATAGGATGTCGAAACTGGGGTCAACTGGTCATGAAACGAGATGAGTGGAAGTTGGTGGCACAGACGGAAATCCCTCCATGGGATGTAAACGCCAGAGAGAGAGAGAGGGCGATTTTTCTGTTCCGGTGTTTACCGCAATGGCGCTGCAAAAAGGGGATAAGAGAATAAATTCAAAAATTTTATATGGGATTTCATACAAAACACAACTTGTATAATTTTAAAAATTATCTATGAAATTTCTTATTTTACTACAATTAAATAATTTAAATTTGCTTATGAACTGTGATTGACTATATATTAAGCATAATATATAAAATATTTTATTATCTTTTGTCCATAAAACAAATACGAAAATAGGTTAAATTTTTCATACAACTTTGTATGGGAAATTTTGGCAATTTTTATCTTGCTTTTTTGAGCGACTTAAGAATAATATTTTATATATTACCCTTAATATATAGTCAATAATACTTCATAAGCAAATTAAAACTGTTCAGTTCAATTGTGGTAAAATGAGAAATTTCATACAAAGCTTTTAAAATTATTCAAATTGTGTTTTATATGGAAATCCATATAAAATTTTTGTGATTTTTTCTCTTATCCCCTTTTTGCAGCGCCATTGCGGCCAACACCGGAATAGAAAAATCACTCTATTGTGTTCGCCTGTTATTATTCCATCTGTAGGCGAACACAATAATAACATTATTTTACACGTTTTGTAAGTTTTTAATAGATGAATTTGTAAATATTATCATTTATATTTACAAGCGTAAAAAAATAGCGTTTTCTACGCGTGGTAAAAACGTTCTTGCGTTCCTGAGTTTATTCCACTCGACGCTATCGCGTCTCGTGGACAAACCGTTCAGTCACGCAAAAAGAGACGTTTTCACCACTTGTATAAAAATCTACTATATGAAATTTCTTATTTTACTACAGTTGGACAATTTTAATTTTCTTATCAAGTATTGATGACGATATATGGGTAGTTCTACACACGAAGGAAGAAAATGGAGCTAATTAGTAATTACGGCACGACATGTTTTTTGCGTATAAGTTATGGCAAGTAGTTTTAGTTAAAGTTGATGACGTTCTTTCAACTTTTCTGAATGTGGCCAGTCAAAAAAATACAAGAGTCACAATAAAAAAAAATCCTTCTTACTCCTAAATTAACTTAAAATTATCTCAAAATACGAAAAACATTTATTTAAGACAAAAATCAAAATCCTAAATATTTAAGTCACTTTAAGACCAGGGGACTGAGAATTTATCAATTTATCAGCATTTCGTTTAAAAATGACAAAATTACGTCTAAAAAAAAATAAACGGATTCTATACCAAGGCAATACACATTCACGACGTATAAAACTACAAAATTACCTGCAATTAAAAGACATTTTACGAAACTACTTGCCATGGGGGACTGATAATTTGAGACCAGGGGACTGATAATTTGACTGGGCAACACACGATCTTGCTAGTAATGATGACTGTTTTGATTGATAAAACCTCGGACTAAGTAAAACACTTGCAATATTATAATTATTGAACTTGAATTAATTCCTTGACGAGCGATAACTTGATAGAAATATGAATTTCCAATATTTTCAATGTGTTTTGATTGGACAGGAGAATAATAACAAATTCGTGGGACAAACTTTAATAGGATATATCTTATATGAAATATAGAGTAATGTTATGATTATTTACACATTATTAAAGCAGCATTATTCAAAATTATTACTACAGTGTAAATTTGTCTCTACACACTTAGAATCATTGATTATTTAGTTTACCAGCTTTGAATTTCAAGGTGGGACACGCCAGGGGACTGAGAATTTGACGATTTGAATAATTTTTTTGTAAAAAATATATTTCGAAACGGGTTTATTTTGGGTGACCAGCTAGACATAATTAAGGTTTATAAATTTCATTTGAAAAAAAAAATTTTTTTTTCATATTAATATACGAAATAAGCAGAGCCGTCCAAAATTCCTATGTTTGTAGAACTATCCATATAATTAATAATAAGAAACATTTTATCCATATAAAAATTTTTATGATATTTATATAAAATCTTTTGAGTGATTTACGGCATAATGATGATTTTATTCAACTAATTAAATCTATAATAAAAAATTTATATACCATTTCTATGTACTCTAAGAATTTATTATTATACATATATAAACATGCATTTTCATAAAACGTGTTAATAATTTTGATGACAAAACAATATTTTTTAACAATTATCTAACTTCACTCATATATTTCTATATCCCGCAAACAAAAATTTACGCACGAATATGAGAAGAGATAAGAGAGAAAATGTGTAAACAAAAAATTGATTTGACATAAGTTTTACACTCTCTAAATTGGTTAAGGTGATCGGTTGCGTTAGTCCAATAAACATTTTTTGTGACTAAAATAATTGTTAGTGAGTGAAATTATTTATAAAAACAATAAAAATGAGGTGTGCAGTGTTTGGTTGTAATACTGACAACCAATCGAAAAATTTTGAGAAAAACATTAAATTTATTTCTTTTCCTAACAATATTGAGCTTGCCCAAAAATGGGTCCATTTATGTGGACGTTTAGATCATATTAATATTAAATATGCTCGTATATGTTCAAAGCATTTTGATGAAAGTAATCTTTCAAACAATTTGCAACATATGTTATTAGGGTATATGCCTAAAAACGCACGGTTTGTGAAAGAGGATGCAATTCCTACAGAAAATCTACCCAATAACACAATTAGAAAATCCGGCAAGCCAGTCAAAGATAGAGATGAGAGGCTTACCAAACGAACTCAAAAACAATTAGTATCCGAAATATTAAATCAAAACAGGTATGTAATTTTTTTAAAATCAATTATTTAATCCAATTATAAATATAGCGTCTGAAATTTATTAATATTTAAAATAAATAAGAAACAATTGTAAGTAAAGTTTTATTCAAAAAGTTATGAAAATATAGTATTATGGTATTACTATACTTTCTTCATTATAAGAACATATTAAATAATTTACAGTGAATTAACAGCTATTGAGGATATAAATAAAAATTTAGAAGAAAAAAACATTCCAGTTTTATGTGAACCTGGTCCATCTCAATTATTTGAATGCCGGGAGTTAAATAAGATTATTGAAAATTTAACATCTGAGTTAACGTAAAATATTTCATTCTCTTTTTAATTATTATTACTTATTTGTAACTATATTTCAGCAAATTAAAAATCGAGAACCAAATTTTGACGGAAGAGAACCAATCTCTTAAACTGTTGATAAAAAACAGTTCTAAAACTAAAAATTTGGAAGATAGTATTAGAAACATTTTTACGCCAGGCCAAATTAAAAAACTTGAAACTCCTAATAAACGAGTAAGATGGTCGCAAGAAGATATTTCGAATGCTATAGCAATACATTCAGCTAGTTCCCGAGCTTATCGTCTTCTTTTAAAAAAAATGTATCCACTGCCAGATATGTCTGCTCTACGTAGTTGGTGTGGTAAAATTGAAGTTGAGCCGGGGCTGCTTAAAGAGATTTTGTCAATAATGGAGAATGTTATAATGACTCCATTGGATAAGATTTGTGTACTTTCTTTGGACGAAATGAAGATAAAACGCAAATTTTTCTACAATAAGTCCTCGGATGAAGTCGTAGCACCCGCCAACTACGTCCATGTAGTAATGATAAGAGGTCTTTTTGGTAATTGGAAGCAGCCTATATTTTAAAATTATGATTGTAAAATGACCAAAGACCTTTTATTTAATATTATAAAAGCAGTGGAACAAACTGGTTTTCATATAGTTGCTATGGTCAGTGATTTGGCTGGGTGCAATACCCGATTGTTATCGGAGCTAGAGGTATCTGTAAATCATTCCTGGTTTCAAAATCCTGCAAATGAAATTGAAAAAATATATGTATTTGCTAGTGTGCCACATCTAATAAAACTGATCAGAAATAATTTTGTAGATCATGGTTTTGAGATAGATGGTGAATTTGTTACCAAAAAAACCATCGAAGAATTGCTACACCATACATCGGTTTCAGATTTGAGCATCGCATGTAAAATTTCGATCGAAAATCTTACAGTGAGCAATTCAGGACGTCAAAAAGTTAAATTAGCCACAAAATTATTTTCTCGTACCATTTCCCAAGCCATTAGCAGATGTGGCACATTAGGGCTACTCGAATCGGATTCCTGGATTAAATGTGCAGAATTCTTCAAATTGGTAAGAATCTTTCTATTTTACTTACAAATATGTTTTAAAATAAAAATTATGAATTTTCTCTTAAGGTTAATGACTGGTTCGATTGTTTAAATGTTCGCGCACCTTATACTGATAGTCGAGAGAAAGTGCAAGGATTTGGATTATGGGAAGATCATTTTAATATATTAGATCAAATGAACGATGTAATGCTTAATATGAAAGTAATCGGAAAAAAGTCATTGCTACTGTTTCAAAAAGGTATGCCTAACAATTTTATTTAATTTGTACATTATATATAATTTAAAGCATGTTCTAAATTTTAATTGTTTATTTTAGGTGTAATCTTTTCTAATAAATCAGCGAAACTACTCTTCGATGACCTGAAGAAAAAATTTGATATAAAATATCTTTTAACTTATCGATTAAATCTGGATGTACTGGAAAATTTTTTTGGTGTGATAAGAGCTAAAGGAGGACTTCATGACCACCCAGATGCTCTAGAATTTAAATATAGATTAAGGTCATACATTCTTGGCCGAAACGAAGGGGCAATATCGTTTGAGGGCAATACCTCAATAGACGATACTCCTGACCTGGACAATGTCTCAAGTTTAAGCAGCATTTGTTTGAGAACAATCATACCAAAAAATGGAAATGAATTCGAAGATATGAGACCTGAACCTGAAGAGTTGGAACCATTGCACTATGATGGTCTGGAACATTTAGCAGGCTACATATGTTTTAGATTAAAAGATCCAAGTTTAATAGTTGATCATTCTAATGATCAATGTTATACTTGGACTAACCATCTCACAGAAAGAGGCCTTAAAACACCTTCACCGCAGATGATGAAAAACATTGAACAGCTCGAGTCAATATTTAATGACGTTAATAAAAATTCACTGTTAGTAAGGAAAGATTACATAAAAAATTTAATAGACCTTTCAAAAGATGTTGACTGCGACGAGAAAATTAAAACAATTTTCTTCAGGTCTAGAATGTTTTTTCGAATGAAGGAACTAAACCAAACAATTTTAGACATGACCACGAGAAAAAGAAAATTTAATAAAATAATCACTTAAATTATATTTCTTGCCTATCTCGTAAGCTTAATTTACAGTTAATAATTATTACTTCGGTCTGAAAGACCTAAGTATTACATTCATGAGCTAAAAGTGAAATTCTTACCCCCACTTTTTTGGCATTTTTCGACGTTTTAGGACCTACTGATTTTAAAAAAGCAACAAAAAAAAATGTATGTCTGACGGCCGGCTGTCCGAGGACAAGGAAATATGCATTTTTTGGCTTAAAAAACGTTCATTGTAGGAACAAAGAATGCGGATAAATCTTGATGGTCGGGATTGGTATATGATACCAAAAACTAGATTATAGCATTATAAGTTTGTCAAAAAAATGTTGTCCAGTGTGTCAAAAGATAGATTTTTATTTATTTTTTACCCAATTTTTTGAAAAAAATAAAATTAGTTATTTGTTTGTTATGACATTTTATTATTATTATTGAGAATTATGGCATTATAAGTTTGTCATTATGGCATTATAAAAAAATGTTGTCAAGTGTGTCAAAAGAAAGATTTTTATTTATTTTTTTACTAAATTTTTGGAAAATTAAAATTAATAGTTCGTACGACATGAAATTTTATTATTATTATTGAGAATTATAAGTTAGTCAAAAAAATAATGTCAAGTGTGTCAAAAGAATGATTTTCATTTATTTTTTTAGAAAAAAATAAAATTAGTTATTTGTATGAAATGAAATGTATAATGAACATGAAATTATTATTATTGAGAATTTTATTGCATTATAAGTTTGTCAAAAACATATTGTCAAGTGTGTCAAAAAAATGATTTCATTTATTTTTTTAGATAATTTTTTGGAAAAAAAAATTTAGCTGTTTGTTTACGTAAATATAATTGAACATGGAAATTTTTGAATTTGTTATAGTTTTTGAAATTTTTTTGAAATTTTGGAAAAGTTTCAATTTTCGATTTTGTAAGAATTTTTGGAATATTTTTAGAATTTAGAAAAATTTTAAAATTTTGATTTTATTAAAATTTTTATAATTTTGGAAAAAGTTTGAATTTTTAAGAATTTTTGGAATATTATTAGAATTTAGAAAAAGTTTAAATATTTGATTTTATTCTAATTTTTGGAATATTTTTAGAATTTTGAAAAAATATTTTTGAATTTTATATATATTTTTAGAATTTTGAAAAAAGTTTCAATTT
Source organism: Diogma glabrata (assembly GCA_963693315.1). Lineage (NCBI taxonomy): Eukaryota > Metazoa > Arthropoda > Insecta > Diptera > Cylindrotomidae > Diogma > Diogma glabrata. The sequence continues at coordinate 217,262,406 of OY856187.1, read as the reverse complement.
TTGATTTTGTTTGAATTTTTGGAATAGTTTTAGAATTTTGAAAAATTTAAAATTTTTGATTTTATTGTAATTTTTAAATATTGGAAAAATTTTCAATTTTTGATATTGTTATGATTTTTGCAATATTTTTAGAATTTTGGAAAAAGTTTAAATTTTTAAGAATTTTTGGAATATTATTAAAATTTAGAAAAAGTTTAAATTTTTGATTTTATTCTAATTTTTGGATTTTGAAAAAAATAGAATTTTTGAATTTTATATATATTTTTAGAATTTTGAAAAAAATTTCAATTTTTGATTTTGTAAGAATTTTTGAAATATTTTTAGAATTTTGAAAAATTTTAAATTTTTGATTTTGTTATAATTTTTATAATTTTGGAAAAAGTTCCAATTTTTGATTTTGTTATTTATGCAATATTTTTAGAATTTTTGAAAAAAGTTTTAATCTTTGATTTTGTAATAATTTTTGAAATATTTTTAGAATTTTGTTTGAAAAAAATTTGAATTTTTGATTTATTTAATTTTTACAATATTTTTTGAATTTTGAAAGAAATATGAATTTGTGATTTTGAAATATTTTCTCGAAACGCTACATGGAGAGGTTATGAGTAGTTTGCTGATTTTATCATTTTTTCACTAAATTATGTTAATTTATGATCTGTAATAATTTTCCGACAACGTATTAATGTTTCGTGTTAGTTTTGTAATACATATCTAAACAGAGATAAAAAATACATGTACTTTAACAAAAAGTTATGTTTGATATACATCGCTGCTCAAAACTAAAAACCATGTCCTCATAAAAGTTTTTTGCCGAAAACTATATCAAAATCCTTTACCCAGACCGAAGTCCTGATATCTCAGAGCTTGAGATTTTCCAAAAAAAACTCAAATACCTATATATGATCCTCATAATCATATTTCATATCAGATTTTCCATTCTTATTCGAATTTATATTTTTCTCGCACATTTTTCCATTAACAAATACATATACCGTATATTTGAAAATAGTACTTTGTGTATCTAGTTGCACAAAGTTGATTTTTTCCGCACGCGTCGTAATTTCGTCGACAAATATACGACAAGTGCGGAAAAAATCAATTTGTGCAACGAGTTGCACACAACGTTTTTAACAATTCCGAAAACACAATTAAACAAAATTATTCTGCAACCAAATTTTTTACAATCAACATTCATATTAAAATATAAGTAAACATTTCTATTATCAACTTAGCATTGAGGCAATTTTCTATGAAACAGTGAGGAAATATAAAACAGTGCGGAAAATAAAACAGTGCGGAAAAATCTCACTTTTTGATATTGTTGAAATACGTTGAATTGTGATTCGGAATTGCAAAAAATAAGTTTCTTTAATTTTTATTACATACTTTATTTAAAATAATAGTATATTATGCTACGATCATGTAATGACGGTTATTAATACACGAGCATTAACCGGGATACGAAACGAGCCATAGGCGAGTTTCGTATGGTATATGCGAGTGTATTAATAACCATTACATGAAAGTGGCATACGCTATTTTTTCTACACCCTGTAAATAACGAAGAACGAAAATTACAACGAAAATTTCAAAGTTCATTTTTTTTCCCATACGAAAATTTAAACAAACGTCAAATACATAGCATGTTTGATTGAAAAACTATGGGTTTCTTTCTATTGATTAAAAATCTGTATCGTACATTGAATAAATATATAAGGAAAAATAATTACGTGTAGCTACACGAATATTTTTTGAAGTATGTAATTTGTATATCTGGGGTGCGTTTCGAAATTAACTATGGTTAACCGCGGTTAACTTTACTCTACCAAATGTCGTTCCATAATTAACCGCAAAATAAAAAATTTACTGGATGACAGATGTACTATCGTTCCAAAACTATAAAAATTAGTTGTCATAGTAAATTGTGACGTCACTAATTTAACTTTGTTACTCAAGTCTAGAGTAGAGTTTGTTGAGGTTCTAATGTCAAAACATATAAATATTTAAAACGACATGTCAACCGATTTATAAAACACAATATAATTTTTTATAATAAAAAAAATTTTAATTGTTGTGGAAAAAAAAGTTAGAAATTATATTGTTTTATGAATATATCGTACATTTAATTATTATTTACTAAGTATTTAATAATTTTTTGTGAAATGTGTTAGTTTTATTATTTTTATTTGATACTGAAGCCTGAAAAATAAATTATAGAAATAAAAAACATACACTACATTTTTAGTTTTATTTATCGTAATTAAAATATTAGTTTTTATTCATTTTGAATTTTTAGCGGTCTTTTTCAATTTAACTTTGACAGCTTTACTAGGGTAATATGAATTTAATATTTGACGTCACTATTTTGACTATGATATTAGTGACATTATTACCTTATGGTTAACCGTGGTTAATTTCGAAACGCACCCCTGTGCATTCTTCATCCATGACATTTGACATATTTCGTTTTGTATTTTAAAATAAAATGATAGCCTTTATCCGAAATTCTACTTTAAGATATTCAAATTAAACAAAATTTATAAAAATTAAAGTTTAAATTAATGTTTTACAAAACAATTATTAGTATTTGTGCAGTAGTTTATTCATAAAAATGAAGTGTTGCATTAAAATATGTACAAATAACTTTAAATACACTGAAATTTGATCATCGAATTTCATATCAATGATTAGAATATTTTGACTAATACTACACATAAAAAGGGTTTAGAATGATGTTTTAACAAAAACATAAAATATTTGCTTTACAAAAACTGTTATTTTCTAGTTTAATTTTATATTTTATTACCCTACATAAATGTAATTTTTCTTAATCCATCGTTGTCAAACCATATTTCAAACGTAATCACAGCCGAATATAAGGTGTTCTTAAAGTAATTCAATATGATTAAAATTTGTGTTGTATGGACAATTAAAAATATTTATATATGGAAATATAAGGAAATATTTTATCCAAACATATTAGGCTTTTAAATTTATATGTAACATTTATTATTTCTTTTATTTGTTTGAAAATATAAATGTGCAAATTGTAAACAGTACCACCCAGCTAGAATGCAAACACTATCAAACTTCAGCAATACTAAAAATTAGATGCTTCACTTAAAATGTCTAGTTACTCTTCCTTAGATATTTATTCAATGGTATCGTAATAAAATCTGTATCGAAATGAATATCATTATAAAACGGATTTTGGTTATATATGTGTATTTGCATAGTACGGGTGTAGAAAACATATTTTATTGTTAAAATAAAGTACAATAAAACCGTTTTCGACTTAAATTGTATACATTTCATTAAAACAAAAATTATTCAGCTCACTACGTGACGTCAATGGTAGAAAAAACCAAAATAGAAGTTTTAACAATCACCTTTTATGTGGAGTTCTTTCAGCCAAAAGAAAGTGATGTACATAAAAAAAATTGATGTAAATCAATTGGGCGCGTTCTTTCAGCCAAAATTTTTGATGTTTTTTTTGATGTAAATCAATTTTATGAAATTGAGATTTTTTGATAAATTCGTCTTCCAGCAAAAACTAATACAAACACACACGTATAAAAACAATAACAAACTTGACGCCATTTTTTATATTCATTATTTGTGGATAGTTTTTGTGATTATTAGGTGAATTTTATTAAATTAAACATAAATTCTGTGTAAAGTGTATAAATATGTATTGTGTGTTTACACAATTATTTTAATGTAAATTTAAATCGAAAATATTTTGTTTTGTTACTAATACAACGATAATAAAAATCATGCGGTCTGTCCGTTCTTTCAGCCAAGTTCAATAGTGATGTAAATCAAAAACCTGAAAGAACTCCACATTAGTTTATTTTCTTTGGGTAACATTAGCTCACTGTCCATTTTAAAAGTAGATATTTCTTAAATATTTTTCGTATAGGCTTATGGACAAGTTTGGTTTGGCAATGTTGTCTTCTTCCACTGAGGTCAAAGTAGTGGTGTTGATGCGGTCGTGAATTTAGCAGTCCGAATAGTGGATAAAACACCTTTGCAAATCTTTATTACATGAGGGTTCAATTTTAAAGGCTTTATGTTATAGTTTTCAATAGATTAAAATGAATTTGTGTATTTTCGAACTGAATATTAATTTTCAATAATATGCATATTGCATACGCGTTTTAAATGGAACTACATTTATTTCGCCTGATAATTTAAAAATAAGAATTGTTTCCACGTCTAGCCAACGACTATATATTGGCACGGTCACGTTTTCTTATTTACAGCTGCATACTACTTACGAAATGGAAATCGAAGATTTTCTCGTTTGCTTTTATTTTGGGTTTTCGGTAGCATACAATCCTTAATCAAACACAAAAAACGATTTTTAATAACTGTTGACGTCGCAAGCGTTCCATTGGTGATCTACTCAAAAACTTGTTTGAGTAACTAATTTTTTCCAAAGGAACGCATCTTAAACCAAATATAAACTGAAAATTTTATTTAGATAGCTCATGCTTTCTAATTGAAAAATTCAAACAAAATCAATTCAATTTTCAGTCTAGTAAATTATAATTCAAGGCAATTTTATATATTTGCAAAATGGTGATGCATTTAAATAAATAAGAACATGTATTTTTATGTTTATTGCATGTCTTAGAAAAATTATTATTACAGCCCTCACTACGCTTTTGCTGTTAATTTCATATTCGAGTGAAATGAGTATCATTTCAGCGTTGTTATACAATAAACTAACTGCATCAACCATAAATATTTCATTTTATCCCAGCATCAGTTTCATTTCAGCTATTTTGTTTCCACTTTGCTTTTGAGCGGTTTGCAGAAACCCTGACTAGTAGCTAGTTTTTAAAGTTGATCTCGTTCAAATATTGACATGAACGGTAGAGTAGAATTAACTTTATCATAGTTCGGTTTAGCTGTGTCTAAGGGTATGAATTTATGCCATGGGTTGACATGTCCATAGTTATATAAAAACGAATATAATTTTACTTGGATACGAAAACGAAATTTTCACATCGTTCACAATTTAAATTCTGTTCGGCACTAATAAATTTGATAAATTTTGTGTTCCGTATTCAATTTTGATATTATAAAAAAAACATCTTTAAAAAGAGTTCTGTGTGTTTTGACAAAATTAGATAAAACGATGGAGGAAGGTGTCTGCCTAACAATTATTTCTCTGAATCCTAGCTGCCGCTAAGTCACTTCGTATGTGTTGCATAAACTTGAAATATATAATGATCCAAAAACGATATGCATTACTATCAGTATTTAAAGTACTAATTGAAAAATAAGTGCATACATATTCGTACACCTAGATTTAAAAACCGATTTTGATTTAAAAATGCAGTATTCAATTAAAAAAAATCTGTTAATATTTTCGTGGCCCCGCAAATAATTTTCGCGGCCCTCTGTTAAGAATCCCTGGTGTAAACCACTCTTAAATTTAATAAAAATTGAAAAGAATCTGCTTAAGTAACTGAGTTGGTCTAATGATACAGCGGATTGTGCAACAAATATTTGCAATAATTGTAAATTTATAAGCTTATACAGAAACTATTTTGAAATCTCTTGAATTTTACGAAGAAATACATTATGAGAAATGGTTAATGCAAGATAGATATTCGTTAGAATGCTTAAAAGAATAGTGCGACGCTGATGCATAGGCTGACTTCACCACAGCTCTGGCAACATAGTATTCTGGATATATAGTGAGCTAATATTCATCAAATACTTTAATTAAAGGGTAACCAATGTTATAGATTTCGCGTAGTTCTAATTATAAAAATACTAAAGAAAGCAGTAGTATCCCAACAAACATAAATTCTGTTGTACGAGAAAAAGCAAAAAAAAATTTTACCGGAAGTGACAAACCGGAAGTTGTGATGCAGAACTGTTGTGAATCGTACTAAATGTTTATGTACCAAGTTTGATCCAATTCGATTATCAGGTACAGATGTTATTGAGCTGTCAAAACAACAGGTGCTCGGGGGACCCCCACCACTTTGTTCACTATCGCTCAAAAACTAATCAGTTGCTTGCCATACATATTTGCGTCTCTTTCCAAAGTGTCATCAAAATTCATTCACGAACGAATGTTGTATGCTCCCACCAAACGTTGAAAAAATACTGACAAATACTTCCCACCACTTATCCTAATATTGTCCAAAAACTAATCAGTTCCTTGTCATTTAAGTCTCCATCTTTTTTCAAAGTGTCATTAAAATTGATTAATGAATGAAGTCTGTATGCTCCCAACAAACTTTAAAAACAAAGTGTGAAAAGTTAGCAATTGTATGGTAGACCCCCCGCCGCTTTGATCAATGTGTCCCAAAAGATGATAATTATCTTCTCACACTAACTGAAACCTTATTCATAAGCTTCATCGTAATCACTTCATTATTGTAGGCTGTAGTGTGCATAAAGACACTGAAAAAACTTCAAAAAATTACAAATAAAATTTTTTACCGCAAGTGAAAAACCTGAAGTTGTGATGCAGAACTGTTGTGAACCGTACTAAATGCTTATGTACCAAGTTTCATCCAATTCAATTATCAGATACAGATGTTATTGAGCTTTCAAAAAAACAGGTGCTCGGGGGACTCCTCACCACTTTGTTCAATATCGCCCAAAACTAATCAGCTCATTGCCATACATATTTTCATCTTTTTCCAAAGTTTCATCAAAATTCATTCACGAACGAATGTTGTTTTGCTCTTAACAAACATAAAAAATATGGTGGTAAAAACCACCTGTTGTATGGTGGACGCCCAACCCTTTACAATGTACTCTAAAAGCTGATAAAATCTTTCTCATGTTACTTGAAAGTTTTTACCAACGTTTCATGAAAATCGATCGGCAATTGTAGGCTACAGTACAATAAACACCTGAAAAATAAAACTTTTTAGCCGGAAGTGTCAAACCAGAAATTGATATGCAAAAATATTGAGATCATTACTAAAACCTTATATTCCAAGTTTCCATAAGATCATAAGCCGGGATTAGAAGTTATTGAAGATTTAAACTTAGAGGAGTTTGGGAAACCCCCACCACTTTGTCCAAATTTTCAAGTGAATCCTGAACCTGGAGTGAACCTGGATCATTTGCCAAAGTTTCGTCAAGAGCCTATGCAGGAATATAAAAAAATTAGATTCCATCGCAAGGCAGCAATCAAAGCTTCTTAAAGAAACAAAACTAACACTATGTCTCGGCGAATACGTTTTCATTATGGATTTTCCAAAAAACAATTCTATGATAACCCAGAATGAGATCCAAGCTGCACATTTCAATAAAGTTCAAGCCACAATCCAGTATCCACCCAAACGTAGTTTACTACAAATCATGTAATAATAAACTAGATGTCTTATGTTTTTAAGAACATTAAGAAATACATATATCAAAGTATTAAAAAAAATTTATATTTTACGGGATGGTTCAGCAGCTCAATATAAAAATAAAAAGAATTTTATAAATCTTTGCAAACATATTGATAATTTTAAAATACCTGCAGAATGAGAAAAGTTATCAATTCCCAACTTAAACATTTCGATTATTCAACTATTTTTCTCTTTACTTGCAAAAATATATGTAAATCGCATGAAATTTGTGTGATCTATTAGCTATTAGCAAAACATCGTGAAACACCATAATCAAACATCGTAAAGTAGCCTGAAAAATTCACACGCGCATAACTTCGATTCTGAGTACTCCGAAAAAATTCCAAATTACTTTTTTTCTTTCGTCAATACTCAATAAGTCAATACCAACCATATATCCAAATTTCAGATTTAAAAAAAAAAAAAAAATCGATACAAAAAGGTTCCATTTTAAAATAATATATATATGGGATATGTAATTTCTTACCAACAATAAATCAAAATTATGTAGTGTCTTAAGAAGTTAAGGGGTATGAAAAAGTAAATATTTTAAATTTAACTTTTTTTGTAAAACCAACATTATTAAATTATTATGTTTTAACTTGATTTGACCCAAATTTGAAAAACAAATATAATTTACATATAAAGTTATCGCCATGTTTGTTAGACCCTGTTCCGTAAGTGGCAGGGCTATCATACGTCCCGATTTCGTCGGGACTGTGCCGATTTGTAACTCCCGCGTCCTGATTTTCTTCAAAATGTCCCGCGATGCGAATTAAATTCAACCTACAATGAGCACACACAGATAAAATTTTGATGAGTGGTCAACATACTAAAACATTCTTGTCCAAAATAATGCAATATTGCACGCAGAAATCGTCTTATGTAATTTTTGACTACTTCTTTACTCGACATCTTATAACTCTAGGACGTTCAAATTTTTTAATTCTCTGTACGCATTAACACAACAACGTTTATGATTTCTAATAAAATATCCTTTATTGCCAAACATTTTTGTGATTCGAATTATTATATTATTCAAACTTTTTTGTCTAAGAAAAATATTTAATTTTTTTAATTAAACGCAATTTAATAAGAATGTTTTAATAATAAAATAAAATAACATTTTCTTATAAGATTTAAGTAAGTGCGGGCGGAACCGTACCTGCGGACTTTGTGTACGGCCGTACGGGTATGCAACCTACATAGCCTTACAATTTGTTTTAATCCTACGAAATACTGAATAACATGTGACAGCTATTAAGGAATTATTAGATCAGAACTCATTTAGATCACTTTATGATCAGAACAAACTTCAATAATGCTTGAGTGTAAGCAGTGGGTTTAAACTTTTACAAGAAGTGATATGTCTTCAGTAACAAATGTTGGGATTTTTACGCCATTAAAATTGCCAGACATGTATAGATTGTTGATAACCTCGGTGCTTTTGTAGAACGTTTTACAATTCGAGTAACAGACATGAATTTACTAAAGATGAAATTAAGAACTTTTATCTTGACATGAAAAAAACCTACTTAGAGATAAGAAATTGGTAGAATTTTTATAAAATTTCCATTTAATTTCTTAAAAATTGTTTGTTTCATTTGTTCGTTATAGAATTTTAACGCGTTTGAAAAAAAATGTTAAGCTTAATGCCTAACGAACGATGAAAATCGTACGTCTATTAGAAAATATAGAAGGCTTGTCGTGCTTGCCAAAAATTTTAAAAAGCACAAGAAGAATTTCTGGTTAAATACATATATCAAATACCATTTTATTTTGTGCATCATTTACATACATAGAGTATTAAAATATTCACTGAAAAGTGAAAAAAAATTTTTTTTAACTTTTGAGCCTTAATTTTTTGGTTCCGACTTTGTCATTGCCAAATGTGGTAACCCTGGTGAGTGGCGCTCTGCGGTGGCAACTATAACTTTTTACAGTTTCATCTAAAATCATTCAAATAAAAAAAAAATATATAACGTATGTTAAATTTTAAAAAATAAATTTTTAGGCTGCATTCCAAACGACGACTTATTTGAAACATATTACTTATTTGCCGCTATATTAAAAATGTCAAAAAAAAGTTGAGTTGTGTGCGCGTCTCGTGAACAAATGTTTACTCACGATAAAAACAATGTTTTCATGTCTTGTAGGAAAATATACTACTTCCAAAATCCCTCTTTTAAATATAAAATGCACTTTTAAGCCCGCTATACACTTGAGCTAAGCTATGCGAACTATGTTTTTTGTATATAACGTAATCGAATGGATGACTATACACTTGAGCTAAGCTATAAGCTTAGCTCAAGTGTATAGTCATCCATTTGATTACGTTATATACAAAAAACATAGTTCGCATAGCTTAGCTCAAGTGTATAGCGGGCCTTACGATTCAAAATCTGTGCGTAAAGCAGGCTGTTAATGCATCGCATATTTCCCTAAAAAATTAGTAAAAAAGCATTAGAAATAGTAAATCAGAATTTAAGATATGATACAAAACTTAACTTATTTTGTTGTTTTTTGTGAAATGTCACAATGTATTACTTCATCAATTTCATCCAGTATGTTGATGGTTCACAATTTCCTAAAAATAACAAAATAAGAATTAGTGTTTGGAAATATTGTTTAATGTTCTAAATAAGGAAAAATAGCAAAATAAGAATTAATATTTAAAAACTATTACAATACAAAAAATACTTAACTTCATTGTTGATGTTATTGTTTTTAGAAATGTCACAATTTGACAATACGATGAGCTCTCCACTCAAAGTTGGAGAATTAATTTTGAATGCGTTCAGCAGTTTTTTTGAATCACAAGATAATTTTGAATGTGGAACTTATCTGTTGTTTTGTTGTCGGCACTGACTCAGATTAGTATATAAGGAAGACATTTTGATGTCTTCGCTCTCTTGGTTTTTGTACATTATTTGAGTGTATTGTTTTATGTGAAAACCATACATATGGTGGTTTTGTTAAGTTTTTGCTTAAAAAATAGAATTAAATTAAACAAAATGTTAACTAAAATAATAAAGAAATGTTACGCTCTTGTTTTTCGTACATTATTTTAGTGTATTGTTTTATGTGAAAACCATACATATGGTGTTTTTGTTAAGTTTTGCTTAAAAAATAGAATTAAATTAAACAAAATGTTAACTAAAATAATAAAGAAATGTTACCTGTATCGTAATTGCTAGTGTTTTGTGTTAACTTATTTTAGTTTTTGTTAACAAATATAAATTTGTATGTATTCTCGTGTTTTATTAACTGTTAAAAATAAAAAATCAATAACTTTGATGGTGAATTTGAAGTTTTAACCAAATATAGTCGTCTTTGCTGCCTGCATTTGGAGTTTTGGGTTTGTTCTTAAGTTTGCGGCTCTTAAATTGTTGTTTATTTTGTAGGCATTATACCGTGCAATGGTTTGTCATAGTTATCGGATTCAGTTACCAAGCTGAACGGATTTTCAAAATCAAATACTCGCATAGTCATCGCCATACGTAATCAAGTTTCAACATCCAGTTATACTGATTGAATTTATTTATACTAATTGATGTTATATATGGTTGTTAAAACCTCATCACTGTTATTCATCGCTATACGTAATCAAGTTTCAACATCCAGTTATACTGATTGAATTTATTTATACCAATTGATGTTATGTATGGTTGTTAAAACCTCATCTCTGTTATTCATCGCTATACGTAATCAAGTTTCAACATCCAGTTATACTGATTGAATTTATTTATACCAATTGATGTTATGTATGGTTGTTAAAACCTCATCACTGTTATTCATCGCTATACTTGTTTTAAATTTCAACACTGTTAGTCATCGTCGTCAATTTTCGATATTCAACTATACTCATCGATTATTTATATAGTTGTTTGTACAACACTGTTATTCATCGTCATTAGCCAATGGAAGCATGTATTAATATTTTGTATCATCGACTATCACGTCGTCATTGGCCTTGTGAGCCAAATAATACTCATAATTAGACGTTTTCTTTGTTACATCCTCTGGTTCTATCATCGTCGTCACAACAAAAAATCATACAGTCTACTGCCGAGCCAGAGGCGTGAACATTTTGGTCCTTCGAGCCGAATATAGGGGGCGCTGACACCTGGATTCATCAATACAAACATCAGCTTCAGGTATCTGCTTTACGAGCAGTATTTTATTAAATTATACTAAAGTAAACTCTAAATTTGAGTTTAATAATTTCCAATTATAAATTTTAAGTCTGAGTCTTGCAATACTCTACAATTATATTAAAGTAAACTCTAAATTTGAGTTTTATAATTTCTAAACATAAATTTTAAGTCTGAGTCTTGCAATACTCTACAATTATATTAAAGTAAACTCTAAATTTGAGTTTTATAATTTCTAAACATAAATTTTAAGTCTGAGTCTTACAATACTCTACAATTATATTAAAGTAAACTCTAAATTTGAGTTTAATAATCTCCAATTATAAATTTTAAGTCTGAGTCTTGCAATACTCTACAACTATATTAAAGTAAACTCTAAATTTGAGTTTAATAATTTCCAATTATAAATTTTAAGTCTGAGTCTTGCAATACTCTACAATTATATTAAAGTAAACTCTAAATTTGAGTTTAATAATTTCCAATTATAAATTTTAAGTCTGAGTCTTGCAATACTCTACAATTATATTAAAGTAAACTCTAAATTTGAGTTTTATAATTTCTAAACATAAATTTTAAGTCTGAGTCTTACAATACTCTACAATTATATTAAAGTAAACTCTAAATTTGAGTTTAATAATCTCCAATTATAAATTTTAAGTCTGAGTCTTGCAATACTCTACAACTATATTAAAGTAAACTCTAAATTTGAGTTTAATAATTTCCAATTATAAATTTTAAGTCTGAGTCTTGCAATACTCTACAATTATATTAAAGTAAACTCTAAATTTGAGTTTAATAATTTCCAATTATAAATTTTAAGTCTGAGTCTTGCAATACTCTACAATTATATTAAAGTAAACTCTAAATTTGAGTTTTATAATTTCTAAACATAAATTTTAAGTCTGAGTCTTACAATACTCTACAATTATATTAAAGTAAACTCTAAATTTGAGTTTTATAATTTCTAATTATAAATTTTAAGTCTGAGTCTTGCAATACTCTACAACTATATTAAAGTAAACTCTAAATTTGAGTTTTATAATTTCTAAACATAAATTTTAAGTCTGAGTCTTACAATACTCTAAAAAATTATCAAAGTAAACTCTAAATTTGAGTTTAATAATTTCCAATTATAAATTTTAAGTCTGAGTCTTGCAATACTCTACAATTATATTAAAGTAAACTCTAAATTTGAGTTTTATAATTTCTAAACATAAATTTTAAGTCTGAGTCTTACAATACTCTACAATTATATTAAAGTAAACTCTAAATTTGAGTTTAATAATTTCCAATTATAAATTTTAAGTCTGAGTCTTGCAATACTCTACAATTATATTAAAGTAAACTCTAAATTTGAGTTTTATAATTTCTAAACATAAATTTTAAGTCTGAGTCTTACAATACTCTAAAAAATTATCAAAGTAAACTCTAAATTTGAGTTTAATAATTTCCAATTATAAATTTTAAGTCTGAGTCTTACAATACTCTAAAAAATTATCAAAGTAAACTCTAAATTTGAGTTAAATAATGTCTAAACATAAATTTTAAGTCAGAGTCTTACAATACTCTAGAACATTTTGAAGCTAAAAATATAAGTTACCACATTACATTTTGAATTTGAACTCTCATCTTTTAACGGGGTGTGAATGATTTAAGGTCGAATGATAAGTGTATCTGTTCTAATTGTATTTCCTCCTCGCGTGTATTAGTGAATTACTGGAGGTCTGTTTGTCTAGCTGAGTGAATTGGCCAAATATTAGTCGTTGATTATCTTTTGTTATGGACGATCCGGTAAACCTCGAACTGTGGAAAAGGCAGCGAGCGGCGTTTAAAGGCCGGTTGACCGCTTATAAGTCCCAAGTGGCAAGTGCTGATACACTCGGTGGTTTTGAATCAATATTGCATCGAATTCGACTTGTGTATGACAAGTATGATAAAATCCAGAACAACCTGGAAGCTGCGGATGAAACTACCGCGCCCGATCGAGTTGTTTTTGAGGATGAGTATGGCAGATTGGACGCCACTCTGTTGAATAAAATTCCCGATATGAAAAAATCAGCAGACACGTCTATTATTTCCCACAACACATCTTTTCACGACCTTAATGCTAGCACTTCTAGTTCAGTAGGCATCAGATTGCCCGAAATAACGTTGCCATCGTTCAGCGGTTTAGAAATTGATTGGTTGAATTTTAGGGATATATTCATTGATCTGATCCACTCCAAAACCTTAGAACCAACAGTAAAATTTCTATATTTGATTTCTAGCGTTAGATCAGGCAAAGCATATGAGTTAATTGAAAGTCTATCAGTCACCGCTCCCAACTATCAAATCGCTTGGACGACTTTATGTGATAAATACAATAATGAAATTGTCATTCAACGATATCATGTGAAGGAACTTTACGATCTGAAATCTCCTCAAGAAGGTTCTGCTAGGGATATTCAACATTTCATTGACAAAGCCTCTAAACATTACAATGCTTTAAAGTCGTTGAAAGTTGATGTTAGTACTTGGGATTTGTTATTAGTTCACCATCTCACTCAGAAATTGGACAAGGCATCAAGGGTTCATATTGTCAAAAATTCAAAGGTATCTGTTCAACTCTCATTCTCAGAATTAATTGAGCTCTTGCGTAACCGAATTCGAATTCTCAACGTCTGGGGAACTAATATGCCTCAATCAAGAGTAACTGCTGCAAGGGAACATAAAAGGCCCAGTCTCAATGTATCCAGTCAACCAGTTGGCTCGTCAACCGGCGAAAACTGTTTCTACTGTAAGGGTCCACATTCACTACCTGACTGTCCCACATTTTCTAGTACACAATTAAGCCCCAAGATGCGGTTCCACTTCATCAAAGATAGAAGATTATGTGGAAATTGTTTGAAAGAACGACATCCAATTAGAGAATGCAATCAATCTCCATGTGGAAAATGTACCCTGAAGCATCACATTCTCCTTCATTTTGAGTCTAGAGAACCGTTAGATCATGTCAAACCAACAGAACATCATTCAAGACAACCAAGTGACCCACCAAGTATTAGTCAACAGGATGGGCCACGAAACACTGCAGCTTGCTCTGCCCTCCCAGCTCCCCATATCTCATCATTTAAAACCACCAAACCATCCAATAGTCTGATTTTGCTGGGAACAGCTCTGATACACGCTTCTTCAAGTCACAGAAAAAATGTTCTCTGCCGAGCTTTGCTTGACAGCGGATCAACCATGAATTTTATTACGACAGCTGCTTGCGACTTGTTAAAAGCTCATAAAATTCCTACCTCCAAAATAATAACCGGAATAAATGCTGTAGAGACAGTGATTAGATATAAGACGTACATCACTATTTCATCATGTGTCTCAGATTTTTCAACCACACTAAAATTCTATATATTGTCCAAGATCACACAAAATTTGCCGTCAATAGAAATTCCTAGTTTCAATACAACTATACCTACGCATATCAAGTTGGCTGACCCCTACTTCAACGTTCCCGATCGTATTGACCTATTGCTAGGTGCCGAGATCTACCACTTGCTTTTCAAGGATCCATCAGTTCAAGTCTGCAGTGAGTTACCCCCTCTTCAGAATTCAGTCTTGGGCTACGTCATTTGTGGTAAGGTGAAAATAGATTCTTGTTTTCACACATCAAGTCAATCACACGTCGCTCTCTGTAGTGTCGAAACCTTAGAAACTCAAGTCAAACGATTTTGGGAGTTGGAAAATCTACCTCCAAAACCTCTCTGGTCAAAGGAAGAAACGTCTTGTGAAGAGCACTATGTGGCAAATGTTTCACGCTCTCCTGAAGGACGATATACTGTCGCATTACCCACCAAACCCAATCTTATTCAATTAGGTCATTCTCAGACATCTGCTCGGTATCAGTTCTTCAATTTGGAGAGACGACTTACCAAAATTAATAATATTTATGAGCAATATCGTGCGTTTATGACAGAATACATCTCAATGGGTCACATGGTACCAGTCAATTCTGAAGGCAATAATGCTACATATTTCATTCCTCATCATCACGTTATCAAGGAGACTAGTTCAACGACAAAATTGCGTGTTGTGTTCAATGCATCTTCCAAAACGTCTTCGCATTTGTCGCTAAATGATTGTCTGATGGTGGGCCCAACAGTTCAATCTGATTTACACTCCATCTTACTTCGTTTTCGAATGCATCAGGTTGCATTTTGTGGGGATATAGCGAAAATGTATCGCCAAATCTTAATAAGAGAAGACCAACAAAATCTGCAACGCATATATTGGAGAAATCACGATTCTGATCCACTTCAACAGTTTGCTCTTCGAACAGTAACATATGGCACTGCATCAGCTCCCTTTTTGGCAACGCGTACGTTAAACCAATTAGCATCCGATGAACAATTGAATTATCCCACCGCGTCAACAGTTCTCAACACTGATTTTTATGTGGATGACGTATTAACAGGAGCTCCAACTGTCAGTGAAGCCCTTCACCTTTTCTGAGTTAATTGCCTTGCTATCTTCGGGAGGATTTGAATTACGGAAATTCTCATCTAACGTTAAACTGTTAGCCTCAACTGAGAATTCAGATTCTTCGACTACCCTCGTATTGGGTCTCTTATGGAATACAACGTCAGACCAATTCGAAATTCAACTTGATAAATTACCCACTACTTTGGCCACTTCTAAACGAACTATTCTGTCTGAAATTTGTCAATTGTTTGACCCATTGGGTTTGTGTGCTCCAATTATATTAACAGCTAAGTTATTTATGCAATCAATGTGGTTACACAAGGAAATCGGTTGGGATGACAATCTGCCATTAGAAATAATCCATAAATGGAAGTGTTACAAGCATGAGTTATCCGAATTACAACAAATAAGTTATCCTCGGTTAGTTGGTACATTCGATAACACAAACATTGAACTACATGGATTTTGCGATGCTTCAGAGAAAGCGTACGGCTGTGTTTTGTACACTCGCACTCTGGATGGTAAAAATCAATATAATGTCCACTTGTTATGCGCTAAAACTCGAGTATCCCCGTTAAAGAAGGAAACAATTCCCAGACTAGAACTATGTGCAGCAGTACTTCTTGCTGAGGTAATCAATAAAGTTGCTACAATAATGAACATACCCTTTCAATCTACATTTCTATGGAGCGATTCAAAAATTTCACTCTTTCGTATAAAATCAGAAGCATATAAATATGCAACATTTGTTGCCAATCGAATAACTAAAATTCAGGAATTAACTTCACCATCAAACTGGTTTTTTGTCAAAACAGCTGAAAATCCTGCGGATTTGGCGTCTAGGGGCATTATGCCGTCTCAATTTACATCAGCTTCGCTTTGGTGGAACGGACCTCAGTTTCTAAAAAATCCATCATCAATGTGGTCATTAGATGTGCCTCAAGAAGAATCGGAAGAAACCACGTTGTTAGAATTACGACCAATCCCAAGTGCAGTTTTGCTTCAACAAGAAAGCAACAATGATTTTATTTTTCATCGTTTTCATTCATATTCCAAACTTCTTCGTGTCGTGGCTTACATTCGTCGATTTTTCCATAACGCCAGACACATAAATATTAGAGTGAGTTCAAAATCAATACATCTTCAACCTATTGAACTAACTAACGCTTCGATGTCATTAATAAAATTAGTTCAAGATAACCACTTTTCACAAGAAATCAATTCCTTAAAAAGATTTCATCATCTTCCCATGAAAAGCCCTCTCCAGCCATTAGATGCGTTCCTCGATAGAGAAGGACTTTTGCGAGTTGGTGGACGTTTGGTTAATGCCACCATTTGTGACGACCAGAAACATCCAGTACTTTTACTCGGAAGTCATGTATTGAGTTCCATGATCGCCAACCATGAACACATTAGATTGCTCCATGCTGGCCCACAGGCCCTACTGTATAATCTTCGTCTCACATATTGGATCACTGGTGGGCGGAATTTATGTCGGAAAATTGTTCATTCGTGTGTTCGGTGCTTTCATGTAAAACCACAGTTGCGTCAGCAAATCATGGGTGATTTGCCCTTTGATCGAGTGAATAAAGTTGACCGACCCTTCACCATCGTGGGTATTGATTTCTGCGGACCGTTCACTATCAAACCAGCTATCAGGTCGAAATTGTTTCAAAAATGTTATGTGTGTCTTTTCATTTGCTTCGTTACTAAGGCCGTGCATCTTGAGTTGGTCATGGATTCTTCGACTCAATCATTTTTAGCGTGTTTAAAACGCTTCGTTTCGAGACGCGGTGTTTGCACCAAGATCCATTCCGACAACGCTACTAACTTTATTGGCGCTCGATCGGAACTAGCCGACCTTCGACAGCTCTTTTTGTCCCAGTCCTTTATTGAAGCAATGACTCGGTTTTGTGCTAATCACAATATTATTTGGAATACGATCCCCCCTCGATCTCCTCACTTCGGTGGACTGTGGGAATCTGCTATTAAGCTTGCTAAACATCATCTGACTCGCGTCATCGGATTATCAGTCTTCACTACTGAAGAATTTCTAACTCTAATAGCTCAAGTGGAATCATGTCTAAATTCGCGACCGCTCACACCCATGTCAAGTGACCCTTCAGATTTGTCAGTGCTTTCACCAGGTCATTTTCTCATCGGTTCTCCTTTAACGGCACTGCCTGAACCGTCACTGATCGATCTGAACACCGAAAGATTGTCCAGATTTCAAAAAATTCAACAATGCATGCATCGGTTTTGGGATCGTTGGCATGCAGAGTATTTATCTGAGCTTCAACATCGGAACAAATGGACCCAAGGTTCGATTCACTTATATATTGGGGCTCTCGTTCTCTTACACGACGACAATCTTCCACCACTGAAATGGAATTTGGGTCGAATTACCGCACTTCACCCAGGAAAAGACGGTATTGTCAGAGTGGTTACCATAAAAACCGCCAGCTCGGTTCTCAAAAGAGCAGTAAACAGAATCAGTTTGCTTCCACTCGATGAGTCAAACGGACATGGCAAAGGTCAGAGTGAATCAACACCTAAAATTTAATTACCATTTGTCAATCTTTATTTCTGCGTTAGCCGATCAAACTCCTATAAATTAAACGGCCAGAAAGGAGTCGCATTATATCACCACAGTGATTCTGCTTATGCTGCCACCCAGATCGTCATTCGACAAAGTAATATCAATATTTCATCGCACAATTTTAACAAAACAATCATTACAATCAATCCGATATCAGATGGCCTTCGTACTGATCAGGTCATACATACCATTCATCGACTTTGTGGGCTCTGCCTGATCAATCCAGCTGCGACCCAATATGATTAAACTATTCACGGCATAACACACTTTCTCCAGTCGTCTCATGCTACTAACCAATAAGTGTGTCCAAGAAATTCGTGTCGGCATGTGAATTCACTCAATACTTAGAATTATTGAGATGAATAATGTTGTCAAACATTACCTATAGTCAGTTCTATCTGACCTCTTAATTCATATTGTTCCAGCTCGTCGAATAATCGTTAAGATCAGTTATCTTCGATTTGTGTACATACTATGATCCACGTCTTCGGTTATTAGGATCAGTTATCTTCGATTTGTGTACATACTATGATCCACGTCTTCGGTTATTAGGATCAGTTATCTTCGATTTGTGTACATACTATGATCCACGTCTTCGGTTATTAGGATCAGTTATCTTCGATTTGTGTACATACTATGATCCACGTCTTCGGTTATTAGGATCAGTTATCTTCGATTTGTGTACATACTATGATCCACGTCTTCGGTTATTAGGATCAGTTATCTTCGATTTGTGTACATACTATGATCCACGTCTTCGGTTATTAGGATCAGTTATCTTCGATTTGTGTACATACTATGAGCCACGTCTTCGATTATTAGGATCAGTTATCTTCGATTTGTGTACATCCTATGAGCCACGTCTTCGGTTATTAAGTTCAGTTATCTTCGATTTGTGTACATACTATGATCCACGTCTTCGGTTATTAGGATCAGTTATCTTCGATTTATGTACATATTAAGCTCCACTCATTCGGCTACAAGCATTACGTGTCGCCGGTCTATTTGATATCATCATTGCCATCACTTTTCAATTGGTTTGCACATCATCCAGTAATTCACTGATTTCGGTTACTCATTGACTAACCCCATCTACAAGTTTCTCAAAAGAAGCGAAACCCAAAATACAATTAAAGTATCATCGTTCAATTCAAAATGTAGTCTTGAGTACACTTGATTAAGTTATTGTTTGGAACTATTCATGTCAATGCAATCTTTTAAAGAATAATAAATCGAAACCACAACTCTTGTTGTTACATTTAATAAGTTATATTCGCAAATCAAAAATGATTACACTTAAATTAGTCTAACATTAATTTAAATTTAATTAGTTGAAATCACATTATTATTTGTCTAAGATTTCAACTAAGTAGTCCTAAGTAATTAATCGTCATATTTAATAATAATTTAAATGAAATATTAGCGTCATATGTTGTTAAAGATTCCTTTAACGCCGGGAATGTGTTAATGCATCGCATATTTCCCTAAAAAATTAGTAAAAAAGCATTAGAAATAGTAAATCAGAATTTAAGATATGATACAAAACTTAACTTATTTTGTTGTTTTTTGTGAAATGTCACAATGTATTACTTCATCAATTTCATCCAGTATGTTGATGGTTCACAATTTCCTAAAAATAACAAAATAAGAATTAGTGTTTGGAAATATTATTTAATGTTCTAAATAAGGAAAAATAGCAAAATAAGAATTAATATTTAAAAACTATTACAATACAAAAAATACTTAACTTCATTGTTGATGTTATTGTTTTTAGAAATGTCACAATTTGACAATACGATGAGCTCTCCACTCAAAGTTGGAGAATTAATTTTGAATGCGTTCAGCAGTTTTTTTGAATCACAAGATAATTTTGAATGTGGAACTTATCTGTTGTTTTGTTGTCGGCACTGACTCAGATTAGTATATAAGGAAGACATTTTGATGTCTTCGCTCTCTTGGTTTTTGTACATTATTTGAGTGTATTGTTTTATGTGAAAACCATACATATGGTGGTTTTGTTAAGTTTTTGCTTAAAAAATAGAATTAAATTAAACAAAATGTTAACTAAAATAATAAAGAAATGTTACGCTCTTGTTTTTCGTACATTATTTTAGTGTATTGTTTTATGTGAAAACCATACATATGGTGTTTTTGTTAAGTTTTGCTTAAAAAATAGAATTAAATTAAACAAAATGTTAACTAAAATAATAAAGAAATGTTACCTGTATCGTAATTGCTAGTGTTTTGTGTTAACTTATTTTAGTTTTTGTTAACAAATATAAATTTGTATGTATTCTCGTGTTTTATTAACTGTTAAAAATAAAAAATCAATAACTTTGATGGTGAATTTGAAGTTTTAACCAAATATAGTCGTCTTTGCTGCCTGCATTTGGAGTTTTGGGTTTGTTCTTAAGTTTGCGGCTCTTAAATTGTTGTTTATTTTGTAGGCATTATACCGTGCAATGGTTTGTCATAGTTATCGGATTCAGTTACCAAGCTGAACGGATTTTCAAAATCAAATACTCGCATAGTCATCGCCATACGTAATCAAGTTTCAACATCCAGTTATACTGATTGAATTTATTTATACTAATTGATGTTATATATGGTTGTTAAAACCTCATCACTGTTATTCATCGCTATACGTAATCAAGTTTCAACATCCAGTTATACTGATTGAATTTATTTATACCAATTGATGTTATGTATGGTTGTTAAAACCTCATCACTGTTATTCATCGCTATACGTAATCAAGTTTCAACATCCAGTTATACTGATTGAATTTATTTATACCAATTGATGTTATGTATGGTTGTTAAAACCTCATCACTGTTATTCATCGCTATACTTGTTTTAAATTTCAACACTGTTAGTCATCGTCGTCAATTTTCATTATTCAACTATACTCATCGATTATTTATATCGATTATTTATATTATATTTATATAGTTTGTACAACACTGTTATTCATCGTCATTAGCCAATGGAAGCATGTATTAATATTTTGTATCATCGACTATCGTTATTGGCCTTGTGAGCCAAATAATACTCATAATTAGACGTTTTCTTTGTTACATCCTCTGGTTCTATCATCGTCGTCACAACAAAAAATCATACAGTCCACTGCCGAGCCAGAGGCGTGAACACAGGCCTTTTTTCTCATATTGAAATAATAATGCCTAAAATTAAAATAACAATTCCTAAATTATACTATATGTCTTGACGTAGCAACTAATTGACTACAATTATCCTACAATGCAATTAATTGATTTTCAACTCAAATTATTGTAGTCAATTATCTTAGTTCTCGTTATTGACGTTTGGAATATTTTAGTGGCCCCAAATGACGTTAGTTTATTTTTATATATTTTCTGTAGTTTTAAATTCAAAATATATCATCAAAAACTTTAAATAACATTTAGAATTATTTTAATTATAAACAACTGCACCTATCCATTAATGTTTTAGCTATGGTTTTCTCTTATTAGTTGGTAGATTTCGTTAGGGGGCCGAGATTTTGAAAACATTTTTGAAATATTTTCATCTGATAAGTATATTTTGGTTTGTCATTATGAAAATGTTTTTTGTTTAGTTTTTGTTAATTTATTAAAGACATTTTAGTGAAATAATAGTAATAATAGTGACGTGTGCAACCAAAAATTACTTTAAGCAATTGTTTACCATCTAAATTCTTGTTCTACACTACAAATAATAATTAAAACTGAAAACTTAAAATTTGTAGTCAGTTAGTTTAAGTATTAACCACTAAGTGTCAGGTCGAAATAATAGCCCAATCATTTTTATAGTCAAGACTGAAACTAGAATTAATTGACCTAAATAATATATTGTAGTAACCAATTAATTGCTACGTCAAGAAATAGTATTACTGTTTTACGCCCTAAATATTTTTGACAACATCAGACGAACTCAAAAGAATAAAATATACTTTATGCCTATTTTCGAATTAGAAAATTGTCCAAACATGCAAATAAAATACAATATGCCTGCCTGCCTATTTCCAAAACAACCACATATATTTACAAAAATATGTGTTGTGAAATTTTATTTTGAGAATATAGTAGATTCTTGTATGAGTTTAGAATGATGGCAATTCTTCACAAGGATGAAGTTTGAGCTGAAGCGTAGCGAGTGGAGGGAATCATCCGACTGAAGAATTGCCATCATCCTATGCGAATACAAGACGCTATTTTATCCACGACTGCAAAATATTTCGATTGATTTTCAATTTGCCTGCTAAAGTTTCTATCACCATATTGAAATATATCATAGATAGCATAGAAAATCAAAACAATTGACATAACGGAAATTCTTAAATTTTTTATATTATATTTTATATATGTATTGTTCTCGTTTTAACCTTTTGATATTACTATACCAACAAATGAAGTTTTTAATTTGTTAGGGGAATATTTATTAAACTATAGAACTGAACATTGAAGGCATAAGCAAGTCAAAAACTGAACATTTACAAAGAGTATTAAAAGATGTCGACATCGACGTTGTAATTATGCAAGAAACGGATGCACCGCATGAAGCGCAACTTATCTCTAGAGGAAACATTGTTGGTTACAAATTAATTAGTGCTATTTACCATCAAGCATATGGATCTGCCACGTATGTTAAGTCAGAAATCATGAACTGCACCCATGTACTTACACAGACGGACAACGATATTCATCTTATTGTTGTTGATATATCGGACATGAAGATTGAAAACGTATACAAGTCTCCAAATACAGGATGGCCAACTGCCACTCTGCCATTATTTCACCATCCAGCAATATATGCTGGTGACTTCAATAGCCATCACACTCAGTGGTCCTACTCAAATAACAATCCCAATGGCATACATCTGACTGACTGGGCGGATGGTAACAACATGTTCCTGGTATATGATGCAAAAGACCTGAAACCCTTTAGATCTGCTAGATGGCGAAGTGATTACAGTCCCGACTTTTGTTTTTCCACAAAAAACGAACAACGTCACCCTATTCCAATATCTAGGACTGTGTTACAAGGTTTTTTCACGCAATTCATTAAACGGTTTTTGAATTACAGTGATCACCGACTTTGAAAACATAGTTTCGAGAAAAACTCATTTAAAGTTTTACTCTCGATTTATGTATAGAAATTACTATTATTACTATATTATTACTATTATTATTATTTAATTACCTACACCGAGTCATCTATTGTAGATGTATTGTATGTATATTATAGATTTGCTTGACCCAAGAAGACGGTTGTTTGCATTTGTCGTCAGCTCCTGCTCTTGAAAGCCAGAGAGCTCTTCAATAATTTTAGAATAACTCGAAAAGTATCTCTTGAATTCACTTAAAATTTTCAGATAATATTTTCGAGATATTATAAACGACAGAAAATTGTTCGATTTTGTGTTAAACAGAAACAGTTCAAGTTGAATTGTCATATGTATATATAATATTGAATTTGTTGACGAGTGTTGTAAATTCAACAATTAATTTAATTAATCTATCTATAATAATGGCCAGTTTTTTTTAAAAAAAATCTAATTATTTATTTTAATTTTATATGCTTTCTTAAATTTTTTACCTTAATTTCTATGTTTAGTTTACAACTTTTTAAGCAATTTTGATGAATGTTAGTGTATAAGCAAAACCGTGCATTTATATGTACTAAGAAATCAAAACACTTGTGTAATTTTAGTTTCTGCTTCACAACTTTATTTTTGCTAAATGTCTTAAAACTAAAACTTTTAACTGTCTCCATGGTTAAAATGAATCAAATTTGAAATATGTAATCCACAAAATGTTGTAAATATTTCTTATCCTTCATATTTTATGAAAACGAGATATTTTATTATCTTCTGATACTCACCAGCGGTAAAAGTCCTGTCTATTCTGGAGGGACATTAAGTTTCTTTCATAAGAAACCAAATGAATAAAAAATATTAAACTTGGTTTGTATTTTAATATATTTATATTTTAATCGTAAAATTTAATTTTATATAATTTTTAATTAATTAAAACAGATTCTTGTTGAATAATTAAATATTTGATTTATATATATATATATATATATATATATATATATATATATATATATATATATATATATATATATATATATATATATATATATATATATATATATATATATATATATATATATATATATATATATATATATATATATATATATATATATATATATATATATATATATATATATATATATATGGGGCATTCTCTGTCAACTCGGCCTCCCCCTTCTGTCCGAAAATTGGAGCAATCTACGAAATTCCAGTTAGGATCATTTTTTAGCTATAACTTTCTAGTTTAATTTTAGGCATGGCCTTTTTGAAAAATTCAAAATGGCGGATCAGTATGGCGACTGCAAGTGGCGACTGCCACCTCCACATGAAAGAATAGTTTTTTCGATGTCATACTTGTAAAAGCCATCGGATCATTTATCAGAAAATAACCTTACTTTTCGTGTCAATCAAATGAAAAAAGAAAAACAAATTTCAAGATAACTTGTGTGATCGTTTAACTCAAAACGAAGTTTTTAATAGTTTTTCGAGGGTTAAGAGCGAAAAGTTGATTTTTTAGTAAAAAGTATGGTTAAATTCGTGCTCAGCAAACCAAAGTCCATCGAAATAAGGTTTTTTTACACTTTTACAAAAAATGGGGTGTCCGTTGTGAAAAAAGAAATACTTTTTGGGGGTTTTTGGTTAGATTAGAGACGACATATGAAACTTTTAGTATAAGGACAGGTTGTATACGTGATCAGAAAAATAAAAATACGTCACAGTGAGATATGTTGATTGATCGTTTTTCTAGAACACAGTATTTTGAAGGTTTTTTAGGTGAGCGACACAATAGAGGCTTCTAACATAAAAAAAAGATTACATTTGTATTCGCCACGCTAAGATACGATAGAAAATGCTTTTTATTAAATGGTTCGATGGCATTTTACAAGTATGACATCAAAAACACTATCTTTCATATGAAGGTGGTTGACTTGTAGGGATGGGATTTAAAAAGAATCGATTCTTTAGAATCGATTATCCAAATTTAAAAAAAATGGATTCTCTAACTAAATGATCGGAAAAAGCTTTGATTAATCGATCTTTTAAATAATAAACAAAATATTAAAAATAAACGGAAAAAATATCGCAAAAATTGAACATTTGCACTAAAATATATGATAAAAATCATTGCATCGAAATATGAACCCCGAGCGAATGCAAGAATAGGAGTTTATTTAAATTTTGAGACTTAAGTCTTGATCTTTTATCAGTAATAATATTTCAATCATTGGAAATAATCTTTATGATGGAGCTGAGATGTTGTTTGTTTTTTTGTTAACAAATTGACATTGACGTAATTTCCTGCCCTTTCTCTTTCTCTAGTACATTATCACGGCTCTTGTACATTTTTTCATGTTTAATACAAAAATGTTATCAAATTTTTAAATATTGGAACAGAAAATAGCATTATTTCATTAAATTAGCTATATTTCAAGAAAAGTTCTATAAAAGATCGATTCTTTTAATATCTTCGATTCATAAAAATGGAACTGAGTCGATTCTTTTTTGAACGATTAATCGATTAGATCGAAGAATCGATTACGATGGCCCATCTCTATTGACTTGCAGTCGCCATACTGCTGCGCCATTTTGAATTTTTCAAAAAGGTCACGGCTAAAATTAAACTAGAAGGTTATCGCTAAAATGAGCCTAACTGGAATTTCGTAGGTTGCTCCAATTTTTGGACAGAGGGGGGGGGGGGGGTGGCCGAGTTGACAGAGAATGCCCCATATATATGTAACTATTTTTTAATTTATAATAGACACTCAGATAAATACGATTTTTTATTGGTAAATAGAAATAATTAACAAAAGATTTGGTTTTAAATTTATCTATCTGTTTTCTTAAATGTTGATAGGTACAATTGTATTTTTTAAATTAATTATAGTAATTAAAGTATTTATTTATATATAAGTATATTCAGTTCTTACAGAGTTTTTGTATGAATAATTTACAGTTTTTATAGTGTACTCCTTGAAGCACAACGAACACTAAGCTGAAACTTGTTAAAAGATCAAACATATCTGGATGACTGTAGAGATTAGATAGATGCTTTAATTCGTCGATTTTTTCGTCGTAGTAGCAAAAGCGTAAAAAGAAGTTAGAATAAATATACAATTATTTTGAAATTTTATTAAATTAAATTAAAAGCAAAATATTAACAGATACTTTTGTGTACATGATTTGATTGCCTTATTTAGACTTAGAAAGTGGTTTTAAAAGAAATGTATAGAATTAAATATAAATATGTAGATGAAATCAACAAAAAGATTATACATTCTTTCATTTTCAAATGTGTATATTGTGTATTGCTTTAAGTTTCTCTCGTGGTTAAATTGTTATAAATATTGCCTATCAGCCTTGAATTTGTGTTTCGTGTGTTTGAAGTTGATGTAGTTGTTGTATATTTGCTAAACTAATTGGAAGGCTTTAAGCTCATTATTTAAGTTTTCATATTTAATAGCCATCTTTGAATGAATATTGGAACTATTAACCAAATATTAATGGAAAATGATCGTTTTCCCGTTTTTAATTTTTAACAATTTCTAGGCACTTCTAAAATCAAAACGATGAGATTATTTAAAATTTATTTAGGAGCTAATTTGACCTCGTTCTAAACGTTGGTAGTGTTTTTGAATAGTCGTTTTCGATAGATTTGACGGCTTTTAAGTTTAACTTTTTTTGTGGTAAAAGCTATAAGCATTTATTTATTCTTTACTTTGATTTTGAACTTCTAAATAAAATGCTGTTTCCTTATTTTCATTTTAATGCCCGAAATATTTATAATTTTAAAAAAGTGTCGAAATTAATCAGTTGTCGGCATATTGCCAAATTAACAGAAAAAAAGTTGTTTTACAATTTTAACAATTAATATTATTTAACTCTTATTAACTATTCCATAAAATGATGCGTTCCGATGTTTTGGCAGACGTTTTATTTCTTTGTAATGTTTGAATTGAAGTCACCCAAGACAAGTGATGCTGCGGCATATCGTTCCATTTATATGCAGTCAAACAAGAAGTCATTCTGCGTTTATATAACAGTGCATCTGAGCACCATTAATGATGATATTTATATTATATCATTATATAATGTTGTCACATTGGCCTCTTGGTTTGCTACATATTTGTTTTAATATATTTTTTGGGACCCGGTTATCGATCTGGAAAAAACTGTGTTCTAGTGAAACTGCCGATTTTCAACAGTTCGTTGTAATCCAGTAAATAAAGTAAGGACAGAACTGAAACTTTGGACGCCACCTTGGTTAATCAATTTAGAGTCAACAACAAAACAATCTATAGGGCCGAAATGTTTCACGATTGAGTGATGAAAACTTTAGCAATGGGTTTGTAGATGAAGTTGTCATGCCGGATTTGATCAAGTGCTCTTGAGATATTCAATGGGATAATATACGTGTCACCACTTTTATGAATAGTTGTCTTCCAAAAATATTGCAATGTGTGAGTTAATGTTATGCTCATATATTTTCGATAGGGCTGGTTGAAATGTATAATTAATAATTTAATATACCGAATTTCATTCGGTTTTCGGGGACTGGAAATTAGGCCCACTCAATGCATTAGAAAAAAATATGAAGTGTTTTTGAAAATAATTTTAGGATAGAAGATGGGATATTGTCCATCTCGGAGGCTTTGATATTTGTGCCTCTTAATTTTAACAGTTTTATAATTGAACGGCCGGTGTTTCATGATAGCTCCTGAATACTTGCTTTTTGGTTTCGAATTTTCTGAAATAGTCGAGTTTAAAGCACAACAAGCTAACTGAACAATATTGTTATCATTTAAACAAATTTGTTTTATTTGTAGACATATGGCATTGGAATTATTTAGTCCCATACGAGTGCCGCTTTAAAAATTGTCAAGCACAACTATCCTATTAAAAAACAAAGTTTAATGGGAAAATTGCATCGGAAATTTCCTATAAAATCCTATTAAACAATTTTTTTCCTTTTGAAATCGATTGAATCCTATTCAATTGTCCTATAGAAATACATTGAATCCTTTTAATAGAAATGAAAACAGTTCTATAGGATTATAAATTCTTCAATGGGATTGACTACATTTTAATTGAATTTTCTGCGACCGTCAAATAATAGGACTAAACACATTTTAAAGGGGAGTTTTGTAGTCTTAGAATTTTAAATGGAATCCTTTTCGATTCTTAATGGGATTGACTATGTTTTAATGGGAATTTTTAAAACCTTCAAATTTCCCATTAAATAATAATAAATTAAAATAAAATAAACATATACAACCTTAATCACTATTATTATAGTCTTTCAGCCGAGAAGCAATAACTAAAACGAATAACACCATTTTAACTACATATTTCTAAAATGGATGATACTCTAGTGAATTTTAACCAGACATAAGAAAAATTTCAGTCATATTTTCCTATAAGAATTATCCATTTCCTATTGCAACTATTTCAATGTCTCCCCATAAAACTATATAGAATCCTATTGAAAAATGCTATCGTGAAATTATAATTTTGTCTTATGTTCCTGTAGAAATTACACACTTCCTATTGAAACTATCTCAATATCTTCCTGTAAAATTATTAATCCTATTGGGAAATTTTGTCGTAATAAAACAATTTTCCAAGTTTTATTTTCCTTTACAAATTATCTATTTCCCGTTGAAAATGTTTCAATGGCTTCCTTCAAAACTATAAAGAATCCTAATAAGGATTCTTGTCGTAAGAAAAAAATTTTCTGTTTTATTTTCCTTTTCAATTACGTTCATTCCTATAAAAATATTTCAATAGGAAAAGTCTGATATTTAAAGGATTATGAGCTTAATTCCATTTTCCCATTGAATATCAGTCTTTCCTACCCAAAATTTTTATGAAGTAAAGAATTTCTCGGTTGATCCCATTGAAATCGTCCTTTTCCTATCCAATTTTTATCAATATTCTATAGGATTGTACCTTTTCTAATGGGAGTTAGAGTTTAAGCAGGGCATTCACAATAGATCCCTATAAGGAAATGCCACTTATGAAAAAATTGAGTTAATATTATGGATTTTCAAGCACAAACAACAGCGAAATCGGAACATAAAAATTCAAATCTAATGACCAGGGTAAAAGTAGCGTTTAATATAAAAATTTTAAATCATAGAGAAGTGTAGTTTTTAAGCTGTTTGATGTATTTGTCAACCCTCCTGGACTGACGTCACTTATAGACTCCGGAAACCTAGACCTAGACATTACTGACCCACCTTCAAAGGTGGGTTGGTCCTTACAGAATGAATCCGTTCCGTTTCGCTTAATTTTATCCGTTCATTTTTTAAAACATATCTACGGTGTACGGTTCGAAACAGAATAGGTGGGTGTGTTACAGTAGAATATAAATAATCAAAGGCCTTTTTAATGAGAACTGTAGAGAGCATATATAGAAATGGAGCTATATATAAACAAGTCGATCTGTAGAATTCTGAATGGTTTTCAACTAAAAGCGAATTAAATGAATAGTCGATTTTTGAGCTAGACGACTTCATACTTGGTTGATCGACTTCATACTTGGCTTGCTTCACCTATGCTACTTGTATAGTATTATATAAAATAACTTGTATTTTGAACATTTCAGAAACATTTTAAAATTTTTACCTTAAGAACAGAGTGGTCTGAAATTTTCTGGAAATTCAAACTTAGGGTGAATTTGAAATCAAATTGCAAGAAATGGCTCGCGCGATATCAATGGTTTTACACGCAGACAAGTTTTTGATTACACTGTTAAAAATATTAAGAAATACAATTTTTAAAGTTGCGCTGATGTAGGTCGAGCATCTTTTAATTTTTTTTCCACAATATGATAGTTTCATTCTTACCCTAAAACATACTAAAATTTGAAGAGTTCGTTTTTTCTGTTCTATATACATATATTATTTTTGAAGATGTGCATCTCAGATCAAACAATTTTAATATCAGATGAAATTCGTGATATTCGCGACCGACGCTGAACCCGATCATTTTAGATCGACTTAATATTTAGCATACAAAAGTATGGATAAACTAAAAAATGTGTAATGTTCAGAAAAAATATTTAGTTTGAGTACAGGGTGAGCTGAATGATTTCTGAAAATTCAAATTCAGGGTAACTTAGAAATCAGATTCAGTTTTCAGATTTAGATCAGAAACAGTTTTATGTGCATTAGCAAGGAGAAAAAATTGCCTATCGAAACAAAATTACAGTAAATTTTTGACTTATATATACTGTGAAAAATGCTAATTGACCAGATATGCACCATTTTAAGAACTAATATCTTTAGAACAAAACCAAACATTTTCTTTAAATTTTGGTATATTTAAGACTTAAGAGTTAGATTGGAACTTTCATATTGTGAATCAAATACAAAAAAAGCTTTACCTAGAGCATCATCGCCATCTTTAAAAATTTTGATACACATTATTTTTAATATTTTTAACAGTGTAAGCCAAAATTTGACTATATATTGTATTTAATAAGCGCCAGTCAATTAGCTTTCAAACACACATAAAACACCAAGAAATCTTTCGGATCACCCTGTTCTCACAATAAACACTTTTAATTTGGAGGGTTTAATGTTTCTAAAAACACATGTATTTTCTATTTAACCTATACTACTTGCACATACTACTTGATCATGAAATTCATTCAAAACTAAATTTTTTTGACCTGAGATGCCATCTTCTCTTTAAACTTTAGTATGATTTATGGTAAGGTCATACTGAGCAAAAAAAAATTTAAAAAAGTTTGACCCGTTCTTTTGCAATTTGATTCAAGTCGCACTAGGTTTGAATTTCCAGAAAACTTCGGGATCACTCTGTTCTCAAACTAAACGCTTGTCGATCTAAAATGGTCGGGTTCAGCGTTGGTTGTCCAGGATGGTAATTTTGTTGTGTTTTCTCATTACGAGATATTAACAAGAGATGTTAAGTTTGTTTGTTTAAGTGAATGCAATATATTATCCTTTATGTGTCAAATCAAAATGAACAAACAATATTTGTTACATAAGCGAAAAAAAAACATATTGCATTCACTTATACAAACAATTTTAACATCCCATGTTAATATCTCGTAATGAGAAAACACAACAAAAAGGGCCATCCAGATCACGAATTTTATCCATAGTGAACTCAACTGATTGTTCAGCAAGATACTAATAGTGAAACATTTTCGATATAAAGAATTTTTATTGTTTTCCAACCGGTATTTGATGGAAAATCGAATCAAGACACCGCTAAAATAAGAAATTTGAACCCGACCATTTCTTGAAACTTCAGTAATCGTTAGTATAGTAACAAAAACTAATACGTGTTTTTTTATTTTCTCACTATTTTTGACACAGGGTGGCTCGAAATTTGTTAAGAAATTTAGAGACAAGAAAAGTTTAAAGTTAAATTGTGATCGATCGGGTTAACCGAGTTTTATAATTTTGTTTGAAAGGTACTAAGTAAGACTTAATAGAAATATTACATTGATTAAAAAATTATATTTTTATACGTTTTATTTTAATTTTAGTTTTTCAAAAATGACGATTTTGAAAAGTACCTTTTTTTTCTTTTTTATATTTTAAAAATTTGAATATATTATTAAAAAAAGGAAAAAGTCATTTGAATATAACATTAGTTTGATATTTTTTGTGCTTTAGTTTGTGCCATTTACAAAAACAATTTTTTTAAATTAAATCAATAATTTAAATTCATAAATTATTGTTAAAAAATCTATAAAACATTCTTTTTAGTAAGTATATATATATTTATTTGACGCGTTTTGAATATTAAATATTCATCATCGGTACAAAAAATATGACTAAATCTAAATAAAAACAATTACATATTCATTCCTTAAATTTTGAAAAAAATATTTTTTTTATCAGTGTAATACTTTTATAAAGCTTGGTAAGTACTTTTCAAAAAAAAATATTACTATCGGTTAACCTGTTCGAGCACAATTTAACTTTAAATTTTCCTTGTCTCTAAGTTTCTTAAAAAATTTCGAGCCTCCTTGTGCAAAAACTAAAAAAAAATTTACTTATTAATTTTTTTCTATTATACTAACCGTTACCGAAGTTTCAAGAAAACCGGAAATGGTTGGGTTAACATCATCACAAGTCTTGATTTGATTTTCCATCAGTTCGAGCTTTAAGGAGGAAATATAAATAATTACGAAATTTTGTCATGGTATGCATTGATTGTTAGTGTAAATTTGAAGGCTTTGTAACCATAACATAACAATCCAGTGATCAAATCAGTATACCGATGTAATAAACATGTATACTAATTATTTTTTGATATAATCGAAATCAAAATTGTGTCAATATATTACAATATAGATACCTTTTAAGACCTAGGTCCCACAACAACATGCGTTCTGAGGTGTTGATGGACGCCTTTTAAAAAATCTTTATGGATTGGAGACAGTCGAGAATATTGATTCGGGCAAAACATTCCATGTGTACGAGGTACGGACCAAATTTTAGACTTTCTATTTTGTTACTATGACCGTAAGTGGTATCGAGTATCGATAGCTTGCACACCCGATTGACGAGTATCGGGCAAATAATATGTTTGAGGCATCATGTATTGGATTTCAAACGTGCACTGCTGGTGACGATATTAATAGAAAACAATGAGAAATTGGGATATGGTAAGGGTTTTTGGAGTAAATTCATAACAATATAAGGTCACAACAATTTTTATTTTCTTGTGTCGTATTAATTTTACTGAAAGTGTACTTAATTATTAATTATTTTGTTTCGTAAAGATTTTTATTTATTTGATTGTTAGTTATTAGTTATTCGATGAACTCTTCATTTAATTTACAACTGTATTATATCACTTTGATTCTAATGCCAAATAAGTGCGCAACTGGTCGACCGCTTGAGAGCTCCTACATTTTTCTTACCCCTAGATTTTATAAAAATGAAAACTTCACCTTATACCGAAACTATCGTAGATTCATTAAATTATAAAATCGTGTTCCTTAATCGACATCATACTATATTAAAATTCCCATTCTTTTACTTAAAAGTGCTGTATCATGAACATAAATATTCAGGCGAGTTCATTATATTCAATTTAAACAAATTAAATTCTAAAACATAAAATTTTATATCTGAGTTTCTTCCATTCACTAACCTCAATGTCCTCTTTTTAATTATGTATGTAAATGTATAATTTTTAGTACTTAAAATTATGTAAAGTTTTCTGTATATTATCTATAGATATTTATGATAAAATTCCAAAATATTAACCAACATTTAAAATTATTAATAATAAAGTTTTAAATTTAATAAATAAATATTTCTTTTGTTTTAAAATTAATATTAATAATAAATATGTATATATTTATCTATTTATAATGAATTGAAAACAATTTTCATTTTTATGTTAATTTTCTATAGTAATGTTTAATAGTAGTTATAATAATATTTATAATAATTTTTAATGTCTACTTGAAAATATCAACAATCAATATCACTTATGATCTAAACTTAATTTTTTTTTATATTTTTAATTAATTTGAGTGGTTCAGAGGGAAATTATACAAATAAATTATAATTGTATAAATAAATATATATTTAATAACAACAAAAAAAATTTAAAATATCTCGATAAAATAAAAAAAAATTAGGTTGACAATGGAGTTGCCATATAGTTCGATTATGAATTGAGCTTCTGACTTTTATTCTTTCGGAAACTATGTTAAACTTATATTCTAAACTTTTTTCCATGTTTTATATCATCAATCATTTATTTAAAACTTGCAGAAACTTAAATGGAGATATTAGAAGAAATAATCTTTATTGAGAAACACTAATTACAGAGAGTCGCATAAACAATTTAAAGTTTTCACAGGACCATTTTCATTAATACCTATCACAACAAGAGTGAAATTTTATTTAATCAACGATGGGAAATGGGCGGCTATTGTCTTTCAATCAATTCCCAAGGGTGGAAAATCATTACTTTCCGACCAGCTGAGAAGTAAAAATAATGTAGTGAATGTATTTTCAGTGTAATTGTAATTCAAATTTAATTTAATCGGCTTTCAAAGTTATTATTGTAAAGAAATAGAACTTCAATTTGATTGATCACATCACGCTATAAATAAATACCATTGAAATAAGCGCTCCGTGGTCCGTGGAAATGAAACACTTTCCACTCGTTATGTAATATACTATTACTGTCTTTTAATCACTTCCCGAACATAATACTTTTCGATTGGTTGATATTTAATTCTAAATATGAAGGATAACTCAAAGATACGTCATAGATACGTCTAATGGAATTGTATCTGTAAAAACTTTGGTGATAAAAGCCACAAAATCTTAGTAAATGAAAGTAAATATGCGTTTGATTTAATGCATTTTGTTGCACATGCACATTATAGTCAACCTATGAGCTCGTTATCATAATCTTGAGAAATTAGAAATGGTTTTATTCTATCAAGATATTTCTAGCCTTGCAATAAAAATTAAATAAAATTTTTTTTTCTACAGTTGTTTTGTGTGTTAGTTTTGTTATTTAGTTTTTTCTTTAGTCTGGAAATGATATGTCTTAATTATTTCTTTTTATATCTTTAACTTCATATTATAAATTTTAATTTCTCAGTTTTCTATTTTTATAAATTTAATAATAAATATAATTTCTGTTAGTAAATGGGACTTGGAATGGAAGAATTTTTTTTTATTTGGTGGCTTGACTTCGATCGAGTCTTAGGTTTTCTTTAAAAATTGTAAACAAACTAAAGTTTTTACTATTTAAAAAAAAAATCTTTTATAAAAAATGAGGTTATATGTAATTTTTGTTTATATAGTTAATTTGTTGATAGTTGGCTGGTTATAGGAACAATTAATTAGTGAAATTGTAAGATTTAAAAAGTTTAAATTGAAATTTAGAATGTTTTTAAAAAGTTTATAAAAAATTAGTTAAAAAAATAGCATGTTTTATTTTACTAAGAAATATTTAACTCAAAATAATACTCTTAACACTTATATTTTATAAATAATTTAAAATTGTGCAAATTATTGTGCCATAAATCTATTTTATAATAAATCAAAATGTTTCAAATACGTTTGTTTAATTTGATCATTGTTTTATAATCAACAAATAACCATTTTTATCCAAAATTAATCTAAAAATAACTACGAATAATACATTGGGAAGATATATGTTGGATAAACCTTAATAATTACTCTTATTAGTTATTTGTCCTTTTTTAAATTAAACACTTAATTTAGTAAGCATAGCATCTAAATCGTTCCATATTCTAACGCAACGTGAAAAGTTGAGAAAAAATTCTATATTTTCAAACAGTTGTTACAATAATTACATATTACCCCACAGCCGAAAATGTTTGAAAACCAAAAGAAAAAACAAGTATGTACCTAAACGAAAGAAACTATATACATATTTAATTATCTAATATTTAATCATCCCATTTTGGGAAACGTGTTTCCTCGATAAATAAACCAAACCCGTTTGATTTGCTGTCATTTTGTGTAGTGGTTGTTTTTGTTGTTGGTGGTGTTGCTGTTGATTTCGGTTTCTGTTGCGACGATTTGTTGTTAGTTGATGTACTTGCGTTTGTATTCCACGCATTTGCGTTATCGTTATTTGTTGTCCAAGCTGTAGATGAAAAATTATTGCGTGACCAACTATCATCAGCCATTTTATTTTCATAGCCATGGCGATCCCATACTGCGGTTTGGTGAAATTCTACTGTTTGCGGTGGGACATAGTTTTGATCAATTTTTAATTCAATCTCTTCTGTCGGTTGTTCTAAGGTACTGTGTGCTATGCCATAATAGAAATACATAATCAAACCTAAAACGGAAAAAGACAATTCATTATGGTAAAAATATTCGGTTTTTAATATTCGTAAGAAATTGTTATAAAATATACAGTTAAAAAAACTATTTTGTTACTGTAACAATTAACGTTATTGTCTAGTTCAAGAATTTTGGCACTATCAAAGGAAACGTTACCCACAAGTCTTTGGAGTAAAGTTGTTAT
The DNA here is from genome assembly GCA_963693315.1 of Diogma glabrata. Taxonomy (NCBI): domain Eukaryota; kingdom Metazoa; phylum Arthropoda; class Insecta; order Diptera; family Cylindrotomidae; genus Diogma; species Diogma glabrata. The sequence goes on along the minus strand of OY856187.1, from coordinate 217,225,703 downwards.
TTTTTCACTATAGTAACGTTGTGTAACACTCCAAGTATATCACAAAGCGTTGTTGGATTACAAAGGTTAAACATTTAAGATTTAAGATTTAAATTTTAATTTAGTTAAATAAATTAAAATAATGATGGTTTGGTCTCCAAGTTGTTTATATTAATTTTATAATAGTTTATTTAAAATAAATTTAATGATTTTTTGCATTAACAACTTTTTTTAAAAAATATTCTGTAACATGTTTCAACCATAAATGGTCATTCGCAAACATTTGAAAATATGTATTTTCAAATGTTTGAGAAGGACCATTTGTGGTTGAAACATGTTACAAAATATTACTTAAAAAATGTTGTTAATACAAAAATTATTAAATTTATTTTAAATAAATTATTATAAAATTACAAAGGTTAGCATATTTTAGGTTTTAGCAATTGTTCAAGCAGGAACTGAAAAGTTTATTGAAACAAAACCTAAACATACTTTGGATCTAACAAATTCAAAATTCTCTAACATGCTCACAAAAAATCCTAATTCAAAATTCAAAATTCTAGTCTAGTGTATTATAATACTAAACCATTTAATGTACAGAGGTAACAAAAATTAAAGCCCTACGTTAAAGTCCGTGCTATTTCGGTATCGCTGACAGAAGTTAGGTGTGCTGTAGTGAAAAAAAGTAGAAGAAATACTTTTTATATTCAATTATGCTACACATCACGGCAAGCCGTTTAAAATGGCGCCTTAAAACCAATGTAGTTCATGCTTCTGTTCTACATGTTTGAGCGGGCGTTGGCTTTTGTGTAGCGAAAATCCGAAATTCTAGGTCCACGCCGTGCTACCTGGGAAACGCTAACAGAATTAGGTTGGTGTAGTTGAGAGGGGCAGAGTAAATACTGCTTATACTCACTGATTCTGCACCATGGCGAGTCATTGGCGCCATAAAACCAATGCAACTCAAGCGTCTGTTCCAGCTTAGGGGCGGATTGGAGCGGGCGTCTGTCTTGAATGAAGCGGCTCGCTATATAAACGTGTAAAAAGCGCCTGTTCTCCATGTTAGGGGCGCCTTGGAGCGGGAGTCTGTCTTGGATCAAGCGGCTCGCTATATAAACGTGTAAAAAGGTTGTTCCTGGTGACTTTAAGATGCAGAACGAACCCATTCTCGAAAATTTGGGTTGGGCGAAGGGCTAACACCCAATTTCCGTAAAAAATTATTTGTCATGAATTCTGTACACTGGTCTCGGATTATCTCGGAATCATTTCAAGAACGAACTCGGAAACTGTACCCGAACTACGATTTAAAAATGGGAACCTAGAACGTACTTAGAAGACTAGGAGATCTATTAAATTCTGCAGCAGGCAGCGATAAAATTTCAATGAAATTCCTATTTATTGTGAAAGATAAGCTTTCCCCAATCTTATCGAAACTGATTAACCAATCAATTAAGAGTGGAAAATATCCGGATAGTCTTAAGGTAGCAAAATTTTGTCCAATATTTAAAAAAGGAGATTAAGACCTTGATTTCAAATTATCGTCCTATATCTGTCTCTAGCTCTTTCTCAAAAATATTTGAGCGGGTTCTGCTTACTAGATTAAGTGCATATTTAAGCCAACATAATATCATTAATAAAAATCAATTTGGATTTCTTCATAAATCATCTACTGAAGCCGCGGTTGCAAATGCTCTAAATGAAGTTTATGTCGCTCTAGATCAGAATCTTTTCGTTGCAATTTTATTCATTGATATCCAAAAAGCATTTGACTGTATTAGTCATAACATATTACTCCAGAAACTGAAAAGTATAAATTTATCTCTGATATCGCTATCACTATTTGAAGACTATTTTAAAAATAGAAAACAGTTTACTGCTGTCAATGATTGTTGTAGTTCAATGGAAACTGTGTTGGCGGGTGTCCCACAAGGTTCACTTCTCGGTCCACAGTTTTTTAATTTTTATGTTGATGATCTATTTAATGATCTATTTGCTGATAACTCTGCCATGGTATATTCTGTTGAATCCGTCGAAGAGCTGTTTGATAAAATGAAACTAGACTTTGATCTAATTTCTAAATGGCTCTCGACGAATGGTCTAACAATTAATACAGAAAAAACTAATTATATTTTATTTCAAAATAAAGTTACTCCTGTCGATTTGCCTAGTTTTTTTGAGTTTATGTCAAATAAAGTGGTTCAAGTTGATAATGCTGTTTACCTAGGTATGGTTATTGATTCAAGACTGAAATTTAAGGACCATGTCCTACATGTAAAGAAAAAGATAGCACCCATGGTGTTTGCAATACGCAGATCACGCAATTATATTTCAGAACAATCGGCTTGGCAGTTATATCATGCACACATAAATAGTCATATTAATTATATGAATATAATTTGGCAGACATCTTCTACGTACGAAATGGTTAATAAACTAAAAAGCCTTAAGAATAAATCAATTAAAACGATTAGACAACTACCTAGATTAACGCCCACACTTAATTTATACAATAAATTTGTACTACCCTTACCCATAGAAGCTTTATCATATTATCAGCACCTTCTCTTTATACACAAAATTAAATTGAATCTAATAAAATGTAATATCAACCTCAATTACATAAAGGATGTTCACAATTATTCCACTAGAAGACTTCTACATTCCGAGAGTCAACGAATAGAGCGGCTTGTAATGTTTTCTTTTGCGGTCTTATACAATATAATAAACTGCCGTCATCCATAAGACATATTGCTGATTTTACTAGATATAAGGCTGCTATAAGAGAATATACTTTTAATGACTGGTACTTATCCAATAGGTACAAATTAAAATCTAACCATAATAAGTAAAAAGTAAGATAAAAATTGATTTAACTTCTAAAAAATGGCAACAGTTTTAGTATAATCCAAATAAATGAAAAGATGTGCATAGTGCTAAATTTATATAAATTGATTTATTCTTGCCAAATTGCATAAAAAAATATAATTTATTATTGGAGTGAAGCGTAGCGAAACTCCATTTTTTCCCGATTCGGATTTTCGATTGTCCGCATACTCCTCCCAAACTATTAAAGATATCAAAATGAAATTTTGCATGTAAAACGACATCTAGCCATAGATGGTTTACAAAAATATTAAAAATTAGACATACCACGGAGGAATAATCACCGAAAAACGGTTCCCATAGACTTTCAATGGGAAAATTGGGAAAATTGCTTCGCTCCTTTTTATCAATTGCATTTTGCATTGGTTACCTAGTTTATTAATCAAGTATTCACACAATTGTTTCTCCAATACAGTTTTTGTAAACCATTCTTACAACATTTTTTGGAATCATTCAAATTAATGAAATGATTTAATGATATACTGTTAAATTTATATATATTAATTTATTCTTGCCATGTTGCATAAAACAAAGAGAAAATAAGATTAGCTTAGTAATTAATAATTATTCAAACAATTGTTTTTCCAATACAGTTTTTGTAAACTATCAGGAAAAAATAAATAAAAATAAAACAAAAACTTACAAATCAAATCGATACGTGTGATAGCGATGTAGTGGCTTTACAAGAAGCAAGATGGCCAGGGAATGGAATCCACGAAACAGCCAAGGGATACGCTCTCTACTAATGCGGTCATTAAAACGGAGGTGAATTTGGAGTTGGCTTTCTCATACATCGTCGCGTGAATCAACATGTTATCGACTTTTGCCCATTTAATATGCGGATATGCACAATCAGAATCCGCACGCAAAAATTTAATACAACGATCATCAATGTTCAAGCACCTACTGAAGATAAAGCAGATGACATTAAAGACCTGTTCTTTCTAGAACTCGAAGAAGTCATTCATAACATCCCACGACACGATATAAAAATCGTGGTAGGTGATTTTAATGCTCAAATCGGTAGAAGTGCAGAACTTAGAACACATATTGGTCCTAACAGCTTGCATCATACCAGCAACAATAACGGCTTTCGCACAGCTGAAATGGCTATTATCTAGTAATTTATAGCACTTTGTTTCATCATAAGAGAATCCACAAAGCAACGTGGAAATCAAACGATGGAAGAACTGAAAATCAAATCGATCATGTCATGATTTCTAAGAGACACTCTACAAGTGTAACTGACGATCGATCATGCTGATATGGACACCGATCATATGCTTGTCATCTTTAAATACAAGTACAAGTTGTCACCTACATTTAATAGACAAGCAAAAAAGACCGTACGCTGGAATGTCGAAGCGTTTAAACATCCGGAAACGCTGAATAGATATCAGGAAATGGTAACGCAAAGCATAGAAGGGCATGACATCCCTGAAATGCCATTAAACATACAAGAAGAATAGCAAACGCTTCAATCAACCATTATATCCGCAGCACAAACTACAATCGGAAAACGACCACCGAAATCACATAACGAATGCCGCGAAAGTGTTGAGCAGAAACAAAAACTGCGAGAAAAATGGTTAACAAGGAACACCCGAAACTCCCAAACTGATTATCTATGCGCCAGAAAAGCCTAGCAAAACTCCAACGGAAAAAGAAACGCGAACACCTGAAGAGCTGTGTCGAAAACATCAACCAACGTGCAGCTAATGGAAATTCGAAAGAATGCTTTGCCAATGGGCGGAATCCGACAAAAGATTTCCAGCCACAGATTCACAGCCATCAAAAATGGAAACAACGAGCTTACAACAAATGAACGTGATGTCCTGGCAGTGTGGCGATCCTACTTTCAAGACCTACTTAATAGGACGAATTAAGTTAATCCTATTCGAGCAATTGCTCCATCAAGTGAGGATATTTTTGTCAGTTACCCAACAATAGAAGAAGTGGAAGTTGCCATCAAAAAAATAAAAAATGGTAAATCAGCAGGTATCGATGGAATCCCTGCAGAACTATTTAAAAATAGAGAAGCAGCTCTGGTCTCACGTATGTATGATCTGATTCTTGCAATCTGGGACCAAGAAGAACTACCTGCTGAATAGAAAACAGCTCTCATTGTTCCGCTACATAAAAAAGGTGACCGCCTAAAGTATGCGAATTATCGTGGAATCGCACTGTTGAACACTGCATATAAAATACTAGCTAATGTCGTACTTGCTCGACTCATACCGTTCGCCGAATCTATCATCGGTGACTATCAGTGAGGTTTTCGTCCCAACCGTTCAACCAAAGATCAATGTTTTACTTTAAGGATGATTCTGAAAAAATGTTGGGAGTATACAACATCTGCATTCACCAGCTCTACGTTGATTTCAAGCAAGCATATGATAGAATCATCCGCGACAACCTTTGGTCCACACTCATATGTCTTGGTATCCCAGCGAAACTTGTTTCTCTGTGCAAACTCACAACATCGGGATCAAACTGTAGAATAGTAATCGAAGGGTCAGTTTTTGACTCTTTTGATATAACATCAGGTGTTCGACAAGGTGATGCACTCTCGTCCGTAATATTTAATTTGGCGCTTGAGTAAGCGATAAGAAAAAGCCGAATAGAGACACAAAACTGCATATTTAACAAATTTAGTCAAATTCTTGGCTATGCAGATGATATTGCGCTTCTCGGACGTAGACCAAGCGATATAAGGATAGTCTCTCTCAGCTCGAAAGAAATACTAAACGACTTGGATTATGCATCAACACCGGCAAGACAAAACTTTTCACAACATCCAGAAACAGACCTTCCGGGAATCTGAATACTGGCGACTATGAAGTAGAACGCGTAGAAAACTTTAAATACCTCGGGTCTGTAATAACATCGTCAAATGACATGCAGGCAGATATCAAAGCCCGTGTCTCTGCCGTATACAGAGTTTTCTACGCATACTCAAAACTGTTGCGATCAAAACATCTTTCGCAGTCGTGCAAACTCACACTTTACAGAGCATTAATCCAACCAGTGCTTACATTTGGAAGTGAAAGCTGGGCACTGGAAAGCTGACTTCCTCCGATTTTGTCAACGTTCGAGAGTAAGGTCATACGAACATTTTATGGTCCATGCAAAGTTGCTGAAAATCAGTGTAGAATCCAAATGAATCATGGAATCAGACAGCTTCTTGGAGTCTGCGATGTAGTTGGATTCATTAAATTAACCGAATTAGATGGTTTGGTCATTTAGAATGGGCTCCAATAGATAGAATGATAAAAAAGCGTCCCAACAACTACCAGCTGGTGTTCGTCGAAGAGGAAGACCTAGACAACGCTGGCGTGATGACATCATCCAAGACCTTCGTGATATAGGATGTCGAAGCTGGGGTCAACTGGTCATGGAACGAGATGATTGGAAGCTGATTGCACAGACGGCAAAATTCCTCCATGGGATGTAAACGCCAGAGAGAGAGAGAGAGAGAGAGAGAGCAAGTCGGCTTTGGATTAAGGGACTTGATATATACATGTGTAAAAAATTTTTACTGAAAACCTCAAGATCAGAACGAACCAACTCACAAAAATTTGGATTGGCCGAAGGGCTAACTTCACATTTATGGAAAAAAAATTTGTTATAAACTCTGTACATTAGCCTCAGTTTATCTCAGCCTCATTACAAGAATCCAAGATCGTTTTGTATCCGGAACTGTACCCGAACTAAGATTTAAAATGGGAACACAGAGTGTGCCTTACCTTAAAAGAACAGAATATTTCCAAAAACTGACAAACTAAGCCGATATTTATACACTGAATATAGTGACGTTAAAGAGCTAAGATGGCCTGGAAGTTGCTTCCATGAAACAACTATTATGTTCCCTATTGCGATCATCGAAGCGGAGGAGAATTTGGGGTTGGTTTTCTCATACTTCGTCGCGTAAATCAACGTGTTATCGACTTCTGTCCGATATGCGATTATACACGTTAAGAAGCCGTACTAAAAAATTTAATGTCTCGACCTTAAGTGTTCATGCACCTACTGTAGACAAAGCAAGTCTAAGAAGTCATCAATAACATCCCGCGGCACGATATGAAAATCGTGTAGTTTCTTCAATACTAAATTTATTATAAATGAAGAACTTAAAATACATATCGGCCCTAACAGCTTGTATCTTACCAGTAACAATAACGGCTTTTGAGCGGTTGAGCTGGTTATGATGTACGATTTAGTTATTTCTAGTATTTTATTCCTATATACAAGAGAATCAACAAAGTAACGTGCAACTTAATGATGGAAAAACGGAAAATCAAATTGATTACTTCATGATCTCTAAGAAAAGAAAACTTTACAAGTGTACATGACGTTCGATCATAAAGAGGTGCTGATATGGACACCAATCATATGCCTGTCATCTTTAAGTACAAGTGCAATTTGTCATCTGGATTTAATAGCTAAGCAAAAACGACCATGCACTAGAATGTCGACGCATTTAAACATCCGGGAATGCTGAATAGATACCAGGAAATAGTGACGCAAAGCATAGAAGAGCATGACATCCCATCTGAGGTGCCATTAAACACAAGAAGAATGGCAAACACTTCAATTAACCATTATATCTGCAACACAAACGACAATCGGAAACCGACTGTCGTGAATTATGGAACACAGCCATTGAAATATGAAGGGTAACAACATTAAAATAGGAATTCGAAAGATGTTGAGTGCAAATAACACCTAATGTAGTAAAAGTGCATAAAATCATTTATGTGTTTAAGCAATCAAATAATTGTAGTTGTTAATTATATTAAGTGAAATCCACACATCGGTGGATATATACATTGGCTGCTGATTAACAATCTACAATGACCAAAGCGTTGAAAATAAACAAAACTGCGAAAAAAATATTTGACAAGGAACACCCGAAGCTCCCAAACTGATTATCTATGCGCAAGGAAATCACCTCAGAAAAACTCCGGAGAAAAGAGAAACGCGAACATGAAGAACTGTATCGAAAACACACCAACCATCATTTTGCTAATGGAAATTTGAAAGATTGTAGAGTGAAAACCAATCTCAAAGGGAAAGATTCCCAACACGATGGTTAATAGTGTTAGGCAACAGATCAGCATCGATTCACCAACATATGAATACTTAATTCCAAGAGGAGGAAAGAGCTTCATATCAATACATTAAAAGAAAGAAAACTGACATATTGTTTTTTATCGAAACATTTTTCAGTGACAAAGCATCAAGCTGGACCTAAAAAAATACCGACTCATTGGCTACAAAATGAAACATTCCTTTTATACCGAACATGGTGTTTGTGTGTTTTTTCGAGATTTAATTTCATGTATGAGAATTAAGTCTTACGAGCTGACCTCTAAGCACCACAATTTTCTAGTGTTGAAGATCTCAGTTGTTGATGAATCTATGTTTAGAATAGGAATATATAAATCTCCTAACTCTCACCCAAATTTTTCTTTTTTCTATAAACTGTCATCAAATCTGGCGGAGTTGTCAATCTACTATAAATACAACTTTATTGATGTATCTTGTAGTGAAATCCAAAATATCCTTTGATTGTGCGTGCAGTACAATCGTCGAATAAGAGCTTCAGAACTTTCCCACCCATTTGCCGTCCAGATATCCCGTTGTAAAACTGTGTTTTTTTAGAACGAATGGTAATCGAGTAACAAAATTATGGAATTCATTGCTCCCCCTATCCATTTTCCTCTATAAATTTGAATTTCGTTTTTGAATTTTATATATTTTACAAATCCACTTCTATATGAAGTTATGATTTACAAATCCATTATCTATATGAATTGTTGAAATTTTTCACCACCACTTATACAAAATTATGCTAAACATTTTTCAAATTGACATCATGAATATCTATCATCTTACCTAAAAACATCCACACCGTAAATCTCACTAACGTTAATATACTTAATTTAAAAATGAGATAAATGTTAACTGTAATAGCTATAGTTGGTATAAACGGCAGTCCCGGTGTAAGGAAAGCTAGTGCATATCTATAATTACAAAAAAAACAAAATTTTAAAAATGTTCTAGAGAAATTTTTCAAATATACAATTTAACCTGTTTTGTGGTTGTCTTGATATAATTAATAAAATTACAATAATGCCTACAGCTAAACAAGTTAAAAATAATGCCGCAAACGTTCCTGTTATACCAATAGCAGCAAATAAATCAAGAAAAAAGATCAAAATATACATAGCGCCTACTAATTTTGTAACATATATTCCACTTTCATGTGTTGCTGGTCCAGGATTTATCCATGGAAATAAACCAGGGCATAAATAAGCATACTCTTGTAATTTACGGCCAACTACTCCTAATCCAATAGAATCAAATGGTGCAGCATTGCCTGTTGGTGCTCCATGAACACTACCATAGAACTTATTCTCAGATTTATCGGAAACTAAAAACTGATCATCACAACCTAAATAGCCCTCGGAACTATCTTCACCGAATGAATCATCTGAATCAGGGGATGTTCTTGTTACTTTACGGATTATAATGTTTTTGTTAATTGTTTTTGTAGCAACTTCTGATGGCAGGTTTGTATTTACATTTGGAGTACTTGCTGGTTGAGGGGTCCGTAATTGAGCTGGTAATAAATCAATAAGTGATGTACTATGTGGTTGATATCGTAATATTAAAACACATGTCGATACTAATGTATATGCTAATAATGTTCCTATTGACATCATTTCAACCAAAACTTCTAGTCGAACAAGTAACGATACAAGACCAGCTGCTATACCGCTACCAATTATCGCAATTAATGGAGCTCCAGTTCGTCCCCAGATTTGAGCTAACTGCTTAAATATTAAACCATCTTGAGCCATTGCATAGATAACACGTGGCATCGGAAACATTGATCCAAACATAGCAACTGTTAATCCGGCTGTTGCTCCTACTGAAACAATTGCACGGCATTTGGTTGCACCTACATAAGTCCACATTTGTATTAACGCTGATCCGGGATCTATTTGGTCATACGGAACTAAAAACAATTATTTTCTAATTAATGAAATTTAAAGTCTAAAGATTAAAATTGCAACTTACCCATTAAAGTCATTATTAAACTACTTGTAACATAGGCAATTAACACAACAACTAATGATCCAACAATTGCTTTTGGAATACTCTTTTGTGGACTGTTTGCTTCTTCCCCAGTTGTAGCAATGATATCAAAGCCGATAAACGCGTAGAAACACGTAGCAGCACCAGTAAATACCTAGTAGAGCAAAAGCAATTCAAAATCAAAGAATGCTATAGTTGTTATACTGCATTTACTGCGACATGGCAAATTAGTAGATGTAATTTAAATCTGTGTTGTAAACACTTTTTATTTTAAAATCTTGCAACTAATTTGATATTTAGGCTTACTACAATTATACAAACGATTCAAATACTTACGATTCAAATTACAATCTACGTTTTAAACTCATATTAAATATGCCAAGATGCAAATTATAATATACTTTCTACTAATTTGCTATGTCGCTGTAAATGCGGTATTAGATATTTAAACTTACACCACTCCAACCGTATGGTAAAAAGCCTTCATGATCTGTCCACGTTGCTGTGTCAACATAAAATAAACCAGCCGCCATTACAAACACCCACGTTGCTAAGTTTATTGCATTTAATACATTATTAAATATAACGGATTTACTGGCACCCAATGCCATAACAAAAGTCATCAGCAGTGCTATACCAAACGCTATGAAATCCGGTGCACGTCCAAATATTGTGCCAACTGCATCACCAACACTTTTGCTTATTGATCCACCAGATAATGAATCAAAACTTGCACTTAGTGCACACGCACATGCTGACGTTCCTTTGAATAAGTTTTATCATGACTATTGAGGGCTTAAATCAAAATAATTAATACTTACCAATCAAATATTCTAATATCATATTCCAACCTATCACAAATGCTACAAATTCACCCACTGAAACATATGAATACATATATGCTGAGCCTGATGTGTGCGGTGCCCTTACACCGAATTCTGCATAGCATGCTCCTATAAAGAGAAAAAACAATTTGCATTTTAGAAAATTTTATTTAAGTGTTTACATTAATACATGAACTGTTTTCTAATTTAGCAGACACATTTAGCTTGCCCATATTCGTTATTTGTGTTACACGGTTAAAACCTACCGCTAAGGCTAAAATACAATTTTGGTCAGAACGCATATTCTACTTAATATGGACGATTTCAACATTTATATTCAATAGTTCTAACTTTAAATACATCTTGTAATTTTATCAGCATGTTAAAGATTATGAATTTACGTTGTTATTAGGCGTCCGTATTCGTTCACCTTGACAATCGATTTTATTGAAAAACTATAAGTCCTATCAACTTGAAACCTCAGATAGCTTATAGTATATTGTACTACGAGCATAGAATGATATGAGTATTAAGATTTAAAATACGAGCATAGCGAGTGGTATAAATTCATAAGAGTAAATACATATTGACATTGTGTGCGAGTATATTCTGTGCCACTATACTATTTCTACGATTAAACTAGAAATACATAAGAGATATTGTATATTTTTTCTAAAAGTGATGAAAACATCGTTTTTTCGTGAAGTTGCCTCACTTGTGAACTTGCTCCACTCAATGCTAACGCGTCTCGTGAACAAATGTTCTTTAACAAAAAATGTTTTTATTTCGGGTTTCCGGTTACAACAGAGAGAAAATAGGCTAGTTTAGCAGAGGATTACACCTGTATGAAATGGGTTTTTCTTACACTATCATAGAAAAAATATTGCGACGCTGTTCTGAAAACAAAATATTCTGGATATATAGTGAGCTAAAATCCATTAAATACTTCAATTGATGGTTTACCGTTGTTATAGATTTCGCATAGTTCTAATTATAAAAACATTAAAGAAAGCTCTAGCATCCCAACAGACATAAATTCTGTTGTAGGAATAGAAAAAGCAAAAAAAAATTATTTTCCGGAAGTGACAAACCGGAAATTGGAATGCAGAACTGTTACAAATCATACTCTAAGCATATACAAAGTTTAATCAAATAACAGAAACTGATGTTATTGAATTTTCAAATAAAAAGATCCTTTGGAGAACACCCATATCCTCCAAAAACAAATCAGTTCTTTGTCATTCAAATCTTCATCTTTTTCAAAGTGTCATCAGAATTGATTAATGAACGAAGTCAGCCCAACAAACTTTAAAAACAAAGTGTGAAAAGTCAGCATGGTGCACCCCTCGCCACTTTGATCAATGTGTTCCAAAAGTTGATCGTAATCTTCTCGCACTAATTGAAACCTTTTTCATAAGTTTCATCATAATCACTTCATTAATGAGCAATTCCACGTCATCGCAACAGCATTTGTTCTAGTATGTGACCTGACCCCCTCTGATTTCGATAAAATTTTATATACAGATAGCCAATGAAAAAATAAAAATACCATTTCTTTAAAAAATTTAATTTCGATCTAGGGATGACACAGGGTGGCGGCAAAGTTTGAAGGGTTTGCGAAACATGAGTATCTTTGATTATCGATTGCTAACGATTGACTAAACCGATTTAAGTCATGTCATTTATAGCTCATTGGAAAGGTAATTGATAGGACTTATAAAAAAATTACTTAAAATTTTTTAATAATTTTTTAAAAGTGTGTTAAACTTAAAAAAAAATTTCAAAGATGGCGTTGTTGGGGGTACCTTCACTTTTACCACTTTTTTTTCCAGAAAAAAAATGTTTAATTAGTTCGTGATCTGAAACGAAAGTTTCCCAGGTACATAATTTCTCGTTTTAAAAATAAAATTTTTACAAAATTTTCATTTCCGTTTTTTTTTCAATTTTTTTAAAACCAATGCAGTGAATCATCTATTTAACTCAACCCACCGGAATTCTTGTTTTATAATAATTCTTGACCATTTAACTATTTTAAGGATAAAAATTAAGTATTTGAGGTTGTGAATGCTTTTTACATAATTTATCTTTTCATCCATTTATACCTGTCTGAAATTAATTTTAAAGGCATGGAAAAATCAAGTACCGTATACCTGTTAATGATAATACCTGTCATAAAATGAGAGCACAGTAATGAAAAGAATAGTCTATAGAGATATTTTGAATTTATTAATAGTCTATAGAGATATTATTATTTATTTGAATATTTGATATTTCTTTAATATTTAAGTGAATATGATAGAGGGGTTGATAAGTTGGTTCCCAACAGCGCAACCAGTCAAACGGTTGAGATGCCGCGCTGTCATACTGGCAGATCGCAGAAAGACTTAATTGTCCGAACTGCATACAAATGGAATAGTTTGCCAGAATCCATAGTCTCAGGTGGTTTCAATCCTCAGAAGTTTAAAATAAGCGTTCATCTATACCTTTTTGTATGTCAATTTTATTTTCTTCGAGGAATTTTTAAACGATGCCAAAAAGATACTCTTATGTTTGACCCTCAATTGGAATAAAACATATCGAATGCAAAAAGCCAATTAATCCGAATGACTTACGTGGAGAGTGGAGTCAACACTAATCGAATAATAAACTGCGTCAATGACGTCGACTGCAATACGATTTTTGATTGCTTGCCCCATGGTGGTAATAAATTCGTCACATATTGTACTTGAGAAGTACGACGTTCTTCATAAAAATATCAAAATAACAATCACTTTTATCATTTCATTAAGATTGCTTCAGATGTCGCATACCTTTGTCCTTTGTTGCAAAATTTATCACTATGCTCTTTTAAGAAAGGATCAAAGTTAGCCAAAAGTTCAAGATCTCCAAGAAAGTTGCCATTGTGATTCGAGCCCAGAGTTTCATCACTCTCGGAAGGGAAGTTCGGAATCAAAACTTTTGTTTTTTATTTATTTTCTTTATAAATTATATATCTTTATTTAAAATATTTGAATAGATTATTGCTTTTAGATTGCAAAATAGAGAAATCGAAAATTTTATTTGGAATTATTTGTTTGAAAATTTGAGAAAACAATGGAACCCATAGTTAAAAACTGCTGCAAGAGTACCGTTTGAACTAGAGAATCAATTCATGATACACATTGTATATACTCTATTTCAGAGATTTTTTAAGGGTGTAATTGTTATCGTTTTTCGCATTTCTGATTTCAGACATGCAGTTTTGAATCATCAAAAAATCAGTTCTGTTTTTTAGCCATCAAAAATGAATTTTTGAAAATACTTTAATTTACTAGGGTTTTTTTCGAAGCTGATGACCGTTTTATTTAGTAATCAATTTTGGAAAATGAGGATAAAGGGCCCCCAAAAATTTACCCGCACCAGGACCCCTTGAACTCTTAATCCGCCACTGATGAGTGATATCCTCGTGCTCCTGGAATTGTTTTTAAATTGGCGTATTTGCAAACAAAGAAATCCCTCTGCATTCTGGCACTATATGACAGTGGTGGGTGAGTGATCTCAACAGTTTGACTGTTTGCAGGCATAATGGATTTGATTGCATCCGAACACTGCTGATGAAGATATTTATAAAAAACAACGAGATCAGAAAAAATTAACAATTCGTTTAGCACGCTTTTGAACAGAGCCTAAAAGAGCCATCGCAGCCCCCCAAACTTGGTAACAATACTCGGCATAACGTGGCCTGTTAACGGTTTGCAAAATTATAATTGGTCTTTAATGGTAAAAAGGTTCCCCATCCCTGGTTTAGACTCATATTATACTTTTCCCTAGTTTTTATTTTTTTTCATTTAGGAGTAGTGGAAGTATTGTTTTTGTTTTAGGGAGAAAAATTGACTTTTAGTTAATTTTTAATCACAGTATATGTTTTGTTGACTCTCAAAGTATATCACTCATACATTCCTACAACTGATGGATCAATCTTAGCTAGACGTTATTCTAACTCTACGGAATGTAGTAGTGTAAAATTAAATAAATGATAAAAAATATGTAAAATATTTATTTTGAGTTAAAATTAAAAATTTATTATAAAAACATATATGTAAATAAAAAAACTGTTCATTTTTAACTCCTTTTTTTTATATGAAAAATTTAAAGGCGTGTTGCAATAAAATTAATAAAAAAAAACAAAAAATTTTCCTCTCCTGAATTTTTTATAAAATGTTAGTAACATATATACCTTTCACATATTAAAAAATCAAAAATTTAAAAAATACGCATTTCTAGAAAATCGAATTTGAATTTTTTACCGTTATTTTTCTAAAAGAAAGTGTTGAAGGTCATTATTATTTTGTATTTAAAATATTATTTTGATTAGCTCTGTTCAATACCTACATTTTGAGCTATATAACATTAAAATCAGTTTAGTAGTTTTATTTGTAAGGCCATTTCAATACGCCAGGGTCGAGCAATTTCTTGATTTTTCAACACCCTGTATCTTAAGACAGGGTTAAAAAAAAAAACTAAAAACGCAGAAAATTTTTTTTTATTGATGTCAACGAATTCCAATACCTAAATATACAAAATTAAAACCTCATTTCCAGACCTTGCTGATTTCACGTGTTTTTCACCCTTTGTAAAAACTTTAAGGGCTTTGGGGCACGGGTTAATCTTACCGCATTGTGTTCAAATTTTGTATTAGTTTTTTATATACATATTGGAACCGTTTTAGGGGGATCGATCAAAAATATTCGAAAAAAAAGAATCCATATAAATAAGAACCACCCTAATATATGTATATATATATATATATATATATATATATATATATATATATATATATATATATATATATATATATATATATATATATATATATATATATATATATATATATATATATATATATATATATATATATATATATATATATATATATATATATATATATATATATATATATATATATATATATATACATTTATATTATTATAGAGATAGTTTTTTTTCTTAATTGAGATGATAGTCTAAATTGATTTTACAAGAGATTCCTAAGTCAACCAATCGTTTGGGGGCAATTTGTTTATACCCGGATCGTTTCTTTTTATGTTTTTTTTTGTTGGAAAAAAAGTTCAAATCTAACAACTTTTAATGCCATAATTCTCTATAATAATAAAAAAATTTCATGTCATACAAATAATTAATTTTATTTTTTCCAAAAAACTGGGTAAAAAAATAAATCAAAATCTTTCTTTTGACACACTTGACAACTTTTTTTTGACAAACTTATAATGCCAAAATTTTCAATAATAATAATAAAATTTCATGTCATACAAATAATTAATTTTATTTTTTTCCAAGAAATTGGGTAAAATAATAAGTAAAAATCTTTCTTTTGACACACTTGAAAACATTTTTTTGACAAACTTATAATGCAATAATCTAGTTTTTGATCTCACATACTAATCCCGACCATCAAAATTTCTTCAAATTCAATGTTCTTAAAAACGTTCATTTTAAGTGATTACGAACTTAAAATGAACGTTTTTGAAGCAAAAAATATGCAAATTTCCTTGTTTTGACACACTTGACGATTTTTTGGGCACACTTCCGGTACAGTTCTCGAACACATCGTCCTTTCGGCTCTTTCTATTGAGTAAACCTATTTTATCCTATTTTAAACCAATTTATCCTATTTTATCCTATTTTTAGAAAAAATATTTTTGAAATCCGTTTAGCGGTTTTCTAGATTTCGTAGGTTGTGACGGCCGCCGGCCGGCAGACAGACATACATTTTTTTTTTGCTTTTTTAGAATCAGTAGGTCCTAAAACGTCGAGAAATGCCAAAAAGGGGGGGTAAGAATTTTGACTCACGACTGCAATACTTAGGTTTTTTCAAAGCCGAAGTAAAATGTTTCTAAAATATGGTATTTGTTGGTGGCGTTTGGTATTTTGTAAATATTTTCCAGAAACTGGTAAAATCGTGATTATCATGGCAATATTGAAAAATTTGCTAAATTTCTTGAAAAACTGCATCATTTGTTGTACCAAATCTTGTTGTTGAAATAAGTGGACATGTATTCATCGTGAAATTTAATTTGTAATACGTTGTATAACTTTGTAAAATTTTATGTAAATATGGCTTTTTATTACACATTGTTGTAAATTATATTATCAAGAAATGCTACTCTAAATTTCAATATGACATATTTATTTTATATTTAATAGTTTAAGTTATACCTAGCCAAAGAAGTTTTGCTCAACAGCGTGTAAAGATTACGCACTTCAAGTTTTAGTTCGTTTTTTGATTTTCAATTATTGATTATGTCTTGTTATTGTAAACATATCTTAAACTACAGAACTTATATAGTATAGAAAGGTGACTAAAATGTCAGTACAACATTATATATTCTAATATATTACAACAACCTTGTCTATTTAAAATTCTAAAAATCATGTTCCTAATTGATTTTCAAAACCTACACAAAAATTATCAATTTTGTATTAAACAAAGGAAACATGAGGCGGCTTAACAAATTCACAGGATTTTGATGAAAATAGAAAGTTTTTGTTTTAAAATTTAAATTTATGTAATCTTCCTACTTTTCTCATTTCAAAGTGATATTAAATTTGGTTTTGGTTTTCCTTTTTTTTGCTTGACTTTGTTTTATTGTTGTTGTTCCTGTTTAAGGTATTATTTTATATCCATGAATTTTCATCATGTGTCAAAATGTCAAGAAAATAAATTAAATAAACATTTTATTGCAATTTACTATTCAATATACAGATCGTATCTTAGCTACAAATTCTGTTGAATGTAATTTAGTTTATTGGGTTTTGTAGAATTATTTTTCATTATTAAATTAATTGATTTAATGAAATTGCAAGTGGACTGTTAATTTTATTATTACGTTATAGACCAGTGCAGATACCTTAAAAACAGGCCAAAATGGAAAAAAATAGTAACAGCATGAAAACTTTTGGATAAGGAAGAAAATTTTGCGCAAATGACGGGAAACATAAATAGTTACGAGGATGCCCATTTCATCCTGAGTTGAGTGAGTTTTTAGGGGTAGAAAATGGTTTTTCACGATTTTCAGCGAAACTATACCTTTTATCGAAAAAAGTCTAAAGTAAAAGTTGTACCTCTAAATACTCACCCCATTACCCCATTACCCTACACTCCCATACCCTCGTAACTCGGATCACCTTTAATTTATGTTTCCCATCATTTGCGCAATATTTTCTTCCTTATCCAAAAGTTTTCATACTGTTACTAATTTTTTCCTCACAAAAAGCTATTTTTACCATTATGTTTACGATGTTGCTCAATGAATTTTTTTTGAAAATAAAGAAAAACAATAAATGGATTCATAACCATAGGAGTTTAACTAATTGGTTAGTACTTATATTTTAAAAACTGTATTCTGGTATGGTGTGGTACATATGGTGAATTTCAATTTTACGTCCAAAACAAAGCATTGTATAACCATGACAACAAAAAATAAGTTGGATTGGATTATGAAATTTTGAAAAGGCTGCTTTGATAAAAAAAATTTATTCATACAAATTTAAATGTTTTTTTCTCTTTTTTGGAAGTAATTATGGCGATGAAAATTCATATTTATAAAAAGTTTGATGTATTAATTTCATATTTATAAAAAATTTAAACGTTTGCCGAAAAAATAGTGTATTTAATTCGGAGCTCAAACTATAGACTCAACACAAAAAGTATCACTTTAGCTCCTAATTAAATAATGTACTATTGCTTAAACAAAGAAAAAAATCGATGTATTTTTTCAAGACTTACAAGTTTTATTTCAGTGAATTTTTTTAAAAAATCCAAACTGAAATAGTTATAGGCGAAAAACTAATTTTATTTAGTATGTTTTTGCCCCTTGAACAGAAAAAATAAAACAGCGAGTGGTTAAAATTTTTCAAAAAATCTGAAAAAATTTACAGATGACTTAATTTAGACCATATTCCGGTTCAAGGTTGTGAAAATTAAAACAAAGCTATTATGTGAGACACCCATATATATGTTTAAAACAATTCATTTTAAACCAAAAGTTATAGACAAAACTGAAAAGCTAAAAAACAAAAGAAAATTTAAGTTAAGCCGATCAAATTTTAGACAATTTCGGTTACATTTTAATTTTAAACATTAAGACAGTTTCCGAGTGCCATAATAATGTAATTTTTTGACTTTTGTGTTGTTTAAAATTTACCCTCCAATTAAATTTTAGTACAAAAGCCGAGTTAAATTTTGACGTTTCAAAAAATTGAACAATTCACAATTTTTAAACCATCCTCAGTGATACATCGATTAAAAAAAATTGAAGTGCGTAATCTTTACACGCTGTTTAAGTAAAACTTCTTTGGCTACTGTGGCAGGTATTACTAAAAATCTTAAATATAAAATAAATATGTCATATTGAAATTTAGACTAGCATTTCTAGATAATATAATTTACAACAATGTGTAATAAAAAGCCATATTTATATAAAGTTTTACAAAGTCTTACAACGTATTACAAATTAAATTTCACCATGAATACATGTTCACTTAATTCAACAACAAGATTTGGTACAACAAATGATGCAGTTTTTCAAGAAATTTAGCAAATTTTCAAAGTAAAGTTTATGTTTCTCACTTTAGTTATCATAAACCTCTAATTTCATATTTCAATTATGATAATAATTGAATTGACTTTGTAATACATTATGTAAATATTGCTTTTTATTCCACATGTTGTAAATTATATTATCAAGAAATGCTACTCTAAATTGCAATATGACATGTTTATTTTATATTTAATCCTTTTAGTAATACCTGCCACAGTAGCCAAACAAATTTAATTCAACCGCGTGCAAATATTACACGTACTCATTTTTTTATTTAACAAAACAAATTTAATCATCAGAAATAGTTTTATTTAAAAATAAACTTTTTAAAAAACGGCATATTTCCACTCATAGAAAATTATATACGACCACCTCGACATCTATAGCAATATAAAACAACTCAAACTATCCAAACAGATTAAGATGTTTTGATTAAATCGCCCAAAATACATAAAAATACTTACACTTTTTGCCGTAGGCTCTTGGCGTAATTCATTGAATAACATGTTTGTTTAGCACTTGTTTTTTACGCACGTTAATATAAATTTAAAAAAATTTAATTTGATTTTATTTAATTTTATTTAAAGGGATATTACTCCTGATGATGTCCTAAAAAGACGAAATATATAGAGTGATCATAGAAATAAAATAAAATCCTTTATTTTTTAAAATTTATATTAACGTGCGTATAAAATAAGTGCGAAACAAATATGTTATAAAAATGTGGGTTTTTCCAATTTTCTGAAAACGGCATTTTTACATCATAAAAAATTATGGGACCCTTTCGAAATCAACCCAAATAGAATACGATTTAAATCATCCAAATCGAGCTAGCCGTTTTGGAGAAATCGGTCAACATACATAAAAAACCCCACAATGAAAGTCGGTTAAAAAACTAAAATAATTCGAAATATAAATTTAAAAAATAACGAAACTCAAAATCGACACATCCAACTCATATAACATTTATTAGTACGAGACTGAATAAAAAATATAATAACATTAACAAATGAATGACAATTGACACACACAATACACATAATCGAATTGTATCGCATACTTGCCGAACATAATATTCGTTTGCCTTTTTACTTCATTGTTGTTTGAATTTCTTCTTTATTTTATTAATTTTTTTTAAAAATATTACTTCCGTTCAAAAAAGATTTGATTTACTAGTCATATCGCGCCTAAAGAAGTTTTACTTCAAAAAACTGATATTTTTAATTACTTGCAACTTAATGAGTTAAATTAATTATTCATTATATTAAAACTTAGCAATTATAAAAAGACCAAATATTATATAATTCGATCAAATAACAAGAATAGAATGACAGAAATGAAACTTCAAAAAATATTATTTTTTTAGGAGAGGGAATATTATTTTTTTAATGTTTCATTACAAACGTCAAAATGTAATGTAAGTGTATTGTTACGATTCTACATAATCGCAATGAAATACAACACAAAATTTGATTCAACCTAAATTTCCGCCATACAATATTTCAAAAGTAAAGTGTCATTATTTCCAAGCAAAAACATTAAATAAATTTGTCGAGTTTTCGTGGCATAGAAATTGTTAGATTTAAATAGAAAATTTGAGAAATTAAGCAGAATTATATATAAGAATTCCATTTGCGAAATGAGAATTACATAATGAAAAATACTTGTTATTGCGCAAATTAAAAATTAAAAAAATTTTATATTTTTTTAGAACTCGATGCGCATTTCGTCCTCTTAGGACATCATCGGGTGTTTTGGTGTCCTAAGAAGACGAAATGCGCATCGAGTTATAAAAAGTATAAAAGTTTTTTAATTTTCAATTTGCGCAAGAACAAGTGTTTTTCATTATGTTATTCATAAAATTGCGCCAAGTGGCCACGGCAGAAGGTATTAGTTTTATTAAATGAGAATTAGTTTATATTATACTGCGATAGTGTTATTTTATTTAAGTTATTTTAAATTAGATTGCAACAGTGTGATTGCAACAATTTGATTATGTTAAATGAAATTTAATTGTTTATAAAGTTTTAAGTGTTATTTAATTCGAATTATAAAACATGCAATTATATGAAACATGTATGAATTATAGTGCTCACAAAAAGCTATCCCAATTAATTCGCACGGAGGGATTGAATGGTTGATTCTTGTTGATTTGTAAATTTGTTTTTTATTTTTGATCTACGGGTGTGATCTACGTACTACAGTCTCTGAAATATGAGATATCATATACTCCTGGCAATAGCAGTGATATGTTACAAGTCAAGGTGATCGTCTTAAAAGTGTTCGTTGATGAACTCTATGCCACTAGCATGATTATATTTGCAACCCCATTTTAGTTTTGTTCCTACAAATTTGCTTTTTACCTATTAAATATTCTTTTCACGAATTGTATATAAAGTTTAATTCCGCTTCCTCATTTGCGAGAGCGGATTGCATCTTTTACTCCCTAGGGAATAAAAAGTAACAAACCATGACAACAATGATAGTTTTCATGTCAACAGAAGTTTTTTACGATAAATTCAAACAAATTTGTATAAAACCGCCTACTATGATGAACATTAAAAATTAAAATTTTCGTTTTCTTTAAATAATTAGATGTAGTTTTTAATATCATAATTATATGAGGGTCGTGCAAAAAATAGTATATACGCCTCAGGAGAGAGCATGTCATATCCCTCAGTGATATGTAGCCCTCAGACTTCGCCCTCCGACTCCAAACACAACATGCATTTCTCTCCCTTGGTGTATAATCAACTATTCTTGTGTCATATTTTGAATGTGATGGGGTTTGTTGTTTGGTTATCCACTCTTTAAAAAGCATATGAAAAAAAAATTAAATAAAGTTTATCAACACCCGACTAGCAATTTGTTCAGGTATGCCCTCAGGTATTCCCTAGTTAAATTACTGATCAGGACTTGTTCACTGTGCCTGATACGGTCAATATCAGTAGGAAGGGAAGCAGTATCCGGTCCAGATTTGAGCCCCTACATTATGTTAGTCGGGAACCTCAAAACGCGTGTTGTTGTGAGACCTAGGTTTTAAAATGTTTTTGTGTCCCGACAAACATTCTGTGCATGGTATGGTGCACGACTCTATGCACATTTCGTGCACTTTTGATTTTAGTATTTTTAAGTTTTTTTTAAATATTCTAGTGTACATATTTTAAATTTAGTTGAAGTTTAAAAGTATTTGAGTGCTAACGTCATATTGTTTTAATTTAACATTATTAAATCATATAAACATGTATACAAAAAGTACACAACACTTTCAGGTATAAATACATAAATATTTGATGTATGACTTTTGTGACTAGGATCTTCGAATAAGTTATGAATTTTTCAAAGGCAAATATTTTTGGTAAGGTAATTACGACAAATGAAGATTACGGTCGTATTTTTAAATTCTAAAATGAAAATGTATGTCGCCTCATTTACAAATACAATCATACGTATTTGTAAATGAGGCGTTCATTTTTTCCCCATTTTTTAACGATACAATTTAAATGAAAAATATCCCAGCGGCAGGTATATCCGCTAGAAATAGGTAGATTTCGGGGTCAGACGGTTTTCTGTCCAAATAAAATTAGATAAGTCAGATTAGTTTAAATAAAAAATTTAAGTAAAAACAGAATAATTCAAAAAAATTATCGAACCAAATTAAATACATTATCCGAACTAACACCATCAATACAATTTCGGAACAGTTTTATTTAAGTTGGTTTAAACTACTTTTAATAACATATTAAATCCACCAAAGATCAAATGAACTACGTCACAACTACAATTATACCATCACACATAATTTGTAATCAAACATTATCCAACAATTTTATTTTAAAGTCATCTTTTGTTGTTGTTTTTTTGTTCTTATTTAATCTTTTTTCAAACGGTTACTTAGTAAAAAAAATAAAAACAAAAGAGATTTTGATAATTTTTCTGTGGAAATGGCTTGATATTTTTCTTGCAAGGGGTGCATTATAATGCTTATAAAAATGGAACCTTTTGGGTTAGCAAGCTGAAATTTTTTGAGGCTATAGTTTAAAAGCATGCTTAAATGTTAAAATGAATTTAAATAACATAAACTGAAACATGATGAAAGCATTGCCTTTTGCGTTTGTTTTCATTTCAACAGCCCTAGGGTCTCAACCTTTAGACTTG
The DNA here is from genome assembly GCA_963693315.1 of Diogma glabrata. Lineage (NCBI taxonomy): Eukaryota > Metazoa > Arthropoda > Insecta > Diptera > Cylindrotomidae > Diogma > Diogma glabrata. The sequence continues at coordinate 217,202,155 of OY856187.1, read as the reverse complement.
AACTATTTTTTTTGAAAATTTTGAAAAGATTTATATTTTATATACGTGAGCAAAACTTTTCAAACATGAGCATGGCCATTTTCAGATAGATCAAGGACAGCAAAGTTTAGTAAATTTTTAAAACAGCTGATTTTTGAGGAATATTAAACGCCAAGACTGTCATCTGCATAAAAATGATAAAAAAAAAGGTTTAAATATTCTATATTTTTAAATTTTATTAAAATATTATGATTCAAACGGAAGATATGGCGCCCTAGATTATTCGACTTTTTAGGCTCTAGCTGCTTAACCGGTACCCGGATATGGCCAGTTCACGAACTTATCCATTGCCGAAACATACACAAAAAATTATTTTGGTGTAGGTCGAAAAATGCGACCGTGAGAGTGCCGCTAAATTCCGTTATACCTCATATAGTTATATATATATATATATATATATATATATATATATATATATATATATATATATATATATATATATATATATATATATATATGTATATATATATATATATATATATATATATATATATATATATATATATATATATATATATATATATATATATATATATATATATATATTATATATATATATATATATATATATATATATATATATATATATATATATATATATATATATATATATATATATATATATATATATATATATATATATCTTAGCCAGCACACTTAGTGAAATTTAGGTGAACCATTTTGGGATTTGGTTAAATTTAATTAAAAGTTTGGTTAAACATGTGGTAAAAGGTAATAGATGACTGTTTCAGCTAATTAGTGTACATGTATTTCTAGTCGAAAATTATGGTTAATATGTTTTTGGTGTGAAAAAATAAGTTAATAGGTCAATTTAACATATTAAGTATACAAGTTTAAGTAAAAAAATCCCAGCGGCAGGTATATCCGCTAGAAATAGGTAGATTTCGGGGTCAGACGGTTGTGTGTCCAAATAAAATTAGATAAGTCAGATTAGTTTAAATAAAAAATATAAGTAGAAACAGAATAATTCAAAAAAATTATCGAACCAAATTAAATACATTATCCGAACTAACGCCATCAACACAATTTCGGAACAGTTTTATTTAAGTTGGTTTAAACTACTTTTAATAACATATTAAATCCACCAAAGATCAAATGAACTACGTCACAACTACAATTATACCATCACACATAATTTATAACATTATCAAACAATTTTATTTCAAAATCATCTTTTGTTGTTGTGTTTTTTTGTTCTTATTTAATCTTTTTTCAAACGGTTACTTAGTAAAAAAAATAAAAACAAAAGAGATTTTGATAATTTTTCTATGGTATTAAATTGGTTAATATTTTTCTTGTAAGGGTTGCATTATAATGCTTATAAAAATGGAACCTTTTGGGTTAGAAAGCTGAAATTTTTTGGGGCTATAGCTGAAAAGTATGTTTAAAAGCTAAAATGAATTTAAATAACATAAACTGAAACATGATGAAAGCATTGTCTTTTGCGTTTGTTTTTATTTCAACAGCCGTAGGGTCTCAACCGTTAGACTTAAACTATTATTTTTGAAAATTTTGGAAAGATTTATATCTTAAGTACGTGAAAAAAAGTTTTCAACTATGAGCTTGGCCATTTCAGCTAGATCAAGGGCAGCAAAGTTTAGTAAATTTTTAAAACAGCTGATTTTTGAGGAACCTGAAACGCCAAAGTAGTCATCTGGATAAAAATGATAAAAAAAGGTTCAAATATTCAATATTTATAAATTTTATTAAAATATTATTATTCAAACGGAAGTTATAGCGCCCTAGATTATTCGACTTTTTAGGCTCTAGCCGCTTAACCGGTACCCGGATATGGCCAGTTCACGAACTTGTCCAAGACATTATTTGCCGTAACATACACAGAAAATTATTTTGGTGTAGGTCAAAAAATGCGACCGTGAGAGTGCCGCTAAATTCCGTTATACCTCATATCGTTATATATATATATATATATATATAATTTTTTTTTTTTTTTGTTTTTCCATCTTCGCTTATCACAAATAGTCGTTTGGCATCAAAATTTTTCCGAAATTCCGAGATGAAGCCCATTGCAATAGGTAGATTTTTATATGAAATCTACCTAAAAAATCATGTAATACAGATAGTACATGTATTTCATGGATTAAGTGACAATTTATACAAAAGTGTATCTAATACATGTATTTAACTTATTACCTGTTGTTTAGCTAGCGGTAATTTAGCTGACATTGCAACAGTTATTTCATGAAATAAGTTAAATAGTTAAATAAGTTAAATAGTTAAATAGTTAATAAGTTAAATTAACATAACTACGGAACATTGAAACTTAAAAAAAATTCTCAGACTGCTGTTAAGTTAAATAGGTCGAGTTTTACATGTAATATTGCATTTAATTTGGTTTAGCAAACGAATATTAACTAAATTTTTGCTGCCTTTTTCATATAATACATATAATAAGTATTTGTGTTTATAAGTATCCATAAAGATTTATAGCAAATCTCGTTTTCCGATGACAATTATTATTAGTGCGCAGTATATTGATCAAATCGCTCGGATACAGTATTTATTATATATTTCTCTCACTAACGTTGTTTTAAATAGTAATAAATGCCTCTGAAAAAGAAAGTTAAGAAAAACGGTCGGTACGACATAATGCGGCAGAAGAGAGCGGCCGAATTCGAAGCACGATTTGATGCATCAAATGTGTCAACGGATGAAGAAATGGATCGGCCACCACCACAACAATTGAATGCCATTTTTGAAAATAATTTGCCGCAAAAAATGCTATGATCGAAAATACCATCCCCGTTAGTGTTAGTTGTGATGAAAATGTAGTGTGTGACGATGATATGCCAGATGATTGTACATCCCAAGATGGTGAAACTGCTGAATTTTTATTATCAGAAGCAAATATTGCTGAGGAATTGATGCGCGAACACCTGGAATATGAGCATAACGCTCAAGCTAAAATAGATCTGTTGAACGAACTAAGGCAATGGGCTTTGCAAAATAAAATTTCATTAACAGCGTTTTAAAAGAATATTAAATTAAAAATATCACATTTATCGTGAGTCAGTTTGAAATGAATCATCTTTAGAGGAGCTTTTAAAACAGTTTATTGAGGAATTCAACATTTATTTATTATTCTTGTTTACTATTCTTGTTTTACTATTTTGTATTTTTTATTATTTACGAATTTCGAAAGCGATGCTTTCACCACCTGAAGTATATAAAAAATAAATTTTAAAGTAAGATACATTCCATTATATACATGTCGGTGGTTTAATAAAACCCCATTTCAAAAAATTAATAATCTAACTACTGAAAAATATAAAATATAAAGCAAAAAGAACGGATCTAATAAAACAATAAAATAATTAAACCATTAGAGAAAATTAAAAAAAATAAAAAAAATAAAAATGAATTTGACAAAAGAAGTGACCTAAATAATAAGAGTTTTATGGTGTGTCCCAAATGGGTGGATATCCTTCAGTCATAATAGTAGTTTAATCAATGAGTGAATAATGAAGTAGTTTGTTCTCAAGCAAAAGTTTAAAATTTGAGCGAGGCACGAGCGAGAATTTTTATTTGCGAGAGAATAAAATTCATTATTCACGAATCGATTACAATACTTTATTCTCTGACAAAGAATTGTGTATAAATATAAAAACATTTTCTTCAATTAAAACAATAAATCTTTATTGTTTTAATTGATAAATCAAATTTCTTAATAAAAAAGTCAGACAAGTGCGAATAAAATTCGCTCGTCAAGGGTTCCGTGAATGTAAAGAAAACAATATCAAAATAATTTACATAAAGTTGTGTTGTAAAGGGTTTATATTGCCAGACCATAGACACATAAAAACTAAATGGTTCATCGTAAATATCAATAGTTAATGTCAATCTCATCTAAATTGATCGAAATGATATAAAAAATATTACTTTAGGTTAAATTATATCCATAGCTATTTATGGTAGCTAAGGAACGACTCAATTCTGTTAAACAACGACGAAATTTAGGGGTGGAGTGGTGTTAACGCAAAAAATAGGACTTTTTGACAATAATTCAAAAACTGTGCATCGCAAGATCCTAAAATAATTGTAATGTTTCTTAATTTTGGTGTTCTTTCAAATGATATACAATTTTGGTATTCTTTCAAATGATATTCCCCACTCCTATCCCCTAAACACGTAGAATTAAAACTACTTGAGGCTACGCTATATTTTTCGTTAAGGGTTTATTAAATTTCCTATCTCTATGAATTTTTTCAAATTTTTCTGTCAATCAACGAAGAAACGTATAGGGAGGGGGGACCAACCTTTTGTTGCACTTTTTTGAGAATAATTCAAAAACGGTGCATCGCAAAATTCTATAAAAACTGTATTGTTTTTTAATTTTGGTGCTCTATCAAATGACATCCCACTCATGCGGGTCAAAAAAACAATTTTTCACCCTTCCCCACTCCCATCCCCTAAACACATAGAAATAAAATCACTTGAAGCTTCGCTATATTTTTCGTGTTCCATAGAATTATAGGCTCATCGCTTTACTAAAATTTTCAGTTCTTTCTATAGCAACAATTTTTTTGTGTTAGATTACATAAGTTCGACATTTGAGTCGGTGCTTGAAAAACAACGTATAATTTTAACAATATTTAAAATTAACAAAAGATCAATGTTTGACTTAAACAATAGCATATTAAACAAATATTAACCCTAAAATAATTGCAGGTTATCGAACTTACCATTCAATTAAAACTCAACATTTTCTAAAGTTATACAAGAAATTTATTAAACCAGTAATTATGAATGGATTACAAACGTGGATCTTAACACAAACTAACAAATCACATCAATCTGATTTGAACCTTGAGAATTTACGCCACCTTTTGGGCCCACTTATGGCATACAATACAATACAATATACAATAGATAGTAAAGGACCGTGATAATTTTAAAAATAAAGTTATTTCTTTTGGATAACTGGTTATATTCACTCTAAAAGAGTTGCAAAATTAAGAATTGCTCTAAGAATCAGTACAAAGGATGACAGGACTAAAAATGTACACGCCAGTCCCACTCAATATTGCTATTCGGGTTAAAAAGCTTTATTTCACCTTACCATTCCTACCCTTTCAAAACGATTAATAAATATTTGATACACGGGGAGACGGTCTGAATTTGAACATTTTTGATCATAACCCAAAAACTGTGCACCGCAAAATTATAAAAAAAAATGCAACGAATTCTAAATTAGGTGCTCTTTCAAATGACACTCCATTCGCTTGGGTCAAAAAAAGTTTTTTTTTACCCTCTTTACCCCGGTCCCCTAAACACTCAGAAATATAATTATTTGAGACTTCGGTATAATTTTCATACAAAATTTACCAAATTGCCTAGCTCTGTGAATTTTTACAAATTTTTCTGTCAATCAGTGTCGAAACGTAGGGGGGGGGAACGGTTTTAATTTTGCACTTTTTTGTCCATAACTCAAAAACTGTGCACCGAAAATTTCTAAAAAAAATTGCAACAAATTTTAAATTAGGTGCTCTTTCAAATGACACCCCACTCGCTTGGGTCAAAAAAGTTTTTTTTTTACCCTCTTTACCCCGGTCCCCTAAACACACAGAAATATAATTATTTGAGACTTCGGTATAATTTTCATACAAAATTTACCAAATCGCCTAACTCTGTGAATTTTTCCAAATTTTTATGTCAATCAGTGTCGAAACGAAGGGGGGGGGAACGGTTTGAATTTTGCACTTTTTTGTCCATAACTCAAAAACTGTGCACCGCAAAATTATAAAAAAAAATGCAACGAATTCTAAATTAGGTGCTCTTTCAAATGACACCCCACTCGCTTGGGTCAAAAAAGTTTTTTTTTTACCCTCTTTACCCCGGTCCCCTAAACACACAGAAATATAATTATTTGAGACTTCGCTATAATTTTCATACAAAATTTACCAAATTGCCTAACTCTGTGAATTTTTCCAAGTTTTTATGTCAATCAGTGTCGAAACGAAGGGGGGGGGGAACGGTTTGAATTTTGCACTTTCTTGTCCATAACTCAAATACTGTGCACCGCAAAATTATAAAAAAAACTGCAACAAATTTTAAATTAGGTGCTCTTTCAAATGACACCCCACTCGCTTGGGTCAAAAAAGTTTTTTTTTTACCCTCTTTACCCCGGTCCCCTAAACACACAGAAATATAATTATTTGAGACTTCGGTATAATTTTCATACAAAATTTACCAAATTTCCTAACTTTGTGAATTTTTCCAAATTTTTCTGTCAATCAGTGTCGAAACGAAGGGGGGGGGGGGGGGGGGGGGAACGGTATGTTTTTGACAATAACTCAAAAACTGTGCACCGCAAAATTCTAAAAAAAATTGCAACAAATTCTAAATTAGGTGCTCTTTCAAATGACACCCCACTTGACCACATTTTAAATAGTGTTTTTACCCCTCCTCATTTCCACCCCCTTAATAAATCTAATTATGAGAATATGACACTTTTATATATTTTTTGTTAAAACTGTACTAATTTTTCTATCATTCCAAATACATTTGAAAATTTTCGATCAGTTAGGTTCGGAGCTAATCGAGTTAAGAAAACACGAAAAAACGTTCATTATTCAGAATTATACAAAAAATGGTGAGTTGTAAAATTCCAAAATAAATTTTTAAGAAATACTGAAATGATTTTTTTTTTACCCTCTTTACCCCGGTCCCCTAAACACACAGAAATATAATTATTTGAGACTTCGGTATAATTTTCATACAAAATTTACCAAATTTCCTAACTTTGTGAATTTTTCCAAATTTTTCTGTCAATCAGTGTCGAAACGAAGGGGGAGGGGGGGGGGAACGGTATGTTTTTGACAATAACTCAAAAACTGTGCACCGCAAAATTCTAAAAAAAATTGCAACAAATTCTAAATTAGGTGCTCTTTCAAATGACACCCCACTTGACCACATTTTAAATAGTGTTTTTACCCCTCCTCATTTCCACCCCCTTAATAAATCTAATTATGAGAATATGACACTTTTATATATTTTTTGTTAAAACTGTACTAATTTTTCTATCATTCCAAATACATTTGAAAATTTTCGATCAGTTAGGTTCGGAGCTAATCGAGTTAAGAAAACACGAAAAAACGTTCATTATTCAGAATTATACAAAAAATGGTGAGTTGTAAAATTCCAAAATAAATTTTTAAGAAATACTGAAATGAAGCCCTTTCATATGATACCCTACTTGAATCTATAAAAAAATCTATTTTCTCAAAGGTCTCACATCGAACCCCTGTAAACCAAACGAAAACCACTTTAGTTTTATTTGTATTCGTCATTTCATGTGGACAGATTAGTTTTATACACATGCCAAATTTCAAGTCCATAGCATTTATAGTTTACGAGATAATCGATATAATGTGAAAAACTCGTTTTACTCTCACCAATAGTGTTCCGTATAAAAAAACGGAACCCTAAAAACGCTGATGATAAAAAACGCCCGGAGAGACTCTGCCATAAATGTAAATGATAGCCTGAAAGTTTCCAATTGGGGTGACTGAAATATGTTCAACTTTAACTCAACCAAAACATGACTATTGATTGTTGCCAGATCAACGACCGAGTTTGCCAAAGATATTTCGATTAGTGTGTTTCGATTAAAATGTCGCAAAATTTTGCTGAACTTGACTGAAATTGCTTTTTAAAAAGTTCATCTAATAATAAAATATTTGATATTTAACATAAAAAAAAAATCTCTTAGTTTATAACGCCATTTTTATAATTTTCCTTCAGAACAAAAAAACTGATTCCCGACAGTCATATGCACAACGAATTTTATCTTTAAAACAAAAAATATCGCTAGTCCTAAACTTTCACAAGTTGTTAGATATAAAATAAGCTTCAATATTGTTTAAAAAAAAAAAAAAAAAAATAGGCTATGCCATCTTTTTTTCAATTACACCGTTTTTTTCTTATGTTACACCGTTAAAAATTATTTCAAAAAATTAACAGTGTACATTTTTAAAAACTTTGTTCTAATACCTATTCAACGACATATCATTTATGAAAATCGATTCAGTAGTTTTTCTACAATCGCTCGTCAAAATGCACTCACATCACAAAATAACAAAAATTTGAGGGGCACCCTGTGAAGACCCCTGGTCGAAAAAAAAAATTCTAAGAGAACTTGTATTTTTTATTTATGAAAGACAATCTATAAACAAAAAATAATCAAAATTAAAAGGGGTCAAGTCAAAACGTTGTTGAATCTATGTGAAATTCCTCAAATATAGTTTAGGTGATTTATTTATTATATCGTCGCTTTAATAATGAAATAACGTATGCCATTTATACGTTGTTATTATATAATGGGTGACCTGCATTCCCCATAAGGATCTCTATACTCTATAGAGTGGCGTTTTAACATTTTCCAATTATTTTATAACTGGGGTTGAAAATTAATATATTGATAATTAACGTACATGCAAATTTGAATTTGGTTAAATATTGAAACAGCGTAAATGCATGTACGATATTCCAATTCCTACAGAATAATAACTTGGGCAAAATCAGTGTCGTATATTTTACATAAATTACGATCGCCACACGAAATGGTAAATATAAAATATTGTATAAGCATCATTCGTGACTATATGATGGGCCGGTTCATATAAATAAAAAATTGTAAGAATATCATGCGTTATTTCAATAATAATCAGTTTTAGGCTTAATCGTAATTGAGAAATATGAAATAACGTATAAGGTACCTGATTGACTTTTCACCTCTTTTTAGGTAGAAAAGTCAGCAGGTACCAATGTGAAATTTTAATATGCTGTGGGGAAATTAATCAAGAGTAATTGGTAGAAATTTTTTTTCCAATGTCTTTATTCATTCAATAGTGCTGCCGAGTTTACGAAAATCAGAAAATCGAAAAATCTTTAAACCCAATTATCTCGAAACTACACTTTTGCGAGTACGTTGTATCATTATTAAAGCGACGATATGTTGTTCGGTGGTCTTTTAATTATTAGGTTAAATAAATTAGATTTTATGTTTCCTTCTTTATTGTTCATCAGGATACCGGGGTTTAATTGATTTTCTTTTTCAATGAAAAAAAATTCGTACGCTTCTAGGTGTTTTAGATTATTAATCTCTTTTATGAGCTTTAAATTTGATGGTAACCTGTTGTTGAGTGGCATATGAGCGGCAACGCTAGAATTCTCAGCCCTTTTGTATTTTATTTCTGTAAGGTGTTCTTTCTGGCGTTGTCCTATTTTGCATTGAGAAAGACCTACATAAGATTTTTCACATCGTTGCAGGATATTTTATAAATACCTGGTTTCTCATTTGGCTCAGTTTTGATTTTAGGTTTGTAGCTTACATTTCGAAGCTTACACACCACGGACACACCATAAACTGTTATTATTTCGGTTCACTTCTTTTGTCAAATTCATTTTTATTTTTTGTAATTTTCTCTAATGGTTTGATTGTTTTATTAGATTTATTCATTTTGCTTTATATTTTACATTTTTTTGTAGTTAGATTATTAATTTTTTAAAATGGGTTTTTATTAAACCACCGGTATATAATGGAAATATGGAATGTATCTTTCTTTACAATTTAGCTTTCGAAATGCGTATACATATATTAAAAAATAATAAAACTCAGGAAACAAGAATAAGGTGCTTTTTCAAGCATTTTTTAAAAAATTTTGTTTCTTATAATATTATTTTTTAGCTTTTTTTATGGTAGAATGACAGCCCGATAATAAAGTAAGGTTGAAGAAAAATGGATGGTTCAATTACATGTAATTCTCACGAAAAAAACATGTAATAACTACAATATCTGACTTTGGTACAGTAAAATTACATATAATTTGCACTTGCTTAGTTTTGTATTCACCTGTTACATGAAATATACATGAATTTACTCTGCCAAATTCAGATATTGTAGCTATTAAATGTACTCTAGATAAGAATTATATGATCAATTTTCCACTTAATAGCTAGATAATTTACATGTATTAAATAAAATACGTGAAAAAATTTAGGATAAATTGAAGTTATTTCATGAAACACCTGACAAAATTTAACTTAAATAACAGGTAAATAATTTTATGGCTAGGAATTATGGATACGATATTATCTATCTCCCAAACTAATGCATTTAAGGACAAAATAGGTTTTTATGACAATTTCTAAACCGACTTCAAATAAACATTTTTATACATACTTTGGAGCGTATTTTTGAATGGATTTAAATGTTCATGTATAAAGAAAGGTTCGATCTTTTTTATACATAAAAAAAACAGAAAAAATAATGAGAACAACCCTTAAAAATACAATTAAATATTTATTTTTTTATAAACTGAATACTTTAATTTTCAATTTCCTTTTCGGTATTCGATAAAAAACATTAATTATTGAAAATATAATAATAGTTTGTAGTATACTATAAAGTAAGCTTATGTGATCATTAAGGGAGAAATTCGGAGCATACATTTTGTGGTTTGCAAAAAACAAGTTAAATTTAACTAATAATTAGCTAAAAAATAACATAATATGGAACAACAACAGACTAATGATGTCACCTATGCAGTCATACCGAATATTCCTGTTAAAAACAGTTTTCAGATATTAGAAGATATCGAAACAGAGGTAGCTGACAATATAAATGAAAGTTCAATGAATACTACTTCTAAAGGTGAATATAGATTATTCAAATCAGGCAAAGTGGTATGGAAAAACTCATGGAATAGGAAAATTGGTAAGCCCGTGACCATAAATAAGAAGGGTAATATTGACAGAAGTGAATCAAACAAATCACTTAATGCAAAAAAAATCAATAGCAATACTATTCCAATCGACAAATTTTCAAAGGATTTTCAAAAAGCTCACAAAAAAAATGTAACTTTTCAGACCGATCTTGGGTTCAAAAGAGATGATGTTAACAAATTAAATCTTAAGAGAAGCAAAATCACTCCAAAACCAGTAGTTTCAATATCAAATAAAGCAGCATTACGGGGCATTAGAAATTATAAGGCGATGTACGACAATCTTCCGGCAGAGCAAAAAATAGAATTTGTAAGCGGGGGGATAGTCCAGCATGGATCACAAAATAATAGTAATATTACTAACAAACCAGCTGTTCTACTTAGTAATAACAACAGCAATAAAAGTTTCATCAACAATAATGTCAGTAAACCAATTGTTCAATCGTTCATCGACATACAAAGGACACCAGCGGCATATTGTACAGAATTATCGGTGAACGACTTGAATTCACGGAAATATGCAGTTGCAAGGTTTAACTCAAGAGAACTATATGACGTAGCAAGATTATATCTTGCGTATTTGCACAACAAACCAGCAACAGTGGTTGTAGGTAATGGAATGACTGCTCTACGATGTCAAACACTTCTACAATCGGAAGGACTACCATCAACTTTCAAGGAGCTATTGGATCACAGTATACATCACAATTTCACAAAAACTGTTCAATATCTGATATAAATAGTGATCTCAAAGCGTATGGTGAGCATCTGCAAAGCCAGCGAATTCAACAGCTGCAAAGATATAGGGAAGCTAGTCATCAGTTTTTTCAATCACAGAAGACACGCTATTAAGGCAAGGAACTAATAAAATCAACTATAGAAACGACAGTAATTTAATTAAGGTAGATATTTTAGATAAATTAGCTTTAAATACAAATTTTAATTTATATTATCAGAATATGGGTGGACTGAGAACTTCGTTAAAAGAATTTAAAAATGATATTGAAAACTCCATTTATGATGTAGTTTTTATTACCGAAAGCTGGCTACAAAATCAACATTTAAATCCCGAATTTCTTCCAAACGACTGGACAATTTTTAGAAAGGACAGAGAAAATCAGGGGGGTGTCGATAAAGTGGGTGGCGGGGTGTTCATATGCTTAAAACACACTATGAAAGCAAGAAAACTTAACGTTTTAAATGTCAATTCTCTTTTTGATATAATTGCCTGTGAAATTGATGTTAAAGCACGCAAGATTATACTTGTTTGCTTCTACATACCACCAAATGCTTCGATTAATGACTACATAGACCTATCAAATATTATTAGGGAAATTTATTTAACGTTATCTCCAAATGATGACATAATTATTATGGGTGATGCAAACTTGACAAATGTTAAATGGGTACCGAGCGAATATAATTCTGATTTTATGGATCCTACTAATATTGACGTTAAATACTCTGAATTTATAGAAAATGTATTATCACTAGGACTACATCAAATTTCTAAATTTACTAATGCTTGTGGTAACATATTGGATGTTGTGTTCACAAATATGACATGTAATTTTCAACTACAAGAAGTTGAACTAACTATTACTAGGAAAACTAGTATTTATCATCGAATATTGGATTTCACATATTTTGTGCAGGACGATTATTACAAAATATCTGATTGTAATAAGATAATCAAGTACGACTTTGAAAATGCAGACTATGCGAAGATTAACGACGAATTAAGCAATTTCACATTAAACGATTGTAGCTTACAAGAGATGGTAGACAATTTCTACAACGGACTGTTTACCATTATAGATAAACATGTACCAAGAAAGATTTCAACAACTTTGCTCAAAACATATCGACAAACCGCTTAGAATGTTAAGAAATAAAAGAAATAGATCATATAAGAAATATAAAAAAACAAATGATCCCTCTGATCTTAATGAATTTTTACATTTGAGTGAACGATTTAAATTAGACGAAGCTGATGCTTTAAAAAGATATGAAGGGAGCATATCGTGTAAAATTATTTCTGAACCGAAACTCTTTTGGAAGTATATAAACGACAATAAAAATAGTAAAGGCTATCCTACAAATATGCACTTGGCAGACAAGAGTTCAAGCGATACGCAAGCTATCTCAGAATTGTTCGCTGAAAATTTCAAGTCGGTATATAATGAACCAATGAGTTTTAATGATAATCGTTTTAGCTACCTTCCATACAAAGATGAAATTATTTCATCCATTGACTGTGACGTTGACGATATTTTAAAAGAAATTAACGACTTAGATAAGAACAAAGGTGCAGGTGATGATCTTATAACTCCTGAATTTCTAAAGCAGACAGAAAACACTATATCTAAACAATTACTTCAAATATTTCAAAAATCTTTTAATGAAGGCGTTTTTCCAAGTCATTGGAAAAACGGTATTATAACACCTATTTTTAAATCGGGTGATAGGAGCGACGTAAAGAATTATAGAGGAATTACAATTTTATCAACGATTAGTAAAATATTTGAAAAAATTTTATTTAAGAAATTAAATCCAGTTGTTAGACCATTAATTAACGTTAGACAACATGGCTTCGGTACTGGTAGATCAACAGTAACAAATTTAATAGAATACTCAGCTTTTATAAGATCGAACCTGAATGACCAAAAACAAGTCGATGCTGTATATACAGACTTTTCAAGCGCGTTTGACGTAGTTGATCATGGTATACTGATTCTTAAACTTAAAAAGTATGGAATAAGAGGTCCTTTATTGCAATTAATAACTTCATATTTGAAAGACAGAAAACAAACAGTAAAATTTAAAAACAAAAAATCCTTAACTTTTGATATGACCTCAGGCGTTCCTCAAGGTAGTGTCTTAGGGCCTCTACTTTTTCTAGTATTTATCAACGACCTACCAGAACTATTCAATGACATACAATACTTATTATTTGCAGACGATTTAAAAATGTTTCAAGCCATTAACAACGTAGAAGATGCAAAACATCTTCAAGATAATATTAACAAAGTAACAGACTGGTGCAAATTGAATGGCATGAAATTAAATGTTGGCAAATGTTCAGTCATTTCTTTCAATAAAAAAAGTGACTATTTCAAATACGATTACGAGATAGAAGGGAAAATTCTCAAAAGAGACTGTCAAACTAGAGACTTGGGCGTTATTTTCGACAGCAAATTAAACTTTAAAAGTCATATTGATAAAGTGATAAGTAGTAGCTATTCAGTTTTGGGTTTTATTAAAAGACGAGCTAGGGAATTTAATGATCCATATTTAACAAAGACACTGTACGTGGCCTTAGTGCAATCGACTTTGGAATATGCTAGTGTTGTTTGGTCTCCTTATAGACAAGAAGACATTAATCGTATAGAAAGTGTTCAAAAACAGTTTTTGTTATTTGCTCTCAGACCTATAGGATTTTCAGGATATAAATTACCTAAATATAAGAATAGGTTGTTATTGATTAATATGACCACTTTAGAAAATAGAAGAGAACTTGCGCTAGTATTACTAGGATTTGATTTAGTTCGGAAAAACATTAAAATAGAATCTTTGACGAATAGACTTTTAGTTAGACAAGTGAACTATTCACTGAGAAATGCCAGAGTCTTAACAGAAGCAAATCATTCTAACGACTTTTCTTTTAATGACACAGTTGATAAATGTATAAGAATTTTCAATAAGTACAATGTTTTTTATAATAATGAAATTAGTAGAAGTAGTTTTAAGAAAAAAATTGAATTTAAAATGAAAACTCTATTTGAAAATAGTAGTTAAGTGAACAAAATGTAATTTTAAATCTGAATAATTTTAAGGAAATAATTGTAAATAAAGGCTTTAATTGTCAATAAATAAATAAATAAATAAATATTTGCACTTATTTAACTTAAAATTATAGTTAAACTTAATCACACATTAGCCAGCATATGACATAAAAATTACATGAAAATTTAACCAATATTTTTATGGAAGAAGTACGACACTTAGGTTAAATTTAACCTTTTATTATACATAAATTTAGGTTAAATGAGAATGTTCACTAAAATTTTGTACAGATAATATCAAACTATATTTAAACTAAAATCCACCTATTGTGCTAGCTGGGATATATATATATATATGTATATATATATATATATATATATATATATATATATATATATATATATATATATATATATATATATATATATATATATATATATATATATATATATATATATATATATATATATATATATAATTTTTTTTTTTGTTTTTCCGTTTTCGCTTATCATATATAGTCGTTTGGCACCAAAATTTTTCCGAAATTCCGAGATGAAGCCCATTGCAATAGGTAGATCTTTATATGAAATCTACCTAAAAATCAGAGTTCTATAACCTTAAATATTAGGCTTACAAGTAATATTAATTTTCAAGAATTTTCTTAATATTATAAAAAAAGAAATATAAATAATACTAAACCGATATGAAAAATGACAATCAAATAATATTAAATAAATATAATCATTTTTTTTAATCGCTAAAATTAATTATGCAAAGTGCCCGTTTTTTTGTAAATGTTTCATTAACCTTCAACAAAAAATTTCTTTCGCACATAATTATAGATGAAAATAATAAAAATTCATCAATTTATTATAACGACAGTCATATTATCTCATAAAAAGTTAAATGGAACCCGCCATTTTAAAAAAATGTTAAACTACTTTTTCACCCATAATTTTTTTTATCCATGACTGCTATAGAATATATGCTTTCCATGTGTATGTCTTCCATTTTTTTTTTTTTTTTTTTTTTTTTTTAATAAAATGTGTTGTGTAATGTGTTAAGAATACGTGTCACAACAACACATAAATACCTTTTAAGACCTAGGTCTAGACCTGGGTCCCACAACAACTGGCGTTCTAAGGTGTAGATTAACGCTTTTTTTAAACATCTGTGGGTTGTAGCCACCTGAGACTAAGTATTCCGGCAAACTATTCCATTTGTACGCAGTTCGGACAAAGAAGTCTCTCTGCGATCTGCCAGTATGACAGCGCGGGATCTTTACCGTTTCACCGGTTGCGGCAGCCGATTGCCGAGTGGAACGGGGGTAAGAATAAGTTTGAGGCATGATGCCGCTGATTTCATCTGAGCACTGCTGATGACGATATTTGTAAAAAAACAACGAGGTCAGCAACAGTGCGACGATGTTGTAGGGAATCAAGTTTTGATGTTAAAGTTCGATCACCCACAATTCGTATAGCTCGCTTTTGAACAGAGTCCAAGAGGGCCAAGATGGAAACAGAGGCAGCACCCCAAACTTGACAGCAGTACTCCATACAGGGACGAATATAGGACTTATAAACATGGAGCAATTGGTATGGAGTGAAAAATTTTTTGCATCTATTTAGGAGGCCGAGTTTTTTAGACGCGCTTTTTGCCATCGCCATTACATGATCGTTCCTGAGTAGGTCATTTGAAACTGTGACACCCAATAAACTAATGTTTTTACATTCACCTATTGGTTCATCACACATACTAAATAAAATATCTTTGGGGAACTCGGTCTATAATCTGGAAACAATCAACAGCTGTGCTTTGGTAGAGTTGAAATTGACAAGGTTTTGGTCACCCCAGTCGGCGACTTTATTCAGGTCTTTATTCACGTTTATGGCAGCGTCTCTCCGGGCGGGATTAATTCGGTTGTGCATTTTACCTTTTGAAGGAAGGGGCTCGAACGACTTGTGCAGAGTAATCGAGTAATCGAGTAACGACTTGTGCATCTGCAAAACTATTTATTGGGTTGCTGGTGATTTTCAACAATTCGTTGATATAAATCAAAAATAGGGCTAGGAACAATACTGAGCCTTGGGGTACACCAGCGTTAATTAGTTTAGACTCAGAAGAAAATCCGTCTAAGGTTACCGAAATGTATCAGTTGGATAGAAAATTTTGAATCAGCTTCACAACATTGGGATGAAAACCTTACGCAACGAGCTTGTTGATTAAGTTGGCATGCCAGACTCGATCGCATGCCTTGGAGATGTCTAATGCGATAACGTATGTTTCACCACCTTTATCAAGTATGCTGTTCCAACAATGCGCTACATAGTTTAATAGATCCGCAGTTGATCTTTTGTTTCGAAAACCGTATTGGCTGTCGGATATTAAATGATTTTCTTCCAGAAATTTTGAACTATGTGTATTAATATAATGCTCGTAGACTTTGGATAGGACCGATAGTAAAGCTATTGGCCTATAATTTGAGATATCGGATTTTGGTCCCTTTTTTGGGACGGGCTGGACATTTGCCAACTTCCAGCACGAGGGAAATATACCAGATTTGTAGGATTGGTAGAATATTTTAGTTAAAGTTGGTGCAAGTTCTTTGGAAAAGGTTTTTAAAATAATGGGTGGAATATTGTCCATTCTTGATGCTTTGTTGATGTTTAACCCCTTTAAAAGTTTAGCGACTATTTTGGGTTTGAAGTGAAGTTCATTCATATTAACTCCTGAAGACTGGTTTTGGGGCATTTCTTTAGGAGTTTCCAAAACAGTGGAGTTCAGAGCAAAGCGTTCAGCGAACAAGTTAGCTTTTCTTGCGGGATCATTGACGATTAAATCACCATCAATAATAGGGGGAATAGAAAATTTTGTACCAGAATTTAAAGAATTAATGGCACTGTAGAAACTCTTGTCAGAAACAGAGATAGACGAAGGTTTTGAGGCTTTCGCTCTGTCAATTTCAGACTTTTCGTTTGAGATAATCTGGTTAGATATTTTGTTGGCCTTTAGATATTGGGATCGATTAGTGGGAGTTTTGTTATGAATCCAAATATTAAATGATCTACGTTTGTTTCTAAGTGCCGTTTTGGCAGCTTTCGAATACAAGTATTTTTGTTTGGGTTTTACTATGGAGAAAGGGACAAATTTATTGATAGCAAATTGGATGGTTTCTGTAAAGTTTTGAGCAGAAACATTTACATTGTAAGTGTAAAAACAATGACGGTCGAAAGGGAAACTATGGAAAAAATTTTGAAGACCACTCTTATCCATTTTTGAGTAGTGAAATATTTTACGGGGTTTGGGAGCTGTAGTTTTAAGTAAATCAGTTTTGATAACTGATGAGATTAAATAATGATCAGAATTTCCAATACTACCTTTCGCGACATCGACACTCGTAATATCTGGCATTGTGGTAAGATAGAGATCTAAAAGAAAACTATTATCACCGCCATTACGGGGAGTGAAAGTCGGGCTTTTAACAATTTGGAATAGGCCCTGAGACGCGGCAAAAATTTCTGTTTTCCACTATTGTCAACATCGTCGGTCGATTTGGAGAATTCCAACCATGATTTGTTGTGGACGTTGAAGTCACCGGTAACGATAACTTCACAATTAGGGGACTTTGCTCTAATCTCGTCCACAATTTTTGTCAGTATATTGAAAAAGTTTGGGTTACGTTTGTTGGGGGACCGATATAGAGCTATTGTAAAAAAAGTCATTTCTGGAAGACAAATCTTTAAAACCATTGTATTGAAGCCGTCACCGTGTAGTTCAAAATTTGGAAAGCGCGTGTACGCAACACTCTCATGAATGAATGCGCATACGCCCTGATGGAGTTTGAAAGCTGATTCGAGCCTATATTTGGAATTAAGCGATTCTCGAAAAAGAAAGAAAATTTTCAGAAACTTGTGTTTCTGTAAGGAATAGAATGTTCGGTTTGTCGTGCTCAAGATGATGTTGCACGGGGTCATGGTTAGCGTTCAATCCGCAGATATTTTGAAAATGTATTTTAAAATTTTTGATTGATTCATATATGTTTTGTCCCTGCAAATTCCGTGGACGTGCCGCTTTATGGGCGGGTGGATTGCGCAAATTTGCTTTACCACTTGCAGACTTATTTTTTTTTCGGTTGTACTGCCATATATATATATATCAAAAGGGTTTTATTTTATTTTTTTGTGTATTATTTTAAAATGGATAACTAAGTAAAAAATCCTATCATACAACAAAATATCACATTTGCCAATATTTCATGATAAGATGAAGAAATAATAACAAAATAATAAGAGAAAAACAAATTGTGAGAAATTTGCAGAAAACAAAACAAAACTAAATGCCAATAATCCAGCTAATGCAGCGCACCCCAGACGCACCGCCCACCACCTCAATCGAGGCACAAAGCCCACACATAACTACGTGTTGGCCCGATTCCTCGGAAGAGCTAATGAGCGGTACCGCTACGGAACGCTGCCCAGCTAAGACTGGAAGTGCTGCCGTTGACTAATTAAAATTCATCCGCCAGCACCCTAAGATATCATCTTGGCTAATGACATCTCCTGCCATTGCCAGTGGTATGTGATATCTCACGCTAACTCCTATGTCAAAGGCAGGGACTGGAGTACGCATGGTAGTCAGACCCGTAGATCAACATTGATCATAATCTATCAAAATCGATCCCTCCTGCGGGATCGGTCCCTCCAATCGATCCCTCCTGCAACGTTATACATTCTCTCACTTGTTGTAGAATGTAACGCAATCGTTACATTCTTTATTAGTTCTATAGTTTATTAAATATTCCCCTTACAAAATCTAGGGGTCGATTCTGATTGGTTTTGTCAATTTTATCTCAATACTTTGTCTAAACTTTGTCTAATTCTCCAAAAAGTATTTTTTCAATCTGGCAGCATTTTCGTTAAGTTTTCGTTAAATGTGGATTTCTTTCCAATTTTTGCTCAAATTTTTGTCAATTCCAAAATAGGATATGACAAAAATTTTGTTTACCTTTAAAACTATAATATCTCGTACTTGTATCAGTAAAATTGTTTTGTTTTGTATTAAATTTTAGTAAAATTATTTTAAATAAAGTTTTGTTTACCTTAAAACTATAAAATCTTGTATCGAAAAATCGTTGTTTTGTGTTAAATTTTAATAAAATTATTTTGAAGTTTTGTTAAACCTTAAAACTATATATTGTATCGAAAAAAATCGGTTTTTTGTCCATTAAATTTTAATAAAATTAATTTAAACAAAGTTCTAAAAAATGACATGAATTACAATTATATATATTTATTTTATTATTATAATACTATTTAGATATTAGTTTTTTATAAATTTGATTATTTTTATAAGAAAACGGTGTTTTAAGCAGATATTTAAAAAAAAATAAATAAATAAAAATATTCATTTTGTTATTGTCAAAATGTTATTAAATAACTAAACGTCAAAGCATTTAAATTGTGTGTTATTATTTTAGACACACGTTTTTCATTTAGTTTTTTTATTGCCGAATCAAGAAAAGACAAATTTTTCTTTTGTCAAGTTTTTGTCTAACTTCAGACAAAAAGTTGACAAAACCGATTAGAATCGACCCCCTAATCTTAACATTTGTTGGTATAGTAGTATCAAAAGGTTAAAACGAGAACAATGCATATATAAAATATAAAATAAAAAATTTAATATTTTCCGTTATGTCAATTGTTTTGTTTTTCTATGCTGTCTATGATGTATTTCAATATGGTGATAAAAACTTTAGCAGGCAGACTGGAAATTATTCGAAATATTTTGCAGTCGTCGACAAAATAGCATCTTGTATTCGCATAGGATGATGGCAATTCTTCACTCGGATGATTCCCTCCACTCGCTTCGCTCGTTACGTAAAACTTCATCCTCGTGAATGCCACCATTCTAAACTCATTCAAAAATCTACTTTTTTCTTTGTTTATCATTCTTATCACTTAATAAATTTCGTTTCGCTTTGTTTTTTATTATTCTTGAAACATACGGCTAACGTTTGTTTGCACATATGTGCTAAGGCGTTTTACGATATGCGTACGGTATGGTGCACATCATATACATAACATGTATTATGCAAAATTTTGTGCACGGAGATTCTGTTACATGCATAATTAATGCACATTACACGCTTTTTTTCAAAATTGTTTTACGAGTGTGCTGTGGAGACACATATTTTAACCCCTACTACACAGCCCATTTTATTAAAAAAAAATTCAAATCTTATTAAATTTCAGTCTAGTGAATTATAATTAAATTAAACAAAACTAAAATGTTTTAATCGAGAACATGTACTCTGAAGTAGGCGAATGAATTAGGCGTAAACAAATCAGTTTAAAATGGTACAATAACGCTGTAAAAGATTATAAGAATAAAATTCAGGTAACATTCAAAATTTCAACTAAATCCGTTAAACTTTAGACACAGAGTGTGATCTATTTCTATTCTTTGTATTCTCATCAGCTATCATATATACAATAAACTTTATTACATTTTATACATTAAACTTTATTACAGCTATTTGAAATTAAAAAATCTAAACCTTTTTTACTAAAATAATCCAAACCTTGT
This sequence comes from Diogma glabrata, assembly GCA_963693315.1. Taxonomy (NCBI): domain Eukaryota; kingdom Metazoa; phylum Arthropoda; class Insecta; order Diptera; family Cylindrotomidae; genus Diogma; species Diogma glabrata. Next base: position 217,180,979 of record OY856187.1, on the reverse strand, counting down.
CACGAAATTAAAAAATCATAAATAAATGTACATTAGTCTAGTTGATATGATATCTTAGAATATGCATAGAGTTTATAAGCCGTGGAAGTTATACTTTATGAAATAGTTTTCGTATTTTTTTTTCGTACTAGTTTTCACTGTAGAGCTATTTCAACACACCAAGGTCGAGCAAGTTTTTGATTTTTCATCACCCTGTATCTTAAAATCAAGTCAAAATACCATAATCAAAAACAAAAATTTCACGAGAATTTACCATTACGTTAGGAAATATGGACAGAATAAATTTTGTTGAAAAAATCAGGAAATACTCAAATTTGCGTCCTCGTCGTGAACAGTCGAAGATTACAGAAGATACAGATTTCCTGCTTACAGAAAGGACAAATGCGTAAAGCAAGTAGTTGGTATAAATGGATTTGGTTCTTTCCTTAAAACAATAGATTGTCAGTTGCGTCTTCCTATACAGACCGCTGCTTTAGACGTTCGTCAGCAAAACTATTGGCTCATTCAGATGCAAAAATTTTGACACTGAAGCGACACAGTGGCTGAAATTCAGCTAACGTGGCTGAAGGATATGTGGGAAATTCTATGGAAAACAAAAGAAAACTCGCAGTCAACATACTAGGAGATAAAATAATTGCCCGAATAAGAACGTTGGACTGAACTCTAAAAAATTATCCCATAATGAATAATAAGAACTGAATCCAACAAAACATGGTGCAATTTATGAAAATTTTTTGCAATCCATACAATTTCCGACCGATCTAGTTTCGAACCACTAAAATTTTTTTTTCTTTTCCTTACAATTACGCTATTTTTTTTTTTAAATAAAAAGTGTTGTGTAATAGGGTTTAGTGTGTGTCACAACAACACATAAATACCTTTTAAGACCTGATGAACGTTTTTTTTAAACCTCTGCGGATTGAAGCCACCTGAGACTATGGATTCCGACAAACTATCCCATTTGTATTTAGTTCGGACAGTTTTTACGATCTGCCAGTATGACAGCGTGGGATCTCGACCGTTTGACTGGTTGCGGTAGCCGATTGCCGAGTGGAACGGGGGTAAGAATAAGTTTGAGGCATGATGCCGCTGTTTTCATCTGAGCACTGTTGATGACGATATTTATAAAAAACAACGAGGTCAGCAACAGTGCGACGATGTTGTAGAGAATCAAATTTGGATGTCAAAGCTCGATCACCCACAATTCGTATACCCCGCTTTTGAATAGAGTGTAAGAGGACCAAGATGGAAAAGAAGCAGCACCCCAAACTTGACAACAGCACTCCATACAGGGACGAATATAGGACTTATAAACATGGAGCAAATGGTATGGAGTGAAAAATGTTTTGCATCTTTTTAGGAGACCGAGTTTTTTAGACGCGCTTTTTGCCATCGCCATTATATGATCGTTCCAGAGTAGGCCATTTGAAACTGTGATACCCAATAAACGAATGTTTTTACATTCACCTATTGGTTCATCACACATACTGAATAAAATATCTTTGTGGAACTCGGTCTTTGATCAGGAAACAATCAACAGCTGTGTGTTGGTAGAGTTGAAATTGACCAGGTTTTGGTCACCCCAATTGTCGAATTTTTTTAGGTCTCTATTCACGTTTATGGCAGCGTCTCTCCGGGCGGGATTAATTCGTTCGTGCATTTTACCTTTTGAAGGAAGGGTCTCGAAAGACTTGTGCAGAGTACTATCATCTGCAAAACTATTTATTAGGTTGCTGGTGATTTTCAACAATTCGTTGATATAAGGCAATAATAGGGTTGGGGACAATACTGAGCCTTGAGGTACACCAGCGTTGATTAGTTTAGAATCAGAAGAAAATCCATCTAAGGAGACCGAAATGTATCGGTTAGATAGAAAATTTTGAATCAGCTTCACAACATTGGGATGAAAACCATACGCAACGAGCTTGTTGATTAAGTTAGCATGCCAGACTCGATCGAATGCCTTGGAAATGTCTAAAGCGATAACGTATGTTTCACCACCTTTATCAAGTATGCTGCCGTCCTAAGCAAAAACATCGTAATTTCAAAAATTATAAAAAATGAGTTAATACTACCTTATCAGTCTCGAAGCGTAATTCTATGACCCTGCAATGTAAAATCGTGGTAAAAATAACTCTAAACATGAAAATTAAATTCATAAAACCCCGTAAAATTGAAAAATATCTGCCTCTACTAAGCAGAAACACAGTATCTAAAGCGTTCTAAGTAAAAACACCGTAGTTTTACAGTGTCTTAAGTAAAAACACCGTAGTTTTACAGCGTCATAAGTAAAAACACCGAGTTTTACATCTTCGTGATTTTTCCAACAAAAAAATTAATAAAATATTGGTATGTTTTTTCTTATGTAGAACATAGTTTAATAGTATAAACTAAATTAGCCCAAGAAAAAAGTTGTAAGGCTACTGTAAAAGGTTGGAATAGACTATTTTAGTTTTTGTTGTTTTTCTCAGTTTTAAAATTTATGAAATTACGGTGTTTTTGCTTAGTATGGCAGTATGGTGTTCTAACAATGCGCTACATAGTTTAATAGATCGGTAGTTGATCTTTTGTTTCGAAAACCGTATTGGCTGTCGGTTATTAAATGATTTACTTTCAGAAATTTTGAAATGTGTGTATTAATATAATGCTCCCTATAATATTAGAGTCATTTTTAGTTTATAAATGTTAACATTTTTTGGTAGTTTATCTAATCGGCCCTGCTGAGAATGATAAACTTCTTTAAGTTCAAAATATTGTTATTGGTTCGAAAGTAGATCGAACTGAAAACATTGAGTTTTCACACGATCGTAGAAAAACCTTTTCGTATACGTCTAGTTCCTACCTTAAACTCTCTTTAGGGACGTTCCTAATAATCAAAGAAATAGTCTACTCTACTATACTTATTGTATAGAGTATACTTATACTTATTGTATAGTTACTTCATTTCCCCCAAAATATTTGTTTGCATAAGTATTTATTTTTTCAGAAAAAGAAAACACGACTCGTCACTTATTGTCAAGTTTGTTTTTAATCTTAACATGAAAAATCAACAAAATTCAGTAAGAAAATTATACAATAATTTTAAGATTAGTAATAATATGAAAAATATTATGTCAACAAAAAGGATATTTTTATAGTCATTATATATTTCTTTAAAAATCTAATTTTGTTGTTATAAATATTTAAACGAATAAATATAAAAACTCACCTGAAAATATACTGGCAACAGCAGCAATAACAAAACTTAAAATAACACCAGGGCCAGCAAAATTTCTAGCAACCATACCAGCAACTAAATACATTCCTGTTCCACAACATGATCCAACACCTAATGATGCTAAATCTAATGTTGTAAGACATTTTTTCAACTTTGGTTTTGTACTGTGTGGATCATCTTCTTGTAATTGTCTTAAATCTTTTGTTCTTATTAACTTTGATAATAATGATAATCCAGTTCCTCCAGCTGGTTTTGGAAATGAAAATTTCATTTTCTATCAATTTATTCTATATTACAAGTGTTATTCCTTCAAAAACTTTTTTTCTTAAATAAAATTGCACTTAAAATTAAAATCACTTTAAAACAATTTCTGTTATGTTATAAGAATTGTTGACATATTATTTACAAATTTTTTTTAACTAAAGTCGGAAAAAGCTTGTTGAATATCAAATTTTATATTTCATGTACATTATGTACATTATGTACATTGTGTATATAATATATATACTAATACTATTAAATTAATTCAAAAAAACTTGCACTGAGCGATTTATCTTTTAATTTTCTTTCCTATTTATGTTACATGTAACATTTAACTTTCAATTAAAAATGTATTGTGATTTGTGCTTTTCGCCATTTTATAACAGAAATAAAATTGTATATTTTATGTATGTGAAACACAATCATAGAAGGGAGATAATAAAAAAAACTGAAAAACTGAAAAACATTTTTCCCCATCATACTGTTATACAAGTTTAAATATTCATTCATAAGTTTCATATTACTTTTGTCTTAGTGTGTGAAAACGTAGAGATATTTTTTTTCTTTTCATTCTTAAAATAAGCAGTAATATCGTACAAAAGGTTATTTGACAAATTATTGATTGTAAATTCTCCATCATTTATGTTTTTTATAAGATATTTTTTTTTATCTTTCTTTCTATACACAATAAGAATCATATTTTTGATAAAAAAGAAAAATACGACAATAGAAAAGTTTTGGGAAGAGTTTTCAATTATTGTGAGCTTTTTAAGTTGGTTAATAAATTATTTGTAAAAAAAAAAATTGGTGATATTGGTTAGGGAGATTACGATTATGGTATGATAGTAGTATATTTACAAAAACATATTTTTGTTGTTGTATTTTTACTTGGTCAAGCTGTTCTCATGAGATGAATAAGCGGAAAATGAATGAATCATTAAAATCCTTTTTTTTTTGTTTTAAAATTATATGATTATGAAAAATGTGAATGAATGACGTACGAAATGATGGTGCTGATTTAACAGACTAAGATTAGAAACATGTTGTAGGTTAATTGTACTAATTTGTAAGATATTGAATTTAGAAACAACATCAAATACAAAGTGTGGTTTTTGTAGATATATGGAGTGAGAAAACCATTGCTGAAAACGCTGAAAATCAATGTGTAATAAGGCACGAATCTAGCCTACGCAGTACGCACAGTGGCGGTTTTAAGCACAGGCAAACCAGGCATTTGCCTGTGGCCTCGCATATTTTTTTCTTAGTACAAGTAATATAAAAAATTAATATATACAACGAAATATAAACAACGAAACTCATTTATTAAAATTCAATATAATGTATGCGTACAGTATTTTTATAAACAGTATTTTTATAAAATATTAAACTTTACATATACATCTATTATTATGTATGTAGCAATTTTTTTTGCGTTATACATAATGCCTGGTAACCATATGAAAGAGTATGCGGTTTCTAGTCTCATATACATAAACGAAATTTGAAATTTTTTCTAAGCCTACTAGATTTTTTTTTAACATTTCACAGTTATTATATTTTTGTGAATATATTATTGCTATAGCTATAGTATGATTGTTATTGGTATAAAAAATGTTGTGTTATGATTGTGTGCGAGTTACAATTTTTTGGTATAATGTAAGTAATGAATGATGTAAAAATAGAGATTATTTGTTTTCCATTTCACTTCTAAATTATAATTCTTATAGTTCAGACGTTCTTTTTTGGTGTTCTTAGTAATTTATGCGATTTTAATATTGACGATTTTTGCTTTTTCCTGGTTATTCTTCTGATTATACATTTTATATTGACGACTTCTGCTCTTTCTTTGGCTATTCTTCTGATTATTCGCTTTTATATTAATATTATATAAATTATATTATATATTTATAAATAAATATCAAACTTTAGAAAAAGTTTAAATTTATATTCATTGTTTTTTAACTATGAATCCTCATCGTGATCGAGACACTGGAAGAAAATGGGCTTCGGGTGCCGAAAAAAAAAGAAATAAGAAAAAACATACAGATATGTTAAAGAAAATTAAACCACTGACAAGTTTTTTTAATATATCATCAGGTACTAACACAACTTTTGATGCAGGTGCTAGTACTTCGCAAGATATTTCAGAAAAATTGGTAGATATTTTATCTGACCAGTCTGAAACATCTTTAGGGTCTTGATCTTTTGTTGTTTCAAATTCTGAAGTTTCTGCTGTCCTACTACCGGACACCCATGAAAAAGATTTTGAAATGAATTTGTCTCAAAAGTCTTCGTTAGCTTCCAATGATTTTGTTTTAGCTTCGAATCCCAAATTGCATGAAGCACAACAAGACATAACTGATGTGGTTATTGTTTCCGACGACCCGGCGATGGCTCATTTCGTGTAATCGTTCATTAAAGAGTCGATATTGTTAAAAAAGGACCGAGTCAGGTTAAACAAATAAATTTTAAAGCCGATAAATCGGGTCGCAGATTTAATACTAGTTTCTACACGAGAGTTCTTGCTAACGGTGAAGACGTTTCTAGAAGCTGGCTAGTGTATTCTATACAAAATAATTTGGTATTTTTCTTTTGTTGCAAAATTTTTTCTAACCGAAAAATATGTTTATCGTCGACTGAAGGTTATTCAAATTGGAAAAATATAGGTTCTAGCTTAAAACAACATGATAAATCTCAGGATCACATTAGCTGTATGCAAAAATGGATGAATATGTCAGTTAATTTAAAATCAAATGCAATAATTGATCAAAATTTGCAGAGAATGATAGAAAATGAGAAGAAACATTGGCGCTTGGTACTTGAACGTCTTTTTGCTATAGTGCTAATGTTAGCTGAAAGATCATTACCTTTTCGTGGACACCGTGAGCAACTTTATCAGCCTAATAATGGACACTTCTTGGCACAAGTAGAACTTATTGCAAAATTTGATCCAGTTATGTTAGAGCATCTCAAACGAATAAAAAATAAAGAATGATTTGACACTTATCTTGGAAAAGATGTACAGAATGAAATAATTGGACTTATATCGAGAAGAATACTGAAAACTATCGTATCTAATGTAGTCATCAAAATATTTTTCTGTTATCATGGATTGCACTCCTGATGTAAGTCATAAGGAACAGCTTTCAATTCTTTTGAGATGTGTTAAAATTAATCAGGAAAAAGTACAAATTGAAGAATTTTTTTGTGGTTTTTTTCACATAACTGATAGCACTGGTTCAGGTTTAGTTGAAATTTTTTTAAATTTATTAGCTGAGTATAATTTGGATCTAATGAATTGTCGCGGGCAATCGTATGATAATGGTGCTAACATGCGAGGGCAATACAAAGGGGTTCAAGCTTTAATCAAAGAAAAAAATCCCAGAGCTCTTTACGTTCCATGTGCTAACTACACATTTAATCTAATGGTATGTGATGCTGCGAAATCAGTATCAATTGCAATTAACTTTTTTGGTACTGTTCAACGAATTTTTACATTTTTTGCTGCATCAACCGTTCGATGGGACATACTGCAAAGTGTTTGTAAAATGACTGTTAAATCATTATCAGATACGCGTTGGGAAAGCCGTGTAAATAGTATAAAAGTTGTAAAAGATATTTTGGTTCAAATTATAGAAGCTTTATACAAAGTTGCACATTCAAGTTCAATTGGAGTTGCTGTTTCTGAAGCTAACGGTCTTGCGAATGAGATATCCTCATATCAGTTTATACTTTCACTTACAATTTGGCATGATATATTGTATGAAATTAACAAAGTAAGTAAAGTTATGCAGAAGCCCTCGGCAGATTATGATAAAATTGGTGGAAACTACGTACAAATTATTAGAATCATTCAGAAGTGATGAATCATTTGAAGCGATTATTAAAAAATCTGAAGAAAAGCTATAAAATTAGGTACTGAGCCAGTATTCCCTCAAGTGCGGCTTAACCGAAAACGACGTTTTTTTGAATATGAAGGAACTGATACACCTCTAAATGGAAAGTCTAAATATAAAGTGGATTTTTTTAATGCAATAATTGATGTTGCATTAGTAAGCTTAAATGAAAGATTCAAAATGCTTGATTCATACAACAAAATATTTGGTTTTTTAACCCGTACCGAAAAAATGCGAAGTTTAGATGCAAATGAATTGTTGAATGATTGTAAAAATTTAGAAATATCACTGAGAAATCCTAATACAGAAGAATCGGATGTGAACCATGAAGAGTTATACTCGGAAATAAATACATTTTTAAGAATGGAAGCTTCGGCGGAATCGAAAGATACACTGGAAATTTTGAAGTATATTACGGCAAATTCTTTAATCGAAATTTTTCCAAATTTATTTATTGCCATACGAATTTTACTAACTTCCCCTATTTCAGTGGCAAGCGCAGAGAGGTCATTTTCCAAATTAAAACTCATAAAAACTATTTACGTTCCACTATGGGTCACGACCACTTATCTGCATTAGCTTTAATTTCCATTGAAAATAAAATAATTCGGTTCTTGGACTGTTCTGATTTAATTGATTAGTTTGCGTCTTTAAAAGTCCGAAAGGTTAAGTTTTAAGTCAATGTAATCGATCCTCCTAAAATCTGCGAAAAAAATAAATGGTACCGCATTTTGAGTAGTCTTATTAGTGCATCTTCACCCAAAATAAAAAAAATACTTTATGTACATTTAAAACCTATGTGCGTTTTTTGTTTCGTTACGTTCTAATAAATATCCAAAACACAATAGAACACAAGAATTTAAAACTCAACTAATACAATAGAAAACTTGCCTATGGCCTCGCATATGGTAAATCCGCCACTGAGTACGCAGTACGCATTATAAATTGGGCAAACCTTCTGGTATATTTACGCTAAGCTTACCATATCAGATTTCCAATGGAAAGCTCGAAGCAACGAATTGATCGAGGAAAAATAACCAGAGTTATATGGGGTGATTTTTCATGTTAAGAGAATTTCAAGTAAAAAAATGATTCTTTGTTAACCCCTGACCTGGGGTTAAAATCGAACTAAGCAACAGGAGTCCAAGGAATAATTAATTCTTCAAAATTATAAATGAATTAATTCTAGAGCTAGAGAAATACGCGTGTTTTATTCGATATTAAAGATAATTTTTGTGATTTATCTGTGGTTGACCGTATTGCTTCGCTTGGCCGTCAAACTTATATACAAAAAGTATAACATTAGTGTTTTATAACACAATCTACTACTACTAAAAACTCTTGACAACGGTGTAAAAGCTGTGAAATAGACAAAGGGGTCTCAGTCTGGTAGATACGTGTTGTTTCTCTCTGTGGGTGTGGGAATAGAACAAAGTGGTCTCATTCAGGTAGACATATGGTGTTTAGCTAGGGAGTTTCACAGATAAATTGGACAAAACCCACGAAGATCACTTAACAATGAATAAAAAGCTGGACATGTTCAGACCCTTAATTATAGAGAAACAAAAAAAATATGTGAACAATTGTCCAAATATCTAGGAATTTCTCTAAATAAGCACCTAGTACGGAGAAGACAAATGAAAACAAAGTTAATAAAAGCCAGAAGAGGTCTTAGAGTATACAAAAAATCTTTGAGGTTAAAACTTGGCGTTGCACTTCAACCTCTTATGGTTTTAAGGGTGATGAAAGTACAACGTTTTTTTGTCATTATATTGATTATTTTATAAACTATGAATCCTAGGTACCTGAAAATTAAGCCGCTTATAAAACTAACTTTTCACACCAGATAACGGGTTTATAAATAAAAAAAGTTGTGTTTCGTTTGTTTTAGAGGGCTGGGATGTGGGGCATTTAAGAAAATACTCTACTAATGAAAGGGCTCTACTTCAGCATTCCATTCAGCATTTATTTTAGACTTTTGAAAATACTATTTAGAAGAATTTTGAATAATAGCATTTTTTCATGTTTTCTTTCTCCTCCCCCTCTTTTCTGGAATGATTAAAAAATGAGTAAGCATTTAATGAAAAATATAGAAGTGTCAAATACTCATAATTAATTATATTTATGTAGGAGTGGACGTAGGAGTGAGAAGTATCACAATTTAAAAATCAGTCTTAGGTAGACGCGTGGGGGTTTAATGAAACGGTTTAAGAAACATTCTGGATACGTCAAAACAAACCAACCAAATAAATCAGCTAAGCAAAACATCTTTTGCAAAATCTTCATTTAAATTTGTGCGACATACAGACATAGATATTTTAGTCACAACCGACGGAATCTAGAAAACCGCTGGAAGGATTTAAAAAATTTTTCTTTCTAAAAATAGGTATACTCAATGGTAAGAGCCGAAGGACAATGTGTTCGATAACTGTACCGGAAATGTCTCAAAAAAATCGTCAAGTGTGTTAAAACAAGTAAATATGCATATTTGTTGCTTAAAAAAGTTCATTTTAAGTGATAATGAGTAGTAACAATGAATGTGGAGAAATCTTGATGGTCGGGATTGGTAAGTGAGACCAAAAACTAGATTATTGGATTATGAGTTTGTCAAAAAAATATTGTCAAGTGTGTCAAAAGAATGATTTTCATTCATTTTTGGAAAAATATTTTTGGAATTGGAAAATTAATAGTATGACGTAATTGAACAAAAAATTGGACATGAATATTTTTGAATTTTTTATAATTTTTGGAATTTTTAAAAAAGTTTGTATTTTTGATTTTGTTATAATTTTTTCCCATAATTTTAGAGTTTTGGAAAAAGTTGAAATTTTTGAATTTGTGAATTTTGAATTTTTGCAACATTTTGGAATTTTGAAAAGGTTTCAATTTTTGATTTTGTAAGACAGACTCAGTGTTGCAAAACGTTACTTGTAAGATAACCCAAAACGAAATAACGAAATGAAATAGCGTTATTGATAATGATTACTTTTATAACGTTTTAAAGATTAAATTGCGTTACAATAACGTAAAACATAACGATAACGTTAATATTTTATTATTTAAATTTTTGGAATTTCGAAAAGAGTTTTAATATTTGATATTGTTATAATTTTTGCAATATTTTTAGAATTTTGGAAAAAGTTTGATTTTTTTTTAATTTAGAATTTAAAAAAAAAATTCAATTTTTGATTTTGTTTTTGAATTTTTGGAATTTGTATTTTTGATATTGTTTTAATTTGTGCAATATTTTTAGAATTTTGAAAAAATGTTTTAAACTTTGATTTGTAATAATTTTTGGAATATTTTTAGAATTTTGAAAAAAGTTTAAATTTTTGATTTTATTATAACTTTTACAATATTTTAGGAATTTTGAACGAAATTTGAATTTTTAATTTTGTAATATTTTCTTGAAACGCTAAATGTAGAGGTTTTTGAGTAGTTTTCTGATTGTACCATCTTTTCACTAAATTATGTTAATTTAAACGATCTGTTATAATTTTTCGGCAACGTATGTATTGATGTTTCGTGTTAGTTTTGTAATAAATCGAAACAGAGATAAAATACTTGTACTTTTACATAGAGTTTTATGTTTGATATACATCGCTGCCTAAAACTAAAAACAATAACCTCATAAAAGTTTTTGCCGAAAACTATATCAAAATCCTTAACCCACACCGAAGTCTTGATATCTCGGAGCTTTAGATTTCAACCCCTCCATATATTTTGTATTATGTTTTCGTAATTACTTCAAAGAGTAATTTGAAGACTATTTTAATGCCAATTAGGTCAAATTAAATAAAAAACGTTCGGTTTTTATATCATGGGTACAGAAAAGTATATTATTATTATACGGTGAAATTTACGGTGAAAATGATTTTAAACAAGAATCATTTACAAATATTATAAGTAAATTAAAAAACTATTTCAAATCAAACACACATACATATTTTAGCTGCACGCTCTTTTTTACAAACAAAATGAAACCATGAGAGTGGGTGAAGTGGATGAGTGAAACATATTCTGAGTGGGTAGCAAATTTGAGGTTTTATCTAATATAATCAACGCCAAAAGAATAAAACCAACAGAATCAAGTGTAGGAACCATTAAAAATATTATCGCGCCTTAATGATTTAAAAGAAGTACAAGCGTTCATAATATATTGTTACGAGCACAGAAAAATCTAGACGATTACGGTCACTTCCAAGAAAATCAAATCACAACAAAACGCAACAACAAATGAATGAAATGAATAGTGTTGTTGTTGTTGTACATATTCTTAGAATTAAGGTCAACATAAATAAATGATTTTATGAATTAAATGAACGTAACGTAAAATAATCGAATATTCTACTATTTTCTCAAGGTTTCTAAAAAGTGACCTAGAATTTTCTAGAAATTAAGCAAAACAGTATACATATAAGAAATTGTCTGTTGTAGATTAAGAATTAGTTTTATTTTAATAAAATAATATAATATAATATAATATAATATAATATAATATAATATAATATAAATATAATATAATATAAAATAATTCAAAGTGAAAAGTTTTATTTAATCAAAAAATATAATGGATGGTGATTATGTAAAAATTGAAAAGCTAGAAAATGGTGAAGGGTGGACCGCGTGGAAATTCCAAATGAAAATTTTGTTAAATGCTGCTGATTTATTAGAAGTTGTTACTGGGAATATGTGAAACCTACGGATGAAGCTAAATTAAAATTATGGAAGAAACTAGATTTCAAAGCACAAAAAATTATAGTTACGGCACTTGGTCAACAACCGGTTTTATTAATTATGAATTGTATAAGTGCAAATCAAATGTGGTCAAAGCTTGAAAGTATTTATGAGCAAAAATGTAAATCGAGTATTCATTTACTGCAGCAAAATTTTTACAGCTTTGAAATGGATCAACATGATAGTATGACAACACATATATCGAAGCTCGAAAGAATTGTGCAGCAGTTAAAGGACTTAGGGGAAACGGTTTCAAGTTCCATAATTATAACAAAAATTTTATTGACTTTGCCAGCAACTTACAGTCATTTTTCTAGTGCTTGGGAGTCAGTGCCGGAAGATAAACAAACAACATTAAAGTTTCAGATGCAAAGTTTTTTTTATGTCTGGAAATAAATCAACATGAATGTGGTATTCATGTGAGTCAAACAATGTATATACAAAGTAATTTTGCTACGTTTGAACATGACCGATGCCAATGCTGTATCCACACCTGCTGAAACGAGTATGTATGCAGAAATAGCTAATTCGTTTACACCATCATTAGAATTTCCATATCGAGAGGCAGTTAGAAGCCTAATGTATTTGTCTATAGCTACTCGCCCTCATATTACTTTCGCAGTAGGCAACGCTAATCGCTATTTGGATAAACCGACGCAAGCTCACGTTAATTGCGTGAAACGAATTTTGAGGTATCTTAAGGGGACATCAAATTTTAGAATTATGTTTAAGAGGGAAAACCTAGTTAGTAATGAAAATATACTAATTTTGAAATGTTTCAGTGATGCTGATTTTGCTGGTGACACAACAACAAGGAAATCAACTACGGGTTTTCTATTCATGTTTGGAAATGGAATAGTTTCATGGTGTTCACAATTGCAAAAATGTGTTTCGTTATCAACCACTGAAGCAGAATATATGACTGCCTCTGAAGCAGTTAAAGAATTGGTATGGTTAAGGCGGCTTATTTTTGAACTAATGGCAATCCAAGAAACTCCTGTGCTTTATGTCGATAATCAAAGCGCAATCAGACTTGTCAAAAATCCGGAGTTCCATAAAAGAACGAAGCACATTGACATTCGATACCATTTCATAAGGGAGAAGTTCGATGAAAGTCAATTTAATCTAGAACATTTGGCGACTAATGATCAAGTTAGTGACAAATTAACTAAACCATTAGTTAAATCAAAATTTATAGTATTTAGAAGTTCCATGAATATTTTGCCATGTTAAAATTTAAGATTGTTTTTCTTTATTTTATGAATCATTGAATTTAATAAAAAGTGAAAGTGTTGAATATGTTTAATTATACAATGATTCATATTTTATGTGACACACTGTAAGAACTTGAATTAAAAACAAAACAGAAAAAAACAGTAATTTGTAAATCAAAATTAGACTATTAAATAATATAATTTTTGTATTTCGTTTACTCTAAATAAAACCTTTGAATATTAAACACTGTTTTTCAATACTACTGATGCTTCAAGTCATGGCATTGGGGGCAGTCATCTCTCATATTTATCCCGATGGTCCAAACCTATTGCATTCGCATAAAAAATATTGGACATTCATCAACAAAAAATAGTCAAAATGAGAAAAATTCAATTATTTTTGGTTTCACAAAATTTAATCAATATTTGTATGGAAGAAACTTTTTATTGTACACTGATCATACGCCACTAGTTGCTCTATTTCATCCAAATAAACAGTTACCGATGATGACAGCAAATCATCTCCAACGTTTGGCGACCAAATAATTTGCATACAATTATGAAATTAATTAATTAATTAAGTACGATCCAATTGCCACCCGGTCCAGATCCGAGATTTGATGAGGAGGAAGATATTTGTATATGGAGTTTGATATTATATTTCAAGAAGGTTTGGATAATTTTCCAGTGGATAGCAGTCTGATTGACGAATAAACTTTATCTAATCAACCCAGTTCTCAGTAACGTAAAATATGTCACTGAAGGATGGCCAGCAAATGAGAGTGGATATGAAACCATTTCAATTAAGAAAAAATGCGTTATCTATTTTAATGATGTTTTATTACCACATTATGATTCACTTTGAGTTAAAATACCTAAATAACTCCAAGCCCGAGTTCTTAATATGCTTCATGAAGGTCACTGGGGCATGGTTTTAACAAAACAAATTGCTCGTTGACATTATTGGTGGAACAAAATGGATCAAGATATTGAAAACCTAATCAACTCGTGTTCAGCATATCAGGAGATTTCACCTGAAACAAAGAAGGAATACAGTAGTTGACCAAAAGCTACTGGTTCGTGGCAAAGGATTCATATAGACTTTGCTGGACTATTTTTCAATGTGGTTTTTATACACCGTTGCGTATTCAAAATATCCTTTCGTAAAAGTTTCACCTTAAGCAATTTCATCCGTCGTCTAATGGAAAAGGTACGATGTGTTCGTATATTCAAAACTTGTTTTAAAAAAATAATGTTAGATAGAAATTCTCCAGATCAAGCCTTGCTAAAATGTTTGAGCACTTATCGATTTTCACCGTAATGGGAAAAACGCCATCCGAACTAATCCATGGTCGTCAACTAAAAACAATTTTGTGTTTGATGTTTCCAAGAAAAACAACAACAGGACTTCCGGAGAAAAACATCACAAATAAGTTTTCTGAACGTGATGTAGTTTATATTCGAAACTATTCTCGTGGGAAAAGAAGGGTGGATGACATCATATCGAAAACCTTGGGAAAAGAATGTATTTAGTAAATACTGATGGTCACCAGAATCAAATGAGAAGTAGAAGTCTGATAAGAAGTAGAAGTAGAAACCCTGATGAGAAAAGTATGAATGAACTAAAATCAAAAACTGTTTGTCGTTCTAGCATTTTGAAGCAACCTCATCAAGAGAAATTTGAAGGGTGAAAATGCATCAGCTAGCTGAATGAACATGAGCTCTAAATTAATTACTATCTCCAAGTTGGTCTGGAGATATCACAAGAAGATCAGAGCGTATTAACAAAACAAGTCGTGAGATTCGAATTCAGTCCAGTACAAATATAAGGTGGAAGGAATGCTATATATTATGTCTTTTGTACTACACACGAAATAATGTACAGAGTTGTAATAATATACTAGTAAGGGGAAGGAAAGAACTACCTCAATGTTAAATTATTCAAAAAAAAAAACAAACAACATTAGTTCTATCAGAAAGATTATTTTCCAATGCGGGAATCGTAGTTACTGATAAAAGATCCTCAACATTTAAATTCTTGCAGTCGCTTGGGGCTGATTCTGATATTTGGATGCAATGATTTTTTTTTATATATTTTAGTTTAACTGTTCAATTTTTGCGGTGGTGATTTGCAACAGTTCATTGATATAAATTAAAAATAAAGTGGGAGATAAAACTGAGCCTTGGCGTACACCAGCGTTAATTAATTTGGACTCAGAAATAAAGCCATCTATAGATATCGAGATGTATCGGTTAGACAAAAATTTTGAATCAACTTCACAACTGCGGGAAGAAACCCGTACGCAACGAGCTTGTTGATCAAGTTGGCATAGCAGATTCGATCAAATGCTTTTGAGATGTCTAATTCGTTTACGTACATTTCACCACCTTTCTCAAGTATGCTATTTCGAAGATGTGCTACATAGTTCAATAGATCGGCTGTTGATCTTTTGTTTCTAAGACCGTATTGGCTGTCAGATATCAAATGGTTGTCCACCAAAAATTTGGATATGTGTGAATTAATATACTGCTCGTATATTTTAGACAGGACTGGGAGTAAGGGTATTGGTCTATAATTTGAGATATCACATTTCGTTCCTTTTTTGGGACAGGCTGGACATTGGCCAGCTTCCAACAGGATGGAAAAATACCAGATTTATAGGATTTATAAAATATTTTGGTGAGAGTTGGTGCTGGTTCTTTTGAAAATGTTTTTAGAATAGCAGAAGGAATGTTGGTCAGACCGGAGGCTTTGTTATTGTTTAACCCCCTTAAAAGTTTTCGACAATTTTGGGTTTGAAATGTAATTGTTTCATATTAACTCCTGAAGACTGGATTTGGTTAATTTCTTTAGGAGTTTCTAAAACTGTCGAATTTGAAGCAAAGTGTTCCGCGAACAATGTAGCTTTCCTTGCAGGGTCAGTAACGATTGAGTCACCATCAATGATAGGGGGGATAGAAGATGTAGTACCAGAATTTAAAGAATGTATAGCGAAGTTTCATCAAGATCCTAAAATATCATGTCACTATGCTTCTGTTCCAAGCAATTCCAAACAAAACTTTAGAATACTCGATTCCCTGTTCTCATATTTCATGAAAACCTAGGTGATGAAAAATAGATAAAGGAAAATTAAAGCAATTGCAATTTGGAATACTTGTACAATCATGTCATTCGCAGCCGTATTTTAAAATAAAATTTATTGTGAATGAAAAGCCAAATAAAAACCAGACAAATCCCAAAATGAAACTAAAACCCATAAAAATCTAACAAACACTGCTACTCCATATCTTTAATTCAATTTTCTTTCGTTTTAATTATAAATATTATATTTCACTTTCCTACATAATCTTATTTTCACCGTTAAAATTTTAATGAAAATATTCTCCTTTAAAATATTAATATGATTTTTTATTGGAATTTTCACAATTTTACCATAAGTTGAGTGTTTTGGTTTTATTTGTAATTTATTACTTCAATTACTTACATCATAATTACAAAATTAAATTGAGTATTATGTTAAGGCATGGTAGATACTAACGAAAGAAATGTAAGGAAAATAATGATTACAAGTGGATTTGTTGAACATAATTATATTGCTGCAATTAAAATTATCAACAATGCTTCCTAAATAACAATACAAATTAACTGTAATTATGATTAGACGTAATAAAATATAACCAAGAGACGAACGATGTCTGAATAATTAACAAGTCTTTGAAAACAATTTGTTTATTTAAGAGGAAAAAGTTGGAGGAGAGAATTAATTAAATTGTGGTTTTGATGCTGATAATATAGAGTTTTAATTATTTCTCTTTTTAATTAGATATGGAGGAAGAATATATTATTTACGGTGACAAATTTAAAAATATTTATGTTCTGCAGAGTTTAGAATAAAGCCTTTTCTTTTACAAAAGAATTTACAAAGCAACATAAAATAAAATGATAGAAGAACCGAACATCAAATCGATTACGTTGGGATCAGCAAAAACTCTACAAGTATAAATACCGTTCAATCATACAGTGGTGATAATCTAGACACTAATCATATGCTTGTCGTCTTTCATTAAAAGTACAAATTTTCATCTACATTCAATGGTCAAACAAAGAAATCCGTTCGCTGATTTGTCAATACACTAAAACAACCTAAAATACTAAATTTATCCTAAAATACTAAATATATCAGAAACTAATGACACTTAGCCAGAAGAGCATGAAACTTCTAGATGAGTCATTTAACATAAAAGTTTTTGTCAAAAGCCCAAACCTTCTGCGAAAAACATAAATGGTTTTCAAGGAACGCCCGAAGCTCACATGCTTATTATCTATGCACCATAAAAACCAAATAAAAACATTCCACGAAGATATGAGGAGTTGTAATAAAAACAACAACATAGATGCTGCTAATAAAAATTCGAAGACGTGCATTGCAAATGCTCGAGCTAATAATTTAGTGAACATTTAAAATTGAGGTTCATTTATTGTGCTGGCTGTGCAATTTACGTTGTCAGACGTTATGAAATGGAGTATTGTTCTAAGCTAAGTTCTATTGTTCTAAGCAAGCTAAGTAAGATAGAATTTCTTGAATGTTGTACAAAGATTGCTGTATGATTCCCTGCTGCAATGAAAAATATCTATAACCACAACATTAATCCATTACTTAACGTGTCTTATCTTTTCAATTTTGGTTGCTCTCAAAACTTCTAAGGCAATGGTCAAAACATCTTCAAAGAAATTTACTAATCAAATATTTTAATTGTATGCAAAAACATGCCTAATATAAACTGCCTTTTATAAAAAAGCGAAATCAACGAAAAAAAAGTCGGACAAGTGCGAGTAAAATTCGCTCGCCAAGGGTTCCATGAATGTAAAAGAACACAATATCAAAAATATGGAGGGGCTGAAATCTCACAGCTTTGAGATATCAAGACTTCGGTCTGGGTAAAGGATTTTGATATAGTTTTCGGCAAAAAACTTTCACGAGGACATGGTTTTTAGTTTTGGGCAGCGATGTATATCAAACATAACTCTTTGTTAACGTCAAGTATTTTTTATATCTGTTTAAAAACTTATTACAAAACTAGCACGAAAATCAATGCGTTGCCGGAAAATTATATTCCAAATCCAAAAATTTTGTTAAAGTAAACAAAATCGAACTTTTTCAAAATTCCAAAAATATTCCAAAAACTAGAATGAAATCAAATATTTAAACTTTTTCTAAATTCCGATAATATTCCAAAAATTCTTAAAAATTCAAACTTTTACAAAATTCTAAAAATATTGCAGAAATTATTACAAAATCAAAAATTAAAACTTTTTTCAAAATTCCAAAAATATTCTAAAAATTAGAATGAAATCAAATATTGAAACTTTTTCTAAATTCCAATAATAATCCAAAAATTCTTAAAAATTCAAACTTTTTCCAAAATTCTAAAAATATTGCAAAAATTATTACAAAATCAAAAGTTGAAAATTTTTTCAAAATTCCAAAAATTATAATAAAATCAAATATTTAAAATTTTCAAAATTCTTAAAATATTCCAAAAATTCTTACGAAATCAAAAATTAATACTTTTTCAGAAATTCTAAAAATAATGCAAAAATTATTACAAAATCAAAAATTCAAAAATACAAACTTTTTCAAAATTCCAAAAATATTTCAAAAACTATAACAAATTCAAAAATTTCCATGTTCAATTTCATTTTCAATTACATTTACGTCATAAAAACAGCTACATTTTTTTCCAAAAAATTGGCTAAAAAATAAATGAAATTATTTTTTGACACACTTGACATTATTTTTTGACAAACTTATAATGCCATAATTCTCAATATTAATAATAAAATTTCATTTCAAACAATTTTATTTTTTCCAAAAAATTGGGTAAAATGAAAAAAAAATCTCTTTTGACACACTTGACAACATTTTTTTGACAAACTTATAATGCCATAATTCTCAATAATAATAATAAAACTCATTTCAAACAAACAATAATTTTATTTTTTTCCAAAAAATTAGGTAAAAAAATAAATAAAAATCTTTCTTTTGACACACTTGACAACATTTTTTTGACAAACTTATAATGCAATAATCTAGATTTTGGTCTCACATACCAATCCCGACCATCAAGATTTCTCCAAATTCAATGTTTCTACTCGTAATCACTTAAAATGAACGTTTTTTAACCAAAAAATATGCAAATTTCCTTGTTTTGACACACTTGACGATTTTTTTGACACACTTCTGGTACAGTTATCAAACACATCGTCCTTTTGGCTCTTCCCATTGAGTAAACCTATTTTTAGAAAAAAAAAATTTGAAATCCGTCCAGCGGTTTTTTAGATTTCGTCGGTTGTGACGGCCGGCCGGCCTGACGGCCGACAGACAGACACACATTTTTTTTTTTTGTTTTTTTAGAATCAGTAGGTACTAAAACGTCGAGAAATGCCAAAAAAAGTGGGGGTAAGAATTTCACTTTGAGCTCATGAATGTAATACTTAGGTCTTTCAGACCGTAGTAAATAAATGACATAAAGTTATGTTGTAAAGTCTTTATATCGCCAGACTATGGACGCATAACAGAATAAATGTTTAATCGTAAACGTCAATTGTAAATGTCAATCACATCTACATTGATCAAAAAAGTTACTTGAGGTTAAATCTTATCCGTAGCTGTTTATGTTAGCTAAAGAAAGATTTAACCAGTATTTTAATGGTCTAAATAGGGTATATTTGTTCTATAAATCAGCGTCGAAATATAGGATGGAATACACTTAAAATAGAACTTTTTTTATCACTAATTAAAAAACTGTGCATCGCAGAATTCTAAAAAATGTTGCAATGTTTCTTAAATTAAGTGTTCTTTCAAATGACACCCCTGTCGTTTGGTTCCAAAAAAGTTTTTTTTTAACCTCCCCACACCCATCCCCTAAACACACAGAAATATAATTATTTGAGAGTTCGCTATAATTTTCGTTCAAAATATAGCAAACTTCCTGTCTCTATAAATTTTTTCAATTTTTTCTGTCAATCAGTGTCGAAACGTAGGGGGAGGGGGGGAACGGTCTGGAATTTGCACATTTTTTAGAATAACTCAAAAACTGTGTACCGGCAAATTCTAAAAAAAATTGCAATGTTTTGGAAATTTGGTGCTCTTTTAAATGATACCCCACTCGCTTGGGTCAAAAAAAGGTTTTTTTTTACCCTCCTTACACCCATCCCCTAAACACACAGAAATATAATTATTTAAGAGTTCGCTATAATTTTCGTTCAAAATATAGCAGACTTCCTGTCTCTAAGAATTTTTTCTATTTTTTCTGTCTATCAGTGTCGAAACGTAGGGTGGGTGAACGGTCTGGAATTTGCACATTTTTTAGAATAACTCAAAAGCTGTGTACCGCAAAATTCTAAAAAAAATTGCAAAGCTTCTGAAATTCAGTGCTCTTTCAAATGATACCCCACTCGCTTGGGTCAAAAAAAGTTTTACCCTCCTTACACCCATTCCCTAAACACACAGAAATATAATTATTTGAGAGTTCGCTATAATTTTCGTTCAAAATATAGCAAACTTCCTGTCTCTATAAATTTTTTCAATTTTTTCTGTCAATCAGTGTCGAAACGTAGGGGGAGGGGGGGAACGGTCTGGAATTTGCACATTTTTTAGAATAACTCAAAAACTGTGTACCGGCAAATTCTAAAAAAAATTGCAATGTTTTGGAAATTTGGTGCTCTTTCAAATGATACCCCACTCGCTTGGGTCAAAAAAAGGTTTTTTTTTATCCTCCTTACACCCATCCCCTAAACACACAGAAATATAATTATTTAAGAGTTCGCTATAATTTTCGTTCAAAATATAGCAGACTTCCTGTCTCTAAGAATTTTTTCAATTTTTTCTGTCTATCAGTGTCGAAACGTAGGGTGGGTAAACGGTCTGGAATTTGCACATTTTTTAGAATAACTCAAAAGCTGTGTACCGCAAAATTCTAAAAAAAAATGCAAAGCTTCTGAAATTCAGTGCTCTTTCAAATGATACCCCACTCGCTTGGGTCAAAAAAGTTTTTTTTCACCCTTCCCCACCCCAATCCCTTAAAAGCACAAAAATATAATTATTTGAGAGTTCGCTATATTTTTCGTTCAGAGTTTATCAAAATTCCTGTCTCTGTGAATTTTTTCAAATTTTTTGTTAATTAGGCTCGAAATGCAAGGGGGGGGGGGGGGGGCGGGGACCAACTTTTTGTGTCACTTTATTGATAATAATTCAAAAACTACGCATTGCAAAATTCTAAAAAAATGGCAATATTTCTAAAATCAAGTGCTCTTCCAAATGACACTCCACATTACCTGGTTTTAAATGATGTTTTTACCCCTTAACATTCCCACCCCTTTAATAAATATAGTTATGAGTATCTGCCACTTTTCTATATTTTTCATTAAAAACCTACTCAATTTTCTATCATTCCAAATATATTTCAAGATTTTCGATGAAGTAGAGTCGGAGTTATTCGGGGCAATAAAACATCCAGAAAACGTCATTTTTCAAAATTATACAAAAAATGGTGAGGTGTAAAATTCTAAAATACATTTTTAAATAATGCTGAAATGAAGCCCTTTCATATGATACCCTACTCGTCTCGATAAAAAAATGTATGTTTTCAAAGGCTTTACATCGTACCTCTTTAAAACAAACGAACACAACTTTATTTATTTTTTAACCCACCATCTTGTGTGGATAAGTTAGTTTTATAAGCACCTCAAATTTTAAGTTCATCGGATTAATGGCTCACGAGTACTCGAAATAATGAGAAAAACACGTTGTACTCTCACCAATAGTGTTCCGTATAAAAAACGGAACCCTAAAAACAGGTGATCATTTTTTTAATATTTTCCTTTTATATATATGTTTGGCATAAAAAATATGAGCAATTTTTCGGAAAATTATAACAATTTGAACTACTGTGAAAAAATGATATTTAACCTAAAAACATTTGTTTAAGTTGATCCATAAATTTTATATAAAAATTATTAGCACTGGTTTAAAAAACGTACGACATATGTACAATATTTTCATAATTTATTTGGAGTTGGTAATAGAAAAGCAGAATATTTTACGATTGAGCTCGTATGAAAATATTTTACAATATATTGGTCAAGGATGTTTTTCTCTTCATCGAACAGGAACTCATTTATTTTCTAATTTAATTACAAAACGGAAATGTCATTGCTTGTACAATGCAAACAAAAATATGAAATTGATTTTTGTACATTTGTTTTATTAAACCTACATAATATTTTTATTATTGACATAAATAAATTATGGAATTGTTTATGAACTCAAGTAAAAGATAAAGATGACACTTGAAAATAAATAGAAATTCAATTTCTCTGGAAAATATAGACATGCATATAATTGAAAATCAATCTCGGCTACTATCAATATTTTCAAAATAAATTTGTGGAACGAACGATAGTAAAAGTATTCTGACTGGATAAAACGAATCATATTATACTTTATTGTACAGCTTTACCGTAACTTACAAAACCTTTCGCATAACTCACCGAAATCTATTTACTTTTTAACTATGGATCATAACTAATAACAACAGAAATTAAGTCCATTTTCAATAATAATTTATCGTTGGTATATGAATTAACAAGTAAAACTTGTTGATCTAATTCTTATTATTCTGATGTACTGATGTTATCTCAGAGTCGTTAAATATTTTGTTTTTTCATAACTTCTCGTTAAAATCAATTAGGTACATACTGGTTTTTTGAGTGAGTGAAGAGTATGGAACCACAAACCCAAGCTAGCGTACTTGCGATTAAACATGCAAAAATTCTAAAATCAATTAAATGTATTTCAATTGTAACAAGTTACCTCTACCTAAGTTTTCTTTTCAATGGCTAAAAAATGCTTTGACTATACATAGAAAAACTTCCCTAAATCACTCTCAACATTGGTATGAAAGCTTATCAAAACCATTACATAATCTAATTTAACGAAAATAATTGTTTTAAGAGAGTAAATATCTCGTTTCTTAATCATAATTTATTGTTCGTACATATATGTACATAAGTTATGAGGGTGAACTTGTTGAACCGATTCATTTTTTGTTATAATTTTTTTAATATATTCTTAAAAATTTGTTAAACGGGTAACTTAAAATTATTCTGACAAGGATTTTAATTAAAATCTTGTAATTTATAAATAAATGAATAATTATTAATATAAAAAAAGCAACAACAACTCACAGAGAAAAGATCCTCCCACTTTAATGAAACCGAACGAATTTATAGATTTTACATTTATAAATTTCATTATAAATTAAAAATATTTATTATTACTATTAAATTGACTTCATAACCATTACAACTATTTCTTATTAAATCGATAAAATTCGCATTAATTCTATTTATTAATTTTTTTTGTAAATTTGACATTCAACAAATAAAGCTTTAAGACAAACAACTTTTTTAAATACTTCAAACAACTAATGTTATTTTTATGATAAATTAATACACTATTCTACTAATAATATTTTAAGAATTAAACTTCACAATAACTATTCAAATAAAATTTTTTCTTTTTAAGTCTAACGAAGAAAATTTTAATATGAATAAGTTTTCATCGCCATTTTAGAATACTAAAAGTAATGAACAAGTTTTCCTTTTTCTTTTGTGCTTTTATTTTGCTCTATGTAAAATGTTTTTAGCTTTTTTTCGAATAACAAAAGAGGGAGGATAAATGAATTTTTACTGTTTGTTCTTTTTTAGCGAAAACTTTGAAATGTGTGACTCATAAATTTTTAAAATTAAACTTTCGTTACATAATAGGTTAATGTTTATAGAAAGTGTTTATAAATTGTTAGTAATTAGATTGTAAAACTAGATTTTTTTCTATACAAGTACCTTTATTTCTGGTTATGAAAACGTATTTTTTTATTCTTATTACTTACTTATACATCTACAGTTGCATCAAAAACTCTTATCAAAACTTAAAGTTTCAAATAAACCTGTCCTTGGCACACCTCTAACCGTCTAGTCTCAATACCGTTAAAGAAATTCAGTTCTGTGAATTGTCAAACTTCACACCATTTATTAAAGTTGCATCAAAATAGATTCTTGAACGATTAACGAAGGCTGTAGTACGCACACAGATATTAAAAACAAAGTTAAAAAGGTCGGCGGATCACATGAAGTGCGCGCATGAAAATATAAAACATATATTTATTACGGATAAAAACTATTTAATTTGAAGGGTTCTAGCTGGCTCGGACAATTTTTATAAAACCTCTAAAGCTGTTCGAGGAAATTTTTGTAACTCTTTTTTACTCTTCTTTAACTCTTTCTTATTCATAGAAATATGCGTGTGGTTTATCCAAAAGAAAAGGCTAATTTACTAGACCACTAATGAATATTCTACATTAGTAGAACCCAATTGCCAACCTAATCCAATTCGTAGAGTTTCTATCAAAATGAGGTGGATAATTTTTAAATAAACTTAATCCGGAAAATGTTGTTTTTGGTTGTTTTGTGTTGTGATTTTCTTTAAGTTATTTTAAATTATTAAAGTTAACCTGATGAAGAAGGCAAACAACCTTCGAAATGTTGTGTTAAATTAAAGAAATAAAATTAAGTTTGGGCTATAAACTGTTTGTTTAAATTTGTGATTGACTATCCAAATTTGAAAAAAAAAAATATCTGGAACTATGCTTTTTCATGTTAATACTATCAAGGTATCTGGCCCGATTGTTTATGTCCTATATTCTTAAAACATTTTATAAGAATTTAGCACCAATCCTGACGGAACTGAGTCAGAAAGGTTTTTTCAATTTTATCGGTCGTTGGTAAAATGTTTAAAAAATATACATTAATTACTTCGGTCTTGAAGATGTAAGTATTACAATCTCGAGCCAAAGTGAAAATCTTACCACCACTTACTTATTTTTGCATTTCTCGTGTCAAAAACAGTAAATTTTCATATTTTTTGCTTAAAAATGTTCATTTTAAGTGATAAGTAATAACATTGAATTGGAGAAATCTTGATGGTCTGCATTGCTATGTGAGACCAGGACCTTGATTATTGTGTTATAAGTGTGTCAAAAAATACCGTCAAGCCTGTCAAAAGAATATTTTCATTTATTTTTTCAACCAATTTTTTTTGGAAAAAATCAAATTAATTATTTATATGACATAAAATGTAATTGAACATGGAATATGGTTCTATCCAGTTTCAACTCCTCCCAACTTACAGGAACAGTTGGAAAATATCAAGTTGTTGCAGGTTAAATGACGTTTTTTTAACAAAAATTGTAATTATTAGGGAGATTTCTTAAGCAATTTTTTGTGTGATTTCAGATTCTGAATAACAGGAACAGTTGGAAATAGGATTCAATTTTTGATTATGTTATAATTTTTGCAATATTTTTGGAATTTTTAAATTTCAAATTTTGATTTTGTAATAATTTTGGAATATTTTTAGAATTTCGACAAAGTTAAAATTTTTGATTTTATTATAATTTTTGGAATATTTTTGTAATTTTGAAAAAAGTTTGAATTTTTGATTTCATTATAATTTGTGGAATGGTTTAAGAATTTTGAAAAATGTTTGTATTTTTGATTTTGTTATAATTTTGGCAATTTTTTTAAAATTTTGGAGAAAGTTTCAACTTTTTATTTTATTATAATTTTTTGATTTTTTTAAAACGAATGTATTTAGGTTTTGTTATAATTTTTGCAATATTTTTGGAATTTTGAAAAAAGTTTTTTATCTTTGATTTTGTAATAATTTTTGGAATATTTTTTGAATTTAAATTTTTGATTTTATTATAATTTTTAAAATATTTATGGAATTTTGAAAAAAGTTTGAATTTTTGATTTTGTTATAATTTTTGGAATCTTGGAAAAAGTTTGAGTTTTTGATTTTGATTAATTTTTGGAAATCAATTCAATCAGGAGTCTTTTTTTGAAAACAATTAAATTAATTATTTGTATAACATGAAATGTAATTGAACATGAAATTGGTAGATAGTAGGTTTTGTTTTTGAAAAGTTTAAATTGCTGAACACTAAATGGAGAGGTTTTTGAGTTTGCTGAGTGTATCTATCATCTGTTCAATAAGTTGCGTTAATTTATGATCTGTTATAATTTTCCGGCAACGTATTGATGTTTCATGTTAGGTTTGTAATAAACTTCTAAACTGAGATAAAACACTTGTGCTTTTAAAAAGAATTGTATGTTTAATATTCATCGCTTCCCCAAACTAAAAACAATGTCCTCATAAAAGCCTTTTGCCGAAAACTATATATAAAACCCCTAACACAGACCGAAGTTTTGATATCTCAAAGCCTTGAGATTTCAGCCCGATTTCAGATTTCATATTATTATTATTAGAAATTCTCAGAGCCTTCACAAATACATAATAAAAGAGAATACAGATTCTGTAAAGAAAGAGCGACAGGAGATTTACTTTCTAAAACAGCATCTAAATCAAGTCACTTAAAAATCATGGTGAGATTTCATATCGGATGATTTTTCAAATAATGCTGGCGTTCCTCAAAGTTCTCTTCTATCCTCAACTCTTTGTACAAAAGCGATTGTTTCCCTCTGTCTCCTCAACTCATCAAATCCTCAGTTTTGCTGATGATAGAACGTTGTATGCTTCTCATGAATCACCTAATCTATATTTCAGGGTTGCAACGTATAATACGGTAACGTATAAAACCCGCATTATACGTACTTTTAAATCGTTTAGCACAAAACACACAATTATATACGTTTTATACCGTATAAAAGTAAAATCGTGTTATTTAATATTTATAAAGCCTAGTTTTCTATACTAATAGGAACAGTTACTTTAGAAAATATAACATTGTTATGATAATTTCTTGCCCAACTATTCGTATTAGTTCAGAAAACTTCCACATTTAACGTAAATGCTTCTATTCAAAATATAATCAATTCAATTGTTTTAAAAAAAAATTCAGTCTGCCACAATTTGACATTTCCAACCGTACCTATTATTCATCAATGACCAAAATTGAATTCACTCAATAAACTTCTCACTATACTTTTCTTACTCTACTTTTCGTTTGACGTAAATACATATATTATCTATTACAACTTTTGTATAAAAACAATATTTGATCTGCAAGAACCTATTAATTAGAAGTGGTGCAACCCAGATTCACCATACAAAATATCTTAAAAACAACTCCTGATAATCCCTTATAATTGACCTAGCTGCTATGAAAAAACGACATTTATTCTGCAACATAATAATATTTTCAAGCTGTTCTTATTAGAAGGGGGTAGCTGAAGCTGGATTGAACCATATTTCATATATTAAATACATTTCATGATACCAAATAATTAATTTTATGGGCCAAATGTTTCTAATCCAAAATGTTTTCCATTGACTAAATGTTTGTCAAACAAATTTGGAATGAAACTGAATGAAAATCATTCTTTTGACACATTTATAATAATCAAGCTTCTGGTCTTACATACAAATGCCAACCATCAAGATTTCTCTACATTCAATCTTACTGCTCATTATCATTTAAACGTTTTTAAGCAAAATAAATATTCCATTTTTATTAGACTTTTCCGATAAATCGAATATATCGTCCCTGCGATTCTTATCGTTGATGAAACCTATTTTCTGAAACAAATATTTTTAAAATCGTTCCAGTAGTTTTCTTCATGGTAAAAAACAGGACAGATGGTCACTGTACCTATTATATGTGAACTAATTAATAACAGCCCAAAATCAAGGATTGGCAACTAAATTACTAAATTTACAAGTATCAACTGCCCAGCTAGAAAGAGTATTTTCTAACTGGTCATATATCTAACTCTCTATGAGAGCCGTTTGGTTGCAGAAGTCAGAAAGTTCCAAGAAACTATTGAGTACTAATCACTTAAATTGAACGAAAAACCCCTAAGTTCATCAAATCAGTATTAATTATATTATATTATAGTTCATAATTTAATATTTTAGTTTAAATAATTGAATTGAATGTATACATGGGTATATTATGTTTATAATTTATCACCTACATCAATTGTTTTTTTTTTATTATTTTAATAAAGACGTATCAAAGGACATTTTCGAAAGAATAAGAAAAGATAATTCCAAACAAATAGTTTTTTTTATAATTTACTAGTAGGACCAGGCGTGCTTTGCTACGCTTATAAATAAAGTTTGTGCACGGACATTTTGTTGACGTAATAGCAATGATTTCAAAAAAGTGGTAATGAGAAATGATAGCATAATTGTTAACTGTACTTTTTAAATATATGAATGAAAAATAATCAGCACTCTAGCTAAGTTCGGATATATGAAAAATTGGCGATCAAATAAGTTTTCAAGCAAGCAATAAAAAAATGTATATGACTTGTTGAATTAGTAGAGGTGTGTCATCACTCATTTCTATATAGAACATTATACAGAACAAAAATAGAATCACAAATGTTCACAGTGCTCATGCATTGTATTTGTTCCCGACACGAAACACACAAAAATCTCTCAAATCACTCACAACAATTCTCAAAATTTTATTTTTTACACCAAATAGTCTAAAAGTTTTTTTTATTTAACATTATGCTCGTCGCATATTGCCACTATGTCATAGGAAAGAAAATTCGAAAAAACTCGTTATGATAACATTCAATTTCCATTGTGTCATTTTTATTTTTATTAACTTATTTTAATATGGAAAGAATTTCAAAATGTCGTTTTAATTCCCAAGTAACAATTTCAGTTTTATATAAGCTCTCACAGTGCTCTAGAGCTAAACTATAGAGCTGATAGCTTTATATTTTGCTGAAGTAGCGCTGCCACAGCTCTAACAGAGCTGTTATGATGCAAAATTTGCTACTTTTACAGCTTATTTCTCCTTCAGATAACTCTAAACAAGCGGTTCAATAATATGTAATAGAGCTATTTTAGCTATATAACAGCTGTGTGTTAGAGTTTTTAAGAGTTACTATCAGGCTTAATTTTGACGTTTTCTTTTGAAAACAAATACAAATAGTTTCTTTTAATAAAAATTTTTAATTATAAAACTAATACATATTCGACATGGTTCCAAAATATGTTGGTGTTAAGTTTTCTCTCAACTTTTATATATTATATGTCCCGTAAATAAAATAAATAATATTTTAAATAAATAATATAATTATGATTTTTTGAATATGTATGGGAATTTTAGGTGCCAATTAATTTTTATGGTAAAACCTGATAATATAAGACCCACATTTCAATGCGCCCATAGCATAGGCGAAGCGCGAGTTTTTAAGAATGGGATGCTGCGTTCTAAATAATATTCCACAATAACTACTGTTAAAACTCAAAAATAGCCTCTTTGAAGAAACATAGTACATTTTGATCCAAGATATGGAAACGCTGCTTTTTCGTGAATGATATTTATTATAAATTATTTAATTGGAAATCGACGACATACCATTTAAAATTCATATTCTATTTTTCATGGTTACTGTGTCTTAAAACTATTTAATGAAGATACCATAGCAACTACAATTTGTTATCTAGCGAATATGATTTTATACACTAGAGGAAAAAACGATTTTCAAAGGGGATTAAATCTGCATGAAAATAGAAATTAGAATTCATTTGCTATTGTAGAAAAACATATTTTTTCGGCAAACGGCTGTAAAGTTTAACTTTACTGCCGCTGGGGAGTAGCATAAGTCTTACTTTTTAGTCGGCGGCTGCAAAAGTAACGCCATTTTTATTTTATCTGCCGGCGCCTGTAAAGTAACTTTCATATTTTTACGGCGGCTGTAAAGTAATTTTCATATTTTTACGGCGGCAGTAAAGTAATTTTCATATTTTTACGGCGGTAGTAAAGTAAAATAACATGATATTATTAATTTGTTCAAAACAGAATGAATTTCAGTTCATTTTAATGAATTAAAATCAATAAAAATTAATTTCAGAAAATTTATTACCTAAAACATATTTATAAAAAATTTGATGCATTAATTTCATATTTTTAAAGAAATTTAAACGTTTGCCGAAAAAATAGTGTATTGAATTCGGAGCTAAAGTTACTTTTTGTGTTTCGTCTATAATTGTCGACCTCCCTACGGTCGGCTGCCAAACTATAGATTCAACACAAAAAGTACAACTTTAGCTCCTAATTCAATAATATACTATTTTGCATATTTTTCTATTAGTTCTAACTAAAGACGCTTACCATTGAAGATCAAACTTGTTTCACTTTAATCTACTCTCCCTCGAGCAAGTTGTGTAATTGAAAAGCATTTCATTTTACTAATTTATTTAGATCGGCGGCTACAAACATGTTTTTGTATTTTTTATAATAAAATGGACTAGTCAGATCAAAATAATAATGGACTAGTCAGATCAATCATAAGCTCAAAATAATTATTTTAAAATAAGAATAAAATTGTGTATTTATATTTGAAATATTTTTAAAGTTTATGCGTTCCATTTGTGGTCTACTCAAAGCTTCTAAGTTATTTTGTTCTAAAGGAACAGTTTTTATTAAATATCCGAAGCAGTCGTTTGCAATGAAATTATCAATGCCGTTTTGTGCAAGGAAAATAAATAAATTTTGCGGTAAAAACTTGATCCTCTGGTTTGAAACGCAAAATTCAATCCATTTTTAAAATTGCATTTATTTATATGTACTAATATTGGAACATAAATATGGTTGTTACAAAGCAGCTCATCTCATCAGATACATGAAAAAATCTCTTTGCTTAATATATCAAAGTATGGACTATGGTTTTATATTATTGAAATTCACAAAGGGAAAAAATTATTGTATTTGTTGATTGGTCCTATCCTAACAAACAATCGAGAAATAGAACCACGAAAATGGTTCAAAAGGAGACAAATACCTACAAAATTTGAAAATCAGTGGGTCTTCTATTTTCTTATTGAAAAATATGTTGATATTTTAAAACAAAACTGTTTTGGAAACTGTTCTGCAATAATTTTTAATTAATAATGCACCATAATTATTTATTCAAACATTTCTAATTCAAACAATAAATCCAAGTTCTTATTAAAAATCAATACATACTTTGATGTAAAGTAGTAACACTTAGCTAAAACAAATAACCAGTACATATAAGCTAAAACAAAACAGATTTACCATAGTACTACTATGATAGTATATGATACGCTATAAGCAACACAGCATCTACTGCTATGGTTTTTGTTTGATTTTTTTCGTTTTTCTTTTCCTATTTGTGTTTCTTTTTTTTTTTTTGCGTACAAATATTATAATTCCGTACGCTGCCAATTGGACAGCTTCTTGTATATTATTTGGACGAAATAAATAAATATTTTGATTGCGTTGAAGTTTTTTTATAAATATTAGGAATTAATATAATTAAATAATAATAATAATAAACATTTATATGGAAATATTTGTATAATTTTACAGAAACTTTGAAGATTTATTTTAAATAAATACTAAAGTATGGAAAATTTATTGAATGATGATTGATAAAATCTTTATTAAAAAACAATCGTTAATTTGAAAAAGAGCGGCCTGTTTCAAAGGGAAGCAGTGCTTCCCTAGCATCCAAAGACGCTTCGCCTATGGCCCTTAGTAAATATTGTATAATTTCTGGAAAATAAAATAATTGTTATACAATTATGAATTTTTTGTAGCATTTTTGACAGTTTCAGGTTATGTCAAATGAATTTATATTGGGGAATTTTTTTTTAAAATTTAAAACTTATTCTAAGTTATAAATGGTCGTCAAAAAAAATCCAGTTATCGTAATACGTGATAAATTCAAAATACATAGTTATCAAAAATGGTTATTAAAACATTTTTGGTCATAATGGCGATACATTTTCCACTCCATCTTTATAAAAACGAAGATGATGACAAGTTACACCAATACAGAGCTTCATGATACATATTAATCCTTTATAACGCTACTTGTAATAGAATATTTAAATATAGAGCTACCTCAATCATGCTACTTCTTTATAAAGCTATTTGCTTTGTAACAAAATAAGTTGATTATATACTAACGCATTTATGCAACAAAACATAGATAAAGCATCTCTCTCTCTATTTATATTAAAATGTCATGTCATGCGAAATGTTGCTGCAAGTTTTAGTAAAGATTCATATACTTGCAATAACTCTAAATTAACGTAAAAAGAAACAGAGCTCGTGGTTGCATGTTTTAATTATAAACAAACTGAATGTAAACATACGTTGACACTTTTTAGAGTTAGATTTAATAATGCTAAGAGCTTTAATAAAGCTTTATAATAGCTTGTTTTTCTGTTGCAAAGGTGAAATAGAGCTTATAGGTCTATAACAAGTAGTGCTGTACTACTTTGATTTTAAAGCTCTAAATAAGATTATTATGCTAATGTAAAGCTAATATAGTTAGTTCCTGCTCTACATTTTATTAGAGCTAAGAGTTTGTAGAAACTCCTTTATAAAGCAACATTAATTGTTTTTAGAGCTTCAAGTATCACTCTAAAAAGTAAAAGAACCACTAGCAATTAGGGTTTCTAAATATCCGACCTATTTGACTATCCGGATATCGAATACATAAACAATAAATTATCCGGATAATCCGGATATCCGGATAATTAAACAATAAATAAAACATGTTTTTTACTTTGCGGAATTTAAATCATTTATGTATATTTTTCGTGTATCTATATTAATTATTTTTATACATAGTCCACAAAATAACAAAAATAGTAACAAATCACAAATAATAATAATAAAAAAATAAAATTATTGATAAATTTAATTAAATTAATGAAGTTATTGATGCATTTATAAAAATGCATATTTTAGAAAAATTATTGCATTAATTAATTAATTATTACAATGTCTCGAAATTGAGTCGAGTTCTAATTTTTGTCCTGGTAAGACCAACAATTGAAAATACCCGCTCCGTTGCAGTCGATGTAGGTTTTATGGGAATAATACGCAATATAGAATATTTAAATTGCCCTCCGTTTTTTATATAATTATTTAAATAAATGAAACATTTTTTCAGCAATATGAAACTTCCTTCATTCTGCTTCTCAACATGAGTAATTAAAGCAATAGTATTCTCAAGTACTTTCTGCAGTCACGATTTCTTATACAAGCTTCACTACTTAGACTTTCTTCATCTTCACTTTCAATAGTAATTTCATTAGTGATTTCCTCAGAGTCATAATTTAGAAGGACAGCTCTCATAAACTTTAAAAAAATAGCCAACACTTCAGATTTTATTGACAGGGCCACAAGTTTATAAAACATCATTTTTTTAAAATTAATATAGCATTAAATAAATATTACTAAAATATCTTTACACTGCAGATTCACGAAGTGTTTCATAAAATATTCAATGATTACAGTTTTCAAAACATTAAAGTGGTAAATAAATTTTTAAAACTTGTAGTCACTTCACCGCACTAACAAACTTTGCAACGCAAGTTAATAGTTATTTGAACTTTTCAACGCAATTTGATTATTTTTTTACAAAATAAAGGGTTTTTTAATATTCGGATAGTTGCAAAAAAGTATCCGGATAATCGAATAGTCAAAATATGGTCGAATAATCCGGATAATTCGATATCCGGATATCCGGATTAGAAACCCTACTAGCAACATAGGTAATTTTTTAGAGCTTTATTACAGCGTCACGACACTTATAGCTCTAAGAATTGTTACTTGGGTTCTATTTATTTATTCGAGTACTTGTGGGTACACTTTATTTTTTGTTTTTCCGTTTAACGGAATGGTTTTCCTAATGCGTCAGCCACATACAGTTGTCCGTGAGAAGCACGGATTCTCCAAATCTAGTCCACATACTTGCTGTAACTGTCCTTGTGAATTGTTGATGGTCATTGTAAAAGCGAGTTGCACTGGAAACGAAACGTTTGAGTTCAAATGGCATATCTATTGGAAAACGCGGCAACACTACATTTTCCGGTTCGAATTTTCCATTTAAAATTGTGGCTTCAATGACATTGTTCATCATATTTTTCACCGAACATTTAAAAAAAATTTGTGCAACTTCAAAGTATTTGACATATTTAGAATTACAATGTATGTCACAAAACACATAAAACCTTTTAAGACCTAGGTTCCACACCATCATGTTTTTTAAGACGTTGATGGACGCAAATTTCTTTTTTTTCGGTTTTTTATATTCTTTTTAAAGAATAGAAAACCAAATAATAAATAATTTCACATAATAATGTACGACATAGGGCAATATTTCATAATAGGATGGAGGAAATAAAAATAAAATACTTTTTTTTTTCAAATTTGCAGGAACAAAGCTAAAATTGGGTTGCTAATTTTCCTAGTGCTAGAAGCATATACCAAGATTATGTCAACGCATTGTTTTCCTCAATCCAGCATATATAATAGTTATATGGAAGCTCATTTCTTCGAGCAAGCAAAAAAGTTCATTCTTTATAAAAAATTAAAAAATTGCGTCCATAAACACCTTCTTAGAAGCATGTTGTTGTGGGACCTTGTTCTTAAAAGGTTCTTATGTGTTGTTGTGACACGTTGTGTTGCAATTCCTACTACCCAACATATTTTATTTAAAAATACCTAAAAAGCGTGTCATCACCAAAGAATATTCCATAACTATAAGACTAAGTGTGCTGTCGTTGATTGAAAAAAGTTTATCCCCCAGCACCCCTAAAATATCACTTATCCTCTTATATCAGTGATATCTTACTGCCATTGCCAGTGGTATACGATATCTCACGTTAACTGATTTGCCAATAGCAGGTATCAAAGTACGCGAGGTTGTCACACCCATAGATCCAAAATATATATAAAATTCATAGAATTCATAGAAAATATATAGAATTCAATTCAATAAAATTGGTATATTAGTTATTATTATTATTTATTATTTATTATTTATTATTATTATTATTATTATTATTATTTTTATAATAGTAATAATAATAATAATTATTATTATTATTATTTTATATTATTATTTTATTATTTTTTATTATTTATTATTTTTTTTTTATTTTATTGGTAAATTGGTAAATTTATTGGTATTAATGCATTGTTACCGTTTACAAATCACTATTGCAAACGTGTTGCCGGCTAAGTGCCACTATTTTAAATTAGTTTGTTCATCATGATTGCCATTGATTATACGTAGGCTATGCTTCTTTGTATAGTATTTGTGCGAATTCCATTTCGTAATATTGAGCTTTAAGTCGATATAATCGATGTTATCCACTATCTTCACTTAGTTTTAGAAATATGTATCACATACAATTGCATACCAGCAACATATTTGTTGTAGATAAAACAATTTGATCATGTGTTAAATTCCAATATATATAATTTTGATATATAAATAAACAAAATTGTTTGCCAGATCATACTTTCATTTTTCAATTTCATTAAATTATGTTCAATGTAAAAACATTAATCAAAGCAAACCAAATGTATAAAACAATATATTTGGATAAAAATGAAATAGGCAAAACCCCTTAAGTTAAATATAAGAGCCCTGGGGTTCCATTTATATACATAATATATAGCCTATGTTCATCGAGAATAATGTACCTTTCAAATAGTATAAGAATTTTTCAAATAGATGCAGTGTGGCTTTGGAGATTGTCAAATACGAACAAACAAACAAACATCAATTTTTATATATATAGATGAAATATATAAATAATTTATAACTACCTAATTATATTTTTACTAAGTATAAAAATTAAAAATATAATTAATATCTGAAGTAAGAAGTATTTTTAATTTTTTATGAATGAATTTAAAAAACAAAAACATATTATAAGACATATTTTAAATAAGTTTTTATTTATTTTAAAGATTAATTAAATAAATAAAAAGATATTTTTGTTTGGTCTCCAAGTTGTTGTAAAACAATTATATCAATAATTTAAATTATTAAATTATTGTAAAAATAAATCCACAAAACAATCTTTTAATAGTTATATATATTTATTTGACGCGTTTCGAATGTTATACATTCATCATCGGCTACAAAAATATAAGCACATTATAAGTTTTATACATTAAATACGTTTTATACGTTACGTTACGTTTTTTACGTGTAACGCATAAAACCTTTTATTTTGGATATTAACAACCCTGATATATTTGCAGTCGACGTTTAATGCCACTAGATCAATTTGATAGAGTCTTGGGGTTGAGATTGAAAATGATAAAGTATATCATATTGTCACGTTTTTCTACCTTCCTAAAATATTACAAAATCAAAAATTCCAAAAATGTTCAAAATAATTTAAACATTTTTTGAAAATTCTAAAGATATTGCGGGATCTGGAGATATGGAGGGATCAGTTTTTATTGTTTTGAATTTTTTTTTTATTTTTGATCTACGGGTGTGACAACCCCGCGTACTCCAGTCCCTGCTATTGACGTACGAGTTAACGTGAGATATCACATACCACTGGCAATAGCAGTGAGATATCACTAGCCAAGGTGACATCTTAGGGGTGGTGGCGGATGAACTGTATTCAGTCAACGGTAGTACCCTCAATCTTAGCTGTGAAATAATCTTTGATGATGAGACGCTATTGTTTCCTTGAAGAAACGAGCCTTCATATAACTATGTGTGGGCTTTAATCTTCGAGAAAGACGGTGCGTCACAGGATCAAGGAATATGCAACCGGCAGGATTATTGGCAACTACATTTTTGTTTTGTTTCAGCAAATTTTTGTAAAAATTTGCTATTTACTTTTTAATTTACTTTTATTTTCTCTATTCTATCATAAAATATTGGCCTATGTCATATTTTGTCAGTGATAGGATTTTTTGTTTAGTTATCCATTCTTTAACAAAAAATATAAAAAAAACAGAAAAAAGATTTACGTCCACCAACACCTCTGAACGTATGTTGTTGTGGGACCTTGGTCAATACCACTTGCTTGAGGAATTTTTCAAAATATTATGAGAATTTATCAACGAACGAGGGGAATTCGTTTAGAACATTTTTTGACATTTTTCATTTAATTATATATTTTTTATAAATTATACGTTGGCCTACTGTGATATCAGTTAATTATTTCAAAATTAGATTGATAATTTTTAATATCCCAGTAGGGCAGACGTATAAATATTTGTTATTGGAGCGAAGATCCATTTTCCCCCGATTCGGCATTTTCATTGTCTGCATACTCCTCCCAATCTATTAAAGATATCAAAATGAAATCTTGCATGTAAGACGACCTCTAGCCATAGATGGTTTACAAAACAAAGTATTGAAAATTAGACATACCACAGAGGAATAATCACCGAAAAACGGTTCCCATAGACTTTCAACACTTAAACATATTAAACTTTTCACAACACTTAAACACATTTTTTAATTTTTAGGTAGATTTCATATAAAAATCTACCTATTGCAATGGGCTTCATCTCGGAATTTCGGAAAAATTTTTGTGCCAAACGACTATATATGATAAGCGGAGACAAAAAAACAAAAAAAAAATGTATATATATATATATATATATATATATATATATATATATATATATATATATATATATATATATATATATATATATATATATATATATATATATATATATATATATATATATATATATATATAAACGATATGAGATATAACGAAAACGACCGGCACTCTCACGGTCGCATTTGTTGAGGTAGATCAAAAAAATTTTCTGTAATTGTGTGTTTTAATAATATCTTGGATAAGTTCGTGAATCAGCAAAATCCAACACGTGGTTAAGAAACTAGAAGCTTTTTTCTGAAAAATATTGATTTTTTTAAACCGTTATAACGGCCGTTTGGATACTAATATTTTAAAAAATTTAACAAATTTAGAATCTTTGAAATCTTTTTTATCAATTTGTTTTAAAACTAGACCTCTGCAGTTAGAGGTTCCTGAGTGAGCGGCTCCAACAAAAAAGTTTGCAAAAAAAAATTTTTTTTTGAAACAACCGGCACTCTCACGGTCGCATTTATTTAGCCAGATCAACAAACCTTTTCTAGAAATGTGCGTTTTGTTAATATCTTGGACAAGTTCGTAAATCAGCCCAATCCAACACATGGTTAAGAAACTAGAGGCTTTATACTAGAAAAAAACTCTGTTTTTTAGATCCGTTATAACGGCCGTTTGGATTCTAATATTTTTAAAAACTTCATAAATTTAGAATTTTTGAAACCTTTTTAATCAGTTTCTTTCAAAAAAAGACCTCTGCAGTTGTAGGTTTCTGAGTGAGCGGCTCCAACAAAAAAGCTTGTAAAACACAAAATGCGTTTGAATCAACCGGCGCTCTCACGGTTGCATTTGTGGAGCCAGATAAAAAAACCTTTCTTAAAAATGTGTGTTTTATTAATATCTTGGACAAGTTCGTAAATCAGAAAAATCTGACACATGGTTAAGGAACTATAGGCTTTATACTAGAAAAAAAAGTGGTTTTTTTAATCTGTTATAACGGCCGTTTGGATACTAATATTTTTAAAATCTTCATAAATTTAGAATCTGTGGAAACATTTTAATCCGTTTCTTATAAATATAAACCTCTGCAGTTAGAGGTTTTTAACTTGTTGGCTTCGACAAAACAGTTTGCAACAATCTCCAACTACAATTTCCAAAAACCTTATAACAGTCAATGTCAACCTTATAACAGTTAAAAAAATAAAAGATTTGAATAGAAGAAATTAATTTTTTTTTCTTAGAAATAAACTATTTTGATATTTTGCAGTAATTGCACGACATATGATATAGAGTAGGTTTGTGTCATAAATTGTCACACACATGTTCTGTGGTAGATTTGATATTTGTTTGTTGCAAAATTGGATAGATATAATTTTGCTTGTAGGTAGCTAATTTTCTTTTTAAAATTTGTTCGATATCTGTTTGAAATTAGTTTGTTTTGTTTAAACTAATCTGATACATCAGATTCTACTGGCACACAAAACTGTCTGATCTCGAAATCTACCTATTTCTAGCGGATATACGTGCCGCTTGGACTTTTTTTTATTATTTTCTTTTTTTTTATATTTTTATATTTTTTTTTTTATTTATTTATTTTTTTTTTTTTTAATTTTTTTTTTGAACTGCAGTGATATTGAAAGTCTGAAAATAAAAGTTTGTTATTAGTTGATTTTAAAAAAATTTAATTACACACTTTTACCTACATTGAACAAGTTTGATCATGTTTTCAACCTAGACGAGTTTTTATTTGGTTCGTTCACCTTTTTTTCTTTGCCGTTTTGTTAAAGTACTTTTAATTGACAAAATTCACGATACGACCCAGCCAGCACACTTAGTGAAATTTAGGTGAACCATTTTGGGATTTGGTTAAATTTAAGTAAAAATTTAGTTAAACATGTGCAAAAAGGTAATAGATGACTGTAATTACAGCTGGATTTCAGCTGACATGACGGTAATTTCACGGTAGTTTCACATGACGGTAATTTCAGCTAATTAGTGTACATGTATTTTTAGTCGAAAATTATAGTTAATATGTTTTTGATGTAAAAAAATAAGTTAATAGGCATATTTAACATATTAAGTATACAAATTTAAGTAAAAAAAATCATGTAATACAGATAGTACATGTATTTCATGTTTTAAGTGAAAATTTAAGTTACAAAAGTGTATCTAATACATGTATTTAATTTATTACCTGTTGTTTAGCTAGCGGTAATTTAGCTGACATTGCAACAGTTATTTCATGAAATAAGTTAAATAGCCTAAATTTAACATAACTACGGAACATTGAAACTTAAAAAAAATTCTCAGACAGTTGTTAAGTTAAATAGGTCGAGTTTTACATGTAATATTGCATTTAATTTGGCTTAGTGAACGAATGTTAACTAAATTTTTGCTGTCTTTTTCATATAATACATATAATAAGTATATTTGTTTATAAGTATCCATAAAGATTTATAGCAAGTCTCGTTTTCCGATGACATTTATTATTAGTGCGCAGTATATTGATCAAATCGCTCGGATACAGTCTTTATGTTGTTGTTGTAGCTACGTGTTTGGTGCTAATCCTCCGGCTCCATGTCCAGGTTCAGGAACTCTGCTACTGCCCTTGAGCGGTACCACAAATCTTCCTTCGTCAAGTTTGTAAAATTTGCAGGAATTAAATAGGTGGTCTACATCGTGTGGCGTGTCCTCACATGCGGGACACTTGTTAATAATTTCAGGTTCAACTCTGCTCATGTAGTTGTTTAGAATGCGTGACCAACCGGATCTTAGTTGAGCTAGGATGGATCTGGTGCTACTGGGCAGTTGGACCTCTTCGGCAGCTACTTTTGGTGGTTTTCCATTCAAAACACGATTTGGAATATAGTTCTTTATTGTATTATCAACCGTTTTGGTGTGGAGTGTTTTTAAGCCAGTTCTATATGTACATTCGTCTATGTTACCAGTAATCTGGCTATCTCTGACATCTTGCAGAAAGCATCTTGCTGTCTTCCTTAGGTCTCTAGGTGGTTCGATCGTAGTTAAGGTGTCATTGCAAGGATATTGCTCTCTGTGACAGGCCAATAGATATTTTTTGGTTAGCATTTCATTATGTTCACGGACCGGCAATATGTTACTTTCCTCGTGCAAGTGATCTCGGTGAGCCATCAGGTGACATCCGGTTGCGGTTCGCAAGGCAGCATTTTGTGTTGTTTGTAACTTATTCCAGTGAGTGTTGGCAGCTTGGGGAGTTCATATGGGTGCAGCATAATTTAAAATAGGTCTTCCTATTGCTTTGTATGTTGTTATGATCGTGTTTTTATCTTTGCCCCATGAACTTCCCGCTAGTGCTTTTAATGCGTTATTCCTGTTTTCCAATCTTGAGTTTATTTCTTGTGCATGAGCGTTGAATTTAAGCAGTGGGTCGAATGTTACACCCAATAGTCTAACAAAAAAAATACAGTCTTTATTATATATTTCTCTCACTAACGTTGTTTTAAATAGTAAGAAATACCTCTGAAAAACGGTCGATACCACATAATGCGGCGGAAGAGAGCGGCCGAATTTGAAGCAAGATTCGATGCATCAAATGTGTCAACGGATGAAGAAATGGATCGGCCACCGCCACAACACCTGAATGCCATTTTTGAAAATTATTTGCCAGCAGAAAATGCTATGATCGAAAAAACCATCCCCGTTAGTGTTACTTGTGATGAAAATGTAGAGTGTGACGATGATATGCCAGATTGTACATCCAAAGTTGGTGAAAATGCTGAATTTTTATTATCAGAAGCAGATATTGCTGTGAAATTGATGCGCGAACACCTGGAATATGAGCATAACGCTCAAACTAAAATAGATCTGTTGAACGAACTGAGGCTTTGCAAAACAAGATTTCATTAATAGCGTTATCACAACCACTGAAATTGTTGAACAAGGCTGGGATTGAAAATCTATCATTGGATGAACAATGAACTGTTGAACCTGATTGACAATAAAGAAGGAAACATAAAATCTAATTTGTTTAACCTAATAATTAAAAGACCACTGAACAACATATAATAAATAAATCACCTAAACTATATTTATGACTGAAGGATATTGTTTTATTGTTTTATTAGATTCATTCATTTTGCTTTATATTTTATAATTTTCTGTAGTTAGATTATTAATTTTTAAAAATGGGCTTTTATTAAACCACCGGTATCTAATGGAAATATGGAATGTATCTTACTTTAAAATTTAGCTTTCAAAATGCGTATATAGTAAAAAATAATAAAACTCAGTAAACAAGAATAAGGTTAAGAATAAGGCTTTTTCATTCATTTTTTAAAAAATTTTGTTTCTTATAATATTATTTTTAAGCTTTTTTATGGTAGAATGACAGCTCGATAATAAAGTAAGGTTAAAGAAAAATGAATGGTTCAATTACATGTAAATCTCATGAAAAAACATGTAATAACGACAATATCTGACTTTGGTACAGTAAAATTACATATATTTTGCACTTGCTTAGTTTTGTATTCAGCTGTTACATGAAATATACATGAATTTACTCTGCCAAAGTCAGACATGGTAGCTATTAAATGTATTCTAGATAAGAATTATATGATCAATTTGCCCCTTAATAGCTAGATAATTTACATGTATTAAATAAAATACGTGAAAAAATTTAGGATAAATTGTTATTTCATGAAAGTTTCATGAAAGTTATTTCATGAAACACCTGACAAAATTTAACTTAAATAACAGGTAAATAATTTTATGGCTAGGAATTATGGATACGATATTATCTATCTCCCAAACTAATGCATTTAAGGACAAAATAGGTTTTTATGACAATTTCTAAACCGACTTCAAATAAACATTTTTATACATACTGTCATGAGCCAATATAACAAGACCCTAATACCTAATTAGAAAACTTAATTCTATTATGCAAAATTACTTCAACAAATTCAAAATAAATTCAAAATAATATTAATAATAATAAATCGCGACATAAACAAAATATTGTATTTTCAATATTGGGAAATTCAGTTTGAATAATACTTTTATTATTATTATTATTTAAACTGGGTTACAAAAACCAATGTAGGAAATTGAATGTTTTGTTCTATTTTTCGTTAATTAAAAAAATTGGCACAAATTAGTTATATTGGTCATGACAAATTTTGAATTATGATTACTGGTACAATAATTTTGATATAAATAAAATAAAGACACTTCAATTGCAGAGTTGTGAAAAAATATTTATAGAAGTGAGTTGTCTTGTTAAACTAAAAATCGAATAGTAAATAATATAATATAAATTTAAATAAAGGAGTTAAGTCTTGTGCCTTAAGAATTTTAAGTTGTGTTAGTTTTGATTAAGTTTTAAGTTTTATTAAGAGTTCAGAAGAAAAGTTCTGTGTTAATTATATATACAAAAATAATAAAATTCAACAAAATTAAAATAGAAAATAAAAGAAAGTTTTTTGATTATGTTTAA
Source organism: Diogma glabrata (assembly GCA_963693315.1). Lineage (NCBI taxonomy): Eukaryota > Metazoa > Arthropoda > Insecta > Diptera > Cylindrotomidae > Diogma > Diogma glabrata. The sequence goes on along the minus strand of OY856187.1, from coordinate 217,137,708 downwards.
ACCCCAACCGCTCTGGTAGTCACAACAATACTTTGGAGCGTATTTTTGAATGGACTAAATGTTCATGTATAAAGAAAGGTTCGATCTTTTTTATACATAAAAAAAACAGAAAAAATAATGAGAACAACCCTTAAAAATACAATTAAAAATCTATTTTTTTATAAACTGAATACTTTAATTTTCAATTTCCTTTTCGGTATTCGATAAAAAACATTAATTATTGAAAATATAATAATAGTTTGTAGTATACTATAAAGTAAGCTTATGTGATCATTAAGGGAGAAATTCGGAGCATGCATTTTGGTGTTTGCATGTGTAACAAACAAGTTAAATTTAACTAATAATTAGCTAAAATATAGCATAACATTTGCACTTATTTAACTTAAAATTTGGTTAAATTATAGTTAAACTTAATCACATATTAGCCAGCGTATTACATAAAAATTACATGAAAATTTAACCAATATTTTTATGGAAAAAGTACGACACTTAGGTTAAATTTAACCTTTTATTATACATAAATTTAGGTTAAATGAGAATGCTCACTAAAATTTTGTACAGATAATATCAACCTATATCTAAGCTAAAATCCACCTATTGTGTTACCTGGGGAGCGTTGTAGTCAGACATATCGGTTTCAAATCCGTTTAAAAATTGATTGATTGATTGATCCGTTTTTCATTGATTTTTCACTAAATCTATGCCGGAGGTAGGTTTTTTAAACGGATTTGAAACCGATATGTCTGACTACATCGATCGTATCATGAATTTCGTCTTTAAAAAGTACTTTAATAAAACGGCAAAGAAAAAAAGGTGAACGAACCAAATAAAAACACGTCCAGGTTGAAAACATGATCAAACTTGCAATGCAGCAATTTACCAGCTATTTACCACACATTAAACTGTAGCGATTTTGTAGTTCTTTTGGATTGTAACATATCTTCGGACATATCTTTTGGATTGGACATATCTTTGCTCCTTTTTATCAATTGCAATCTGCATTGGTCACCTAGTTAGTATAATTCAAATTTTATTGGTGAAATTGAATGATGTCATTACATTTTAGAGAATTTCATTGGTTTAAATTAAAATAAAACTAAGACAAAAAATTTTCAGTTGTAATTTCCCAAGAGCGGTGATAATTTGAAATATTATTTTGCTAAAAATTTCGAAAGCAAGTATGTATATTGATAAAAGCACGAGGCCGTAGGTCGAGGGCTTCTATCAATACCACTTGCTTGAGGAATTTTCCCAAAAATTATTAGAATTTATCAACGAACGAGTGGAATTCGTTTAGAAAATTTTTTATCATTTTTCATTATTTCAAAATTAGACTGACAATTCAACTCACTAAATAAAGTTTCAATAAGGTCCAATAAAAACGCTTCATTTACTATTTTTTAGCAAATCAAAACGATTTGTTTCGATTATTTTTTTCTGGTAGGAAGGAACAGCGAATATTTTCTAATATTTTCCGCCTACTTAATATATAAATTTAAAACAAAAATTCACATACAAAATTATGTGAAAATGCAATTTGCAAATAGTAAAAATTTCCGTTTTCATTCATAAATGATTGCATGTTTATGTTTATTTGTCAAAAATAAATTACAAATTTATAACATTTATGCGCCTACTAAGATGAAATAATATTTTATTATATATGATTATGTTGTATGAAATAATGTTACTATTTCTGTTCGTTAAATTGTCTGCTAAATACAACTCGTCACCAAATTATTAGTCGATTATTTTTCAACATTACCACTCATGCCATTTGAGGTTAAAAATTTCCCTCGTGCGCTACGCGCACTCGGAAGCTCAAATGAAATTCGTAATAATGATTATGAAAAATAATCGACAGTTATTTGACGACTCGTGATATTATATATGATAATTTAACTTTAACAACCGTTAATTAATAACAATACTTATTAATTAATTTAATGCCGATTTATGTCTGGCTTTAAATTTTTCTATCAAATTGGGATCATAAATTTTACAAATTTTAAATAAACAGCTGCCCGAAAGACTTCTTACTATTTTGTACAATTTTTCGCATAAACTAATCATTTGGTGACTGTATCAAACCGAATCTCTTCCCAAAGATTCGTTAAAAATCGCTATAAAACAAAAATTTAAAAAAACAAAATTGCACAGGAATGATATTGTAACGACTCTTCGTTGGTTCTTTTTGATTATTGAACAAACACGATACTGTCGTAAAAGACGGATCTTTGGTTAACAGAATCTCAAACTTTATTTGTCAACAAATTACAGCAGCTTCCGTTTTTCCTTACAATAAATTCCAGGGTCTCCAACAATGCACGATGAACTTCACCGCTTTTCCGCAATTTGAATCAACAATATTCGGAATCGTAAAATCTGTATTTACTATTCCACTAAGTTCAGATTCTTTCACTATTAGTACCCAGGCTCAAGTACCACCGATTATTCCTTAAACTTGCGAATATTTATAAACACTTTTAATTGCAAAAGTAAAACTGATCCTCTCTGATATTTTGTTCGCCTCTTTTATATTCAAAAACAAATAAGCAGAATATTCTGGTACTCACTGTAGTTGTTTCTAGAAAAAATAAGCCACTCCTCCTTTTAATTTCATTAATGTAAACAAATTTAATTTACATTAATTTATGCAACTTGTATTAGTTAACTTTTACTTCATCTTTGAATGTAGAAAACATTTAGGCGGAACGTATTGGTTTTTTATGATTAAATGAAATTAACCCATTCTGGACGAAGTTTATTACACTGCCCTCCATTTAGTTTTGTTCGTCCCGAACAATATCAGATATCGCATTGGTGCTGTTACCTTGGTACGGTGCCAACCTTTGCAGATGTATCACTTTCATCTTGGTACGGGGTCCCTTTTGGATGCGGTAGATAACATCATTAATTCGTTTGATTATTTTATATGGACCTTCCCAATCTGGCTGCAGCTTGGGTGATCTTCCCTTAGTTCTTCTGGGCTTGTATAGCCATACCAATTCTCCTTCTTGAAAACCGCCACTATTTGCATTTATGTCGTACCTGGTTTTCATTTTGTCACTGGCAATCTTAATGTGGTCTCGAACCTGCTGATGGATTTTATTCATCTTCTCCCTTAGTTGTCCCACATAATCTGTTTTCGTGGATACCAGACCTCCAGGGATGCCGAACTCGATGTCACTAGGAAGATGTAGTTCTCTTCCGAACATGATATTCGCTGGCGTTTCACTTGTCGTATCGTGCACTGCGCTACGATAGGCCATCAAGAATAACGGAAGATCCTTGTCCCAATTTCTTTGGTTGGCTTCTACTACCTTTGACAAATGTTCTTCCATGGTTCGGTTGAATCGTTCTACCATGCCATCCGACTGCGGGTTCATAGGTGTAGTTCGTGTTTTTCTAATGCCGAGTGTTCTGCACAGCTCTTCCATCAGTTGAGATTCGAAATTCCTTCCCTGGTAGGTATGCAACTCGAGCGGTGTTCCATATCTGCAAACCCATTCATTGACTAATGTTTCCGCGACCGTAACTGCTTCCTGGTTCGGTATTGCATAAGCTTCCGGCCATTTTGTAAAGTAATCATTGACCACCATGATGTATTTGTTACCTTTTGTCGTTTCCGGAAATGGCCCCGCGATGTCTATAGCAATTCTCTCCATTGGGGCACCCACATTGTACTGTTGCATCTCTCTTCGAGTTCTAGTTTTTGATCCTTTGCTCGCCGCACAAGTATCACATCGCCGACACCATTGCTCTACGTCGGTTCGATACCTTACCCAATAAAACCTCTCCCTTACCTTAGCCAGGGTTTTATTGACTCCCAGGTGTCCTCCAGAAATACTTCCATGCAGCTTTCCCAGTACCTCTTCTACTCGACTTGATGGCAACACCAGTTGCTCTAACACTTTCTCATCGTCTCCAACTTTCTGTGACAAAACAGCTCCGGTTCCTACATTGCTTGCGTCTGTGTCCAGAATGAACATCTTTCCGGATTCTGGATAGGCTAGTATAGGGGTGTTGCATAGTTTCTCCTTTAAACGGCAGAATGCCTCATTACATTCGGTTGTCCACAGAAACTTGGTATTTGCCTCTGTCAATTTATGTAGACTCTTGGCGATATTTGCAAAATTCTCCACGAATCTTCGATAATAGGTGCATAAGCCAAGGAAACTGCGTAGCTCATGAACATTCTTCAGTACTGGCCAATTTTTCACAGCATCAATCTTCTCGGGATCGGTTCTGACTCCATGTTCTGTAATGATGTGTCCAAGGTACTTCACTTCTTTGTGGAAGAGATTGCACTTTACCGGATTCAACTTCATGTTGGCATTACTTATTCTTCTGAGTACTTCTTCGAGGTTCATTAGATGCTCTTCGAAGTTGCGACCCATTATAATGATGTCATCAAGATAAACGAGGCAGGCTTTGCAGGTTAAACCATGCAACACGCATTCCATTAGACGTTCAAATGTTGCTGGGGCATTGCATAAGCCAAACGGCATCACATTGAACTCCCACAACCCATTGCCAGTAGAAAATGCTGTCTTTCGTCGATCTTCTGGATGCATTTCAACTTGCCAGTAACCACTCTTCAGATCTAGTGTGCTGTACCATTTGGCCCCTGATAGTGTATCCAGTGTGTCATCAATCCGTGGCAGTGGATAGCTGTCCTTCATGGTTACCTCATTCAGCTTTCGATAGTCTACACAAAAACGAGCTGACCCATCTTTTTTTTTAACTAGCACCACTGGTGAGCTCCATGGACTCTTAGATGGCCTGATGACTCCATCACTTTTCATTTTGTCCAGCATTCCTTGCACTTCCTCGTGTTTAGCTAGTGGTAGTCTTCTAGGAGGCTGCCTGATAGGATGAGCGTTTCCAGTGTTGATCCTATGTCGCACGATGTTTGTTCTTCCAACATCTTCATCTCCAGTAGAGAAAACGCTGCTCATCTTCGTTAATACCCTCTTGATTTCTTTGAATTCGGCTGGATGCATTCTTTTACTAAGATCTTGAAGTATTGCTACTAATGCGGGATTGTTTCTCTGCATGAAGGCCTTTTGCTCTTCTTCACAGCTGATTATCTCTTTTATGGTGCTGCATTTGGCGATTTCTTCTCCATGATTGATGACCACTCGTTTATTTGAGAAGTTAATCAGTTGCACTGGAACTACTCCCTCTTTTGCTGCAACTAGCGTTCGGCCAATCATAATGTTTCCCCCAAAGTCGTTGTTAGCTGGCTCAATCATCACAGGTGAATTTTGGTCACTTTTATCTAGTAGCTTAGTCCATATGATTTTCTCAGATTTTGCCGGGATCTCAGTTGGTCCGTCACTAATAACACGGACCTCAGCATTGTCGTTGGTAGCGTGTAGCACTATTTCTGTGTTTCCATATCTCAGTACGTGGCTTCCCAGATCTAATATAAAATTGTATTCTTTCATGAAGTCAAGCCCAATTATGCACTCATCTTCTATATCTGCTACAATAAATCGCTGCCTAAATGAATTTCCTCCAAGGTGAACCTCTTGGTCGCTTTCTCCATGAACTAGAACTGTTTCACCCGTAGCTGTTTTTAGGGTGAATCGTTTTGCTGTATCGATCTGACTATCAGGAACCACATCTGGACGCACTATCGATCTTGAAGCACCTGTGTCCAAAGTCAACATGCACGATTTGCTTCCAACGGTTGCCTCCAGGACTAGACTACTATTTTCTCTTTTTACTTGTGATACCACCAATGTAGGGCATTGTAATTGAGCCAGCTTTTGCCCTTCAAAACTGGCACGATCTAGTTTCCCGACTCCGGAACGCGGCATCTCTCTTCCGAATGCGGCTCCCATTTACATTCTCTTTGGATGTGCCCTAACTTTCCACAGTTCCAGCATCTTACTCTGCTAGATCTACTTCGTTGATTTCGTTCAGGTTTATCTTCCAAACTTTTTACACGCATGATCACTTCATCAAGTGCTGCTTTCACTGGTTCCTCAGCAACTTCCATCTGACGTACCCTATCTGAGCCATACGCTCTTTTTCCAGCTTCCATTTGAAGGGCTAATGCTAAGACTTCCGCAGGTAGTTTCTTCCCGCTTAGATAAAGCTGGTTTCTCATTTGCCCATCTCGAAGAGCATTGATGAATGTATCAGCTGCCAGTTCGTCTCGGTGTTCAGCGTTATAGTTCGGGTATGACAGATTTACCAGTCTCACAATGTCAGCCTCTAATTCTTGCAAAGTTTCACTGACTTCCTGTTTTCGTGTCTTGAGCTGCATGCGATGGAGAGCTTGCTTATGACTTTCCCCATATCTTACTTCTAAGGCCTCCATAATCTTGCTGTAATCACGCTCTGTCGCTGATAGCGTCTGCAAAATTTCAGCAGCAGGTCCCTTCAATGCCAATATAAGCGCGTTTGCTTTTTGCTGGTTATCAACCCCAGTTGTTGCTATCTCAAATTGCATCTTAAATATCTGATACGATGTAGATCCATCAAATGCGGGTGTTTTTACTCTAGCTGGGGCTGAAGTAGTTGATGGATTGATCATGTTACCTGACTTTCCTTGTGCTATTTCTTGGCGTAATTCACTCGAAAGATTGCGTAGTTTCTCTTCATGTTCTTCGGTAACTTTCCGCAGCTCCCTTTCCATGTTGTTGATTTTAACCTCCGCACTGGATATACGTGACTCGATTACTTCACGTAGTTGTTGTTGATCTAATTTTTGTTCGGCTGCCAGTTTTTCTTGTCGGGCCATCAGATCAGCAAGTTGTTGTTGTTGATCTACTTTTTGTTCTGCTGCCAGTTTCTCTTGTCGGGCCATCAGATCAGCAAGTTGTTGTTGTTGCTCTACTTTTTGTTCGGCTGCCAGTTTCTCTTGTTTGGCCATCAGATTGTTTCCTTGTTTGGCCATTATGTCAGCAAATTGTTGTTGTTGCTGTGCCATCATTTCTTTCATCAACGCCATCATCGGATCAATCGCTGGAGCATTCTGAACCGGAGCTTCCTCCGGCTCTATGTCTATGACCTCTGTGTTTTCACCTGCTTCTTCTAAAACCTTACGCAGCCGGAATGCAAGTTCTGCCTTCGTTCCATGGATTGGAGCATTCCTCTTCCTCAACTCGTCCTTCAGCTGGGTCTGGCTGAGATCACTAATATTTACTGTCCTGACCATTGTTTCAATAATCCCACTTCTGACACCACTGTAACGACTCTTCGTTGGTTCTTTTTGATTATTGAACAAACACGACAGTAAAAAGACGGATCTTTGGTTAACAGAATCTCAAACTTTATTTGTCAACAAATTACAGCAGCTTCCGTTTTTCCTTACAATAAATTCCAGGGTCTCCAACAATGCACGATGAACTTCACCGCTTTTCCGCAATTTGAATCAACAATATTCGGAATCGTAAAATCTGTATTTACTATTCCACTAAGTTCAGATTCTTTCACTATTAGTACCCAGGCTCAAGTACCACCGATTATTCCTTAAACTTGCGAATATTTATAAACACTTTTAATTGCAAAAGTAAAACTGATCCTCTCTGATATTTTGTTCGCCTCTTTTATATTCAAAAACAAATAAGCAGAATATTCTGGTACTCACTGTAGTTGTTTCTAGAAAAAATAGGCCACTCCTCCTTTTAATTTCATTAATGTAAACAAATTTAATTTACATTAATTTATGCAACTTGTATTAGTTAACTTTTACTTCATCTTTGAATGTAGAAAACATTTAGGCGGAACGTATTGGTTTTTTATGATTAAATGAAATTAACCCATTCTGGACGAAGTTTATTACAATATTTTGGTTAGCTAAATTAATTTTTTTTTATGTTACTTCAAATGTAACACTAAAGTTTGTAGTGATCAAGCAGTTTTGATGAAACTTTGGTAATTGATTCGAGCTTACACAAAGAGGAACTTAGACAACATTGCACAATTTTGGAATTCGTCTTTCAAACATATGTTTATTTACATGGCAAAAATTTAAAAATAAATTATTGTTTGCATATCTTTTTTTTCTACTTTTTTTTCTACTACATATATTTTTCGTAACATTTCTTCCATGGATTATGAAGACAAATTATCAACAAAGTATGGATTAAGGCTTTAAATGGATGAATCTTATCGTTTTTTTAATAATTTATAATAATAATTTTATTTAATAATTTTGAATCAGGCCGTAAAGTTTGCTTGGTGTATTTATATAGTAGATTTGTGTATTTACTTTTATAAGGTTACAGTTTTGATTTTTATTTTTTGTCATCTAATTAAAGCGAAATTATAATTTTTTAAAGGGTTTTTGCAAAACATAGAATTTTGCTGTTGTCATTTTAATTGTACCTTTTTTATAAATTTAGCTCTATTAGTTAAACAAATTGCAGGCTAAAACCAATTAAAGACATTTATATAACATAGAACAAAACAGCTATTCCAACCAGCTTTTGAGTAGATCACCGACGGAACGTCAAAAACTTTAAAATAAATAAAATATCAAAACAAATTTTTCTGGGCTAGTGTAGATGGAAGTACATTTGAGCAAGTTTGATCTGCAATGGAACGCGCTATTAGCATTAATAACAATATTTTTAGAAGCTCAGAGTTAGACGTGATCATAAATTTCGCATCTTATCAATTTTCACTCTTTTGAAAAGAGATGAACTTGAAAACCATTATTATATAATAAAATAAGAAATTTGGTTCCATTCCACATTATAAATATACCATTTTATGAAAACTCTTGTTTCCTACGCTTTTAAATAAGTTTTAAATAAAAAATTTATAAAAAAAATTATGCTAAAAAAATAATTTAGTGAAAAAAATTTAAGATAATTTTATATGTTTTAAATTTTATGATTAGTAAATATCCAAGAAGTTTTCCAATTTTGAGTTAAAATTATTCACTGAAAATTTTGAAATAAACAAATTTTCCAGTAAATACAGTAGATGCAGTTGGGAAATATCTTTATGTCTAAAAATATCACTTAGGAAACAATTTAGAACACTAAGGGCGGCCATTAGCGTACAAATTTTGATGCAAACAAATTAATTTTGTCAAGTTGTTCTTATTTTTATCAAGAAATAGTTTCTAAGAAATTTCTACGGTAACTAACTAAGTGAATAATTGGATATATGAATTTTTTGTAATATCCATAATTTTTATAAAAATGGTTATTTAATATTTTATATTTTAATTTTTATCGATGAATTTTAGCAGTTGTTCATTATTTAATTTATAAAAATGTCTAAAAATTCTGGAAAATATTAAATAAATATTTAAGCAATTTTTGTGGTACTAACTGCCAACAATAAGTGGCTTAATTTGAATGTATATATATAATATAATGGGGATTCCCCCCCGGGCCCGGCTTTTTAAAAGGGCCCGGACTCTGACCAAAATGAAAATATTATATAGGCAAAAAATAATTTTTAACCAAAACTAAAGTATATGTGAATTTGATCTTTCACTAAATTCTTATCATTAATAAAATACACGATGATTTAATTAAATTGGCTGCAGTTTAAATAAGAAGTATTTCTTTTCAAGGATTGGTCATATTCATATAATATAAACATGCCTTAATACCGTACATATGTGATTACAAATGTAAGGAAACGATAAAAAACGATTAATTTAGCATAGGACGATTTTAAAAAAATTAACAGTAACCAAAAAATCAAAGTATTGAGATGAAATTTAAATTACTTGTTTTATGGAGGACCTGAAAAGAATCGATCCTGTTTTGACAGCTTGTATTGGAAATGGCAACTAGTTTTGAGCACCACCCGCATGACAAATATTTATTTTTCTCTCACAAAAACAATTAACACAAGCCATTCGCGCTTTGAATTTCAAAATATGGAGGGGCTGAAATCTCACAGCTCTGAGATATCAAGACTTCAGTCTGGGTTAAGGATTTTTATATAGTTTTCGGCAAAAAACTTTTATGAGGACATGGTTTTTAGTTTTGGGCAGCGATGTATATCAAACATAACTTTTTGTTAAAGTACATGTATTTTTCATCTCTATTTAGATTACAAAACTAACACGAAACATCAATACGTTGTTGGAAAATTATAACAGATCATAAATTAACATAATTTAGTGAAAAGATTATACAATCATCGAACTACTCAAACCTCTCCATTAAGCGTTGCGAGAAAATATTTCAAAATCACAAATTCATATTTCTTCCAAAATTCCAAAAATATTGTAAAAATTAAATAAAATCAAAAATTCAAACTTTTTTCAAACAAGATTCTAAAAATATTTCAAAAATTATTACAAAATCAAAGATTAAAACTTTTTCAAAAACTTTAAAAATATTCCAAAAATTCTTACAAAATCAAAAATTGAAACTTTTTTCAAAATTTTAAAATTATATATAAAAGAATTCTATTTTTTTTCCAAAATTCTAAAAATATTCCAAAAATTATAACAAAAATTAAGACTTTTTCCAAAATTCTAAAAATATTGCAAAAATTATTACAAAAACAAAAATACAAACTTTTTTTAAAATTCCTAAAAATATTTCAAAAACTATAACAAATTCAAAAATGTCCATGTCCAAATTCATGTTCAATTACATTTACGTCATAAAAACAGCTACATTTTTTTTCCAAAAAATTGGCTGAAAAAATAAATGAAATCATTTTTTGACACACTTGACATTATTTTTTTGACAAACCTATAATGCCATAGTTCTCTATGTGGTACCTAACTACTGTAGGAGTCCACAATCAAATATAATTGAGTTGAGCACTACAACTTTTAATTTGAATATCACGACACCTTTTATTTAATAAAACACAAAAACATTTAACACCTTCAATTTTAATTTATTTTATTTTATTGGTTAAATTTAATATAGTTTGACCGTTACGGATTGATTTTTGAATCCTGGTTTTGTTTTCAATTTGTAAAACCTTTCTCTGTAAAGTCTTTTACACAACTCAATTTTAACTAACAGAAAATAAGTTAAGTCTTCATTTTTTTGGAAGGGAGCGTAATGAGCCGTTATTAAAATAATTTGTTTTAAAAATCGTTAAGCCAATCAAATTAAATCAAAGTATTAATCAATTCCCCTACAAAACAATCAAAGGTGAAAAACCCATCGTTCATTTACATTTACATTGTACAACAATTATGCGATTTTGCAGAATTGCTAAACAATCGTAATGTTGCTATTTAATTAATATTTCTATTTCGAAATATTAAATAAACAGCACTAAACGACTAAGGGCCGGTTGTTTCATCTTCGGTTATTTTTTCTTAATCAGAAGTTAGTTTAATCAATGATTAAATTTAATCACTGGTTAAAAATGAAATCGGTTGTTTCATCCAAAAATTGACGATGATTAAAATTAATCAGTGATTAATTTTTTAGAACATAAAATGACATTTGGTATTTTTTGTATTAAATTTCTAGATATTACGATGTGTGAATTCATAGGATGAGAGAATATTTCGTTAACATCTAAGTCAACATTCTAATCAACATCCTAAGTCACGAGTGTAAAGTCATTATTGATTGTGGCCAATCAATGCGAAACTTAATATCTGACGTAAAGTCAATATGTTGTTATATTTTGGTTAGGAAATATAGACAACATTAGGGGAATTTTTGACAACTAATGTTGTCTATATTTCCTAACCAAAATATAACAACATATTGACTTTACGTCAGATATTAAGTTTCGCATTGATTGGCCACAATCAATAATGACTTTACACTCGTGACTTAGGATGTTGATTAGAATGTTGACTTAGATGTTAACGAAATATTCTCTCATCCTATGAATTCACACATCGTAATATCTAGAAATTTAATACAAAAAATACCAAAAGAAATACAATTTTCAATATGTAATCATAGATGAAAAATTCAACTTAAAAGTAGATATGAAAAATGATGAAGTTTCAATTTAGAAATTATCTGAACATCAAAATTAAAATATGTTTCGTCATCGCCACTTTGGCTAAGTTGTGTAAGACACACGGAATTTGAACAATGTGTCTCTGATGAATGTAGTTCAAATTCTGAGACGAAACACAACAAAATTTTTTCTAAAGGAATTTTAGAGAAAATGAAAAGTTATTTCGAATTGCAAAATTCAAGTGATTTCCAATATGTACTTAAGCTTAATTGTTCTCAAAAACCAATCTGAAATAAAATGACATTTTATTTAAAGTGTACAATAAAAGATGGCGTGAAATTAAAAACAAAATAGCTTGAAATTTAAATTTTATTTTATTGTTACAACAAAAGTAATAAAACTGCCATTACAAATTCGATTTTTGTTATAGAATTAGCGTTTAATTTTAACATTTTACATTTTACATTTTAATTTTAACATTTTAGCATTTTAATCGACTATTATTAAATATAGTGCTATCGTGGCTAGAACCTGGCCATCTAGCTACAACATCCATAAATGACATGTCTGCATTTACAACGGCTTGAACGTTAACAGAGAATATATCTTTGCGATTCCTATAAAACTCAGCATTTTCCCCACCTATGGAAATAAAAACAATCTTTAATTTGTAATTGGCTACTAAAAATTCTTTTATACCTGGCGATATTATTGGAACATGAGTACAATCAATTGCACCAATCACGTTCGGAAATCGGGCCATTTTATAAAAATCATATGAGCATTTTTGTTGTTTTTCTTCTGTATCTGGCATTTTAATGAATAATGGACGTAGTTGGGCAATAGCTCTTGTTAACTTCTTTGTGATTCTACATACAGTAGATTTGTGTAGCCCATATAAATCTCCTGTACATTGCTGTATTGTTCCAGTTGCAAAAAAGCGCATTGTTAACAATACTTGATCCAGTGGACTAACAGCTCGATTTCTAAGAAAATTTATCATTTAATTTAATTAAAAGTATGAATGTATTCTTTAAATATAGAACTTACTTTGTTGATATAGTTTTTATATTTGGTTTAATTAGTTCTGTAAGCCAAAAAATTGTTTCTTTTGACATCCGAAACCTGGCTTCGAAATCTATATCATCCCAACTAAAAACATCTTCTCTTGATCGGAAGGTTTTCTTTTTCCTTGATGTCACATAGTTAATTATTTCTTCATCGTCAGAAGAATCAGAACAACTAATATTATATATTGAATCAAACATTTTGAATTTATTTATTTAATAAAATTCGCGCACAATTATTTATTTCACAAAGCCACCGAGATAAAAATTACAGTTTGACAGATATATTATAATGACAGATAATCAATGGTTAAATAGTTGATTAGCCATTTTTGGTCGGTAACGGTTAAGTTAAATATTTAATCAGAGATCACCTTAACTTTACATGAAACAACTAGTTTTTAATTTTTTCACCGGTTATCAGAGATTTAACCAAACCATTGATTTAATCGGAGATGAAACAACTGGCCCTAAGTTTATTCACTCTTGACGATTTGGTTAAGAGATTGTGAATTTTGGTAAAATTTAGGATAACGGGTCATCGATAATAATAATAAAATTTCATGCCATACAAATTATTAATTTTATTTTTTTCCATAAAAGTGGGCAAAAACATAAATAAAAATCTTTATTTTGACACACTTGACAACATTTCAGTTTTGACAAACTTATACCGCCATAATTCTCAATAATAATAATAAAATTTCATTTCAAACAAATAATTTTTCCAAAAAATTAGGTAAAAAAATAAATAAAAATCTTTATTTTGACACACTTGACAACATTTTTTTGACAAACTTATAATGCCATTATTCTCAATACAAATAATAAAAATTTCATTCAAACAAATAATTTATTTTATTTTTTCCAAAAAATTGTGTAAAAAAATAAATAAAAATCTTTCTTTTGACAACATTTTTTTGACAAACTTATAACGCAATAATCTAGTTTTTGATTTCACATACCAATCCCTTCCATCAAGATTTCCCCAAATTCAATGTTCCTACTCGTAATCACTTAAAATGAACGTTTTTTAAGCCAAAAATATGAAAATTTGCTGTTTTTGACACACTTAATGATTTTTTTGACACACTTCCGGTACAGTTTTCGAACACAGTGTCCTTTCCGACCTGTCCCTTGAGTATACCTATTTTTAGAAAAAAAAATTTTTGAAATCCCTCCAGCAGTTTTTCCTGCAGCGTAGGTAATGATGGCCGGTCGGCAGACAGACATACATTTTTTTTTGCTTTTTTAGAATCAGTAGGTCCTAAAACGTCGAGAAATGACAAAAAAAGTGGGGGTAAGAATTTCACTTTTGGCTCATGAATGTAATACTTAGGTCTTTCAGTACCTCGATTCTGGTTCTGTGAGAAAAAATGAAGTGGAATGGAATTATTATTTTTCTCGAATTTTGATTTCTCGCTAAATAATTCCATTCCACTAATTGGTATTCTCGTTCTCTTTTCGAGATATCGTTTTAAGTACAAGTTCTAAACTAGTACAAATTTTTGAAAATGAAATTAATCTGTCAGTTTATTTACTTGTTTTTATTTGTGTTTCTCTCGTTAGCTAGTTTAACTGTAAAATTATTCTTTAAAATTAAGCCTTATTAATGCCTTATCATATCTGCGAGGAGCATACAAAACAAAATTTTTAGTATATCTAAACTGAATACACCTATTTTTTGAAAATACTTGATAATCTGATAGTGTTTCATGAGGTGTTGAGAATTGATGTTAAAAAGAAACACATCGTGAAAGTACTTTAGTGCGTTTCATGTATTGTACGTTTGACGAAACTGTTGTTGAAGAAATCCTTATAACGATTAGAACAATAGAGTAAATAGATATTATTTAGATTTTTAATGTCTATAGAACATGGAACGTTTATGGAACTATGTCGATGGAGCATTCAACCATTTCAATTTTTAATGATAAACTTTCCAAAACCATAAACGAACTGTTACAGAATATTGTACTTTTTGAACTTGACAGGCTATTTAATTAATTGTAGACAACATTTGTTGATATATACGTTTACTATAATTATTTAATTATGTATTTAAAAGATAACTATAATTTTAATTTAAACTAATTATTCTGCTACTGACATAAAGTAACTGTAGTAAATGACTAATTTGTTATATGCACTTAAAAGCAAAAATGTGTTTGGGGAAACATGTGCAAAAATCGCCACAAATCAACTAAAATTTCTTTTTGATTTATCGTAATTTTGACATTTTTTTTTTCTATTTTTGTGCTTTTGTACAAAATTTCAAAGCAAATAATCTCATTTCACCAGTGGCGTAGCTAGCATGGGTGGCACCCAGGGCGGATATTGTGGTGTCACCCCAAGAATGAAAACTGTCAATATTAATAAAAAGCTAATAAACGTGGGGGTGGGGAGGTCAATATAAAGTAACAAAAATTTTCATACAACGAAAAAATTATATTGTAATATGTAAAACATTTCCATAATATGGAGTCAACTTAAAATTCAACTTAAGTAAATTGAATAAGTGATACAGAAGTTTCAACTTCGAAATTATCATCACCTCAACGGCGTAATCGATAGCGTGTCGGCCTAAGGATTCGAACCAGGCACTGAGGAGGAAGGTTCAAATTCATCCGAAACACGAAAAATGCGAAGTGGAGTTTTTTTCTGAGAAACTTCCAACCATACCTTTGAATTGAAAACATTTTAATTACTTCTTTACTTACTTGAGTTAAATTGATCTAAAAAAATCCGCAACATTGTAATATATTTTTTTTAAATACAAGAAAAGTGCAACGTACAAATATAATTAATAAAAAAAAAGTCCAAGCGGCACGTATATCCGCTAGAAATAGGTAGATTTCGGGACTAAACAGCTTTGTGTACAAATAGAATTGGATGTGTCAGATTAGTTTAAATAAAAAATTTAAGTAGAATAGTCCAAGTCCAGAATAATCCAAAAAATTTATCAAACCAAACTAAATACATTAACGGAAACTACTTTATCAATGCGATTTCGGAACAGTTTTATTTAATTTAAAACTACTTTTAATAACATATTAAATCCACCAAAAAGCAAATAAACGTTCTCACAACGTCACACCTACAACACTACCACACTTAATTTATAATCTAAAATTGTCAAACAATTTTTACACCTCAAATAATTCAAATATCTACAATTTAGGAAGACTTTTGTAAATGTGTAATCAATATGCATATAAGAAAATATTCCTTAATTTAAAACAATAATGACTCAGCTTTGTTTTAATTTTTTTCTAAATTTTTGCGAAAAAAACTAAAAACTGAAAAAAAAACAAAAGAAATTTTTTTAATATTTTTTCTATGGGATATTTTTATATTTTTATGGAAGTTGTTGTTGTAATTAAATGTCATGCATTAGGTTTAATGCTAATTACATTGAGACCTCTTGGGTTAGAAAGCTGAAAATCTCTGAGGTTATAGTTGAAAATTTTAGCTAAAAGTTAATATGAGTTTAAATAACATTAACTCAAAAATGAGGAAGGCATGGCCGTTTGCGTTTGTTTTCGTTCTAACAGCCCTGGTGTCTCAACCTCTAGACTTGAACTATTTTTTTTTTAAATTTTGAAAAGATTTATGTTTTAGTTAACGTATGCGTACATATTTAAAAGTGAGATTGGCCATTTTCAGCAAAATCAAGGACCACAAAGATTATTAAATTTTTAAAACAGATGATTTTTCAGGAACCTGGAACGCCAAGGTTGTCAGTTGGAAACAAATGATAGAAATATGTTCAAATATTCAATATTGATAAATTTTATTAAAATATTATGATTCAAACGGAAGTTATAACGCCCTAGATTTTTCGACTTTTTTGGCTCTAGCCACTTAACCTGTACCTGTACCCAGATATGGCCAGTTCGCGAACTTGTCCAAAAGATTATTTACCGCAACGTATACAGAAAAAAATTTTGTTGTAGGTCAAGAAATGCGATCGTGAGAGTGCCGGTAAATTCCGTTATAGCTCATATCGTTATACATATATATATATATATATATATATATATATATATATATATATATATATATATATATATATATATATATATATATATATATATATATATATATATATATATATATATATATATATATATATATATATATATACACATATATACATATATATATATATATATATATATATATATATATATATATATATATATATATATTTCATATAAAAATCTACCTATTGCAATGGGCTTTATCTCGGAATTTCGGAAAAATTTTGGTGCCAAACGAGACTATGAATGATAAGCGGAGACGGAAAAACAAAAAAAAAATTTATATATATATATATATATATATATATATATATATATATATATATATATATATATATATATATATATATATATATATATATATATATATATATATATATATATATATATATATATATATATATATATATATATATATATATATATATATATATATATATATATATATTAGACTGGTCGTTAAAAACTAAATTTGCCGAGACGCCCCCTAGAAAAATCCTTCTTCTTGTAGGAAATTTAATTTTCTACAAAAAAGGTCCAAGTCATTTTTTTCCCGAAAACGTATAGTTCTCATGATATTTTGAATATGAACTTGTCAGTTTTCGTAATTTTTAAAAAACGTAAAAAATAAAGATGACGAAAAACTCCTAATTTTCTTCTTATGCTATAGAATGAAACCCGGTAAACCATAAAGTCTAAAATATTGAAAATGTAAGTCAAACGATTGACATTGTTGCCGAAATTGTTAATTTGACTTATTTGCCTGTTCATTGACTATTTATAAGTAACGCAAAAGTAAAATTTATGTTTTAGTCTTTAATGTTGGAGATATAACTAAAACGAAAGTCATTTTTGGAAATTCTGACTTAAAAGTCAGTCTTACCGTGAGACTAAATATGTTTTTAAAATTTTCAACTTTAATTTCTATCATTCGATATCCAAAAACGACAGTTACAGAACTTTGGCGCAGAGGTTCATTATTCGTCGAATATTAAGAAGTCAGTTACAGAACACCGACATAATCGACCTATTATTCGATGGGCTCAAAAGCTAATTACTCAAATTTGATTTTGAAGTCAGTAGTATGGTCGAATATTGAAGATAAATAAAGAAAGCAAAGAATTACTCTGAACTTTGGCTTTGGGGCTCGTTATATGGTGAATGTTTAAGTGAATTACAAAACACTAACCTAATCCGTCTATTATTCGACAGGCTCAACAGTTAGTTACACTAATATGATCTTGAAACCAGTAGTGCTGTCAGCTTATAGTAAACAAATAAGTGACTTCCATTTGTGTTTTACCATATTACAAATAAGCGCATGTAATTAGGCGCATAGTCAAGGTGCATCTTGTGGTAGCAAGTAAGTACATTTATTTTATTATGTGTGGTAATAGCGTGTAGTTTTAGCGTGGCGTAGAAAAGTGATTTATAACAATTATCCCAAATAAAAAATGTGTTCTTTAATAAACAATAATAAAATTAGAATTAAAGCAATAAATAATTTAAAATATAAAATTAAAAAAATTAATAAAGAAAAGTTTAAAAAAATTTTAGAGGAAAAAGAAAAAAGTTTTCAAAATAACCAAACATTTGGTGAATCAAGTGATGTTAAATATAATTATTGTGCATCTGATGAAGATAGTGATATGTTAATCGGAGATGGTACTTGTGATATTCCAGCCGTTGCAAAAGAAAATATTTTATCGGAATCAAACGATAGTAATGGCGGGTCTAATAAGTGTGTGCTTGTTTGTGAAATTGGTGAAGATGATGTTTGCGATCGACCTAACAAATTAAATAATAATAATTCTGCAAATATCGCTGACAATTTTAATGTTATAAGTTTCATTGGACCATATAACAACCCAGAAAATAATTCTTATGTTAAGTGTTTTTTACAAAGATGGGCGATTGAACACAACATAAACAAGAATTCAATATCCGAATTATTAAAATTTTTCAAAGCGTTTTTTCCGGATTTACCAATGGACTACAGAACCTTATTACAAACGCCTCGAAAATTAGAGAAAATTACAGTTTATCCAGGAGAATACGTACATGTCGGTCTAGACAATAATTTGCTGAGCGATGCCTACTTTAAATCTGCTGATGATATTTCCTAATTATTTTGTTCAGTCCCACAAATACAAAAATTTATAAATGTTACAATGTTCTTATTTATTAATTTACTAGGCTTACGCATACACACAATATGCATTCAAAGGTGATGCCAAAAAAAAGGTTAATGGGTTCACCAAATCCGTGCTACTCAAGCTCCTCGATGACAAATTCTCCCAACAGCTAAAATGGGATAGAATTAAGAAACTGGAAGAAAATTTACCAGCAGATGAAGATGGTGAGTTCTGACTAATAACTTTTAATAATAAAATATAAAACTAATAACTATGTTTTAGTTTCAGACAAATTTTTTTTTAAAAAATATACAAAAATCTTAGATTTTTTAACGGAGGTATGCAACAAGAACAGAAAAGACCTTCGAGGATACTAT